>VZQC01013306.1:611830-744972 GCA_009823505.1 Rhizomys pruinosus
CAAAGCTGGGTGTTCCAGCATTACTGTGTAAAGACTTTTTTTTTTTTGGTCTTTTTGAGACAGGGTCTCCCTGTAGTCCCAGCTGGCCTGAAACTCACTCTGTAGACCAGGCTGGCCTTGAACTCACAAACATCCGCCTGCCTCTGCCTCCCAAGTGCTAGGATTAAAGACTTTTAAAGGGAACAGAAGTGAAAAGACAAAAAACAGCTGTAATTTTGCACGGTCACCAACTTTCTGAAAAGCCAGCATCTCTACAATTAGCATTGAACACAGTTGAATTTGCAGACCTGAGTAAAAACCCTTCAAATAGACTGGTCATATGATAGTTTTTATGTTTTATGCCTAGGACTTTGGTTGAGAGCACAAAACAAGTAGTAAACATTTGATCTATGGTATCCAAATTTTTGGGCTTTCAATGCATTTTTAAAATATTCACATATTAAAGTTTGCATGTGCATATCTAGTCTGGCATGCCAAATAATTCTGTGCATATAAGAGATGGAAACTTGAAGTGGCCACTTTGTTTGACAGAACCAACACAGAGGACACTAGATATACCTTAAACAGGAAACACAAGGGCTTCAGAAAGAGGAGAATCAAGAGAAAGAGCTCATGGGCTTCAAAAAAAAAATCGGCAAATGAATCACTCTCAAAGATGGATGTAGCTCAATCAGAACTTGATATCTATCTCAGTCGACATAATACTGCAGTGTCTAAGCTAAGGCAAAGGAAGTTTTAATTACAGCTTCTGAGACTCTCAAAGAAAGGAAAGCTGCAATCGGAGATTGCATCGAGTACTTTCCCCCTACTTCGATTCATTGCTAGGGAACTCTTTGCTTCTTCAACTTTTTGGAAAAGATTATGAACCAAACATTTGAGTTCATTTCTTCTTGTGTCAATTTTTGAAGTTCCTTTTCTTTCTCCTTTAATTCTTGTTGAGTTTGAAGGAGTTTTGTGTTTATAAACTTGTACAGCTACTATGGAAAACAGTATGGAGAACCCTTACAAGACTCGAAATGAGCCTACCACCTGACCCAGTCATACCATTCCTTGGTAAATACCCACAAAACTCATCCTACCACAGAGATACATGCACAGCCATGTTTATTGCAGCTCTCTTCACAATAGCGAAGAGCTGGAATCAACCCAAATGCCCCTCAACAAAGGACCGGATAGAGAAAATATGGTACATCTATACAATGGAGTTCTATGTAGCAGTAAAGAAATATGACATCATGAACTTTGAAGGTAAATGGATGGAACTAGAAAATATTATGCTAAGTGAAGTAGCAGTCCAAGAAAAAACAAACAATGAATGGTATCCTTCATTTGTGGATGCTACCACCAAGCACTTAGTTGTAAGGCAAACTGAACAATGTCAATGTTATATTCTCCCTTTTCTAGAACCAACTGTAGTATTATACTGTGACTCCCTTAACAGGCTCAAGAATTTACCCACCACTTATTTTCAGACTTCATTATCTTGATATATGGGTGGAGGGTATGTAGACATATTTTAGAGTAATATAAATTTAAAAAAGAAACATGTAAATCCTGAAATATGATATGAGCATGATATACAGTTTGTTTTCAGATGACATTATTTTAGTATAGGTGTGAAATATATATACATATATATATATATACATATATATATATATATATATATATATGCATATGTTGAAACAAGACAGATTAGTGATAAGAGCAACAGCAGAGGACAGGAAATTGACTGACACATTCAAGATCTCCCAAGGTCAATAATCCTCTGCTTTGAAAAACTTTGGAAAGACTCAGAAAAAGATACAGGACAGGCATGCAGGGTACATGAACTCAAGTGGGGTGGGGGGCATGGAAGGGGACATGAGTCTAGATTGGACTGAGAAATGATGTATGAAATGCACAAAACTTCACTAAAATATTAAAAATAAAATTTAAAATCCTTTATTCTGTTAGTAAAGGAGCAAAATAGTAATACTTTTATATCTCTCATTCATGTTATTTTAAACAATAATTCACCTGCATATGATTAAATAAAACACAGGTCATAATGAACAGCCTATACCACATTTAAACTGCTTTAGGTACTTAAATGTAGGTTCAGAAACATTTTTAGATCAATCATTTATTTTTAAATTATCTTCCTCATTCATCTTTCTTTAGCTTTGGATCCTTCTAGACTTTTTCCCACATAGATCATGAGAACATATATGGGATTTTATTAGAAACACACTGGGAAAAAAGCAATAGAGCTTGTAAATCTTCCCGAGACCTAGTCAGGCATTCAAAAGAAATGATAATAGCAACATTACCTAATGGTGTTTAATACATATTTTATAATTCTCCTGCTTTTGTTATAAATGATTAATATGTGACAATGAAATCTCTCTCACAGTGTCTCTTAAAGGCATGATGTATTCACACTCCTACTTCATGTTTTAGCTCTTTCCATAGTGTTTTCATGGTTTAATGTCCTAATGCTCATCATTGTCTCCATAGTATCATGAATACATTTTTCTTCACTCACCAATATTAGTGGAAATTGTATAAGTTGAACTACGTACAATAAGAATCTATTTTTTTCTATTAGAAATTCTATCTGTATCTAAAGCATTTTTCCTGTTTGATGTTTTAGTTGTATAAATAAGAGAAAAATAATGCTTTTCAAGAATATTTAATTATTTCTGAACATTTTTATCATCTTCAGCTAGAAGGAAGGAAAAGAGTAGAGGGTGGGTAGAGAGTACTTTTCAGATCCAAACTGTACATTCTGCATTTCCTTGTGCCCCATTTGCTCTTTTTCACTGTAGATCTGTATAATATTCACCATTAAAAGCCACGCCACCATTTCTACATTAGGCTGTCTTGAAATATCCTCCGCCAAAGACAAGTTCATTGCTTTTCAACTTAGCATCAGGCAAGCATTTGGGCTGTGGGCAAACTGCTGCCAGACTCTTTATCAAAATATCCTCTGGAACTACAATTTTTGCAGCAATGTTTTCTTCCAGGCTTCTACTAGAATGGCCCCTTAAGTTCTGCTTACAGTAGTCAACAGCTTTTCTAGCCCAAAGTTCCAAAGTCTTCCACATTTCTCCAAACATCCACATGGTCAGGTTCTTCACAGCCAACAGCCCACTCTCTGGTACCAAATAACTGTATCAGTCACTTTTCTGTTGCTGTGATAAAACACCATGACCAAAGGAACTTATAAAAGGAAGAGTTTATTTTGAGCTTACAATTGTCGGTTCCAGGGAATTAGAGTCCATTGTGTCAGGAGGCATGGTGGCTGGAGCAGCAAGCCGAGGGTCACATCTCCCAAAGAGCACAGGAAGCAGAGAGAGGGCAACTGTATACCATGAGGCTTGTTAAACTCACTAAGCCTGCCCCCCAGTGACACACTTCCTCTAGCATGGCCACACCTTCTAAGACCTCCAAAAACAGTGCCACCAACTGGAGACAAATGTCTGAATACTTAAAGCCTATGGGGGACACTCATTCAAACCACCACAGCCTGGTTCCTCTAGTACAAAATTAGAGGTGAGAACCTGAGGCCTAGACCAATTAGCTTTTCATATGTAATAAGAAGACAATGAATGCACCCGAAGAATACAAGCAAACTCAGTCTTCAAATTCATCAAAAAAAACTTAAGCTTCATACCAGAATCACAAACAGCAAAAGAAATCCACATGCCAAAATCACAACAGAAAAGCAGTAACATGAAAAACCCAAATATTATGTCTCCACTAAATACTAACAATCCTGTAGAAGAGTGCTACAATGAAGATCCCTTAGATGTAAACCAGGACACAAAATTTAAAAGAATTATCATAGACAAGATAAAGGAATTCAAGGAATTTGAAGAACACACAAAGAAATCAAAGAACTAAAAGAAGATAGGGATAAACTAAAGGAAGACAGGGGAAAACTTAGGACTTAATTCACAAAAGAGATAGAAATACTGAGGAAAATTCAGGCTGAATTGAAAAATGAAGGGGAAAACTCATTAAGCCACCTGGAAATGATGGAGGAAAGCCACAGAGGCAGAATGAATGTACTAGAAAATAGAATATCAAGACTGGAAAATAAGAATTAGACCACTCATGCAAAAATTATGAAAATTAAAAAAAACAACAACACAGGAATGGAATAGTCAGGAAATGTGGGAAACATGAAAAGACCAAACCTACACATCATAGGTAAAGAGGAAGAAGAGTCTCAGGATAAGGGAATTGACCAGATTTTCAACAGGACTGTACAAGAAAAATTCCCAAATTGAAGAAAGACATATCTATACAAATACAAGAAGCACATTTATGTGTCTTATGATGTTTATTGATTTACGTATGTTGAACTATCCCTGCATCTCTGGTATCAATCCAACTTGATCATGATGGATGATCTTTTTGGTGTGGGTCTGTATGTGATTTGCAAGTATTTTATTGAGAATTTTTGCATCTATGTTCATTAGTGAGATGGGTCTATAGCTTTCTTTTTTGCTTGCATCTTTGCCTGGCTTTGGTATTAAAGTGATACTGGCTTCATAGAAGGAGTTTGGGAGACTTCCCTCTGTTTATATCCTTCTAAACAGTTTGAGTAGCAATGGTTGTAGAACCTCTTTAAATGTTTTATAGAATTCTGCCGTGAAACCATCTGGACTGGGGCTTTTTTGGGGGTTGGGAGGTTTTAATTATATCATCAGTTTCCTCAAATATTATGGGTCTGTTTAAACTGTCAATCTCTTCTTGGTTAAGCTTTTTTGGTTCCCAGGATATCAGATATTCATCCATTTCTCTTAGGTTTTCAAAGACAAAAACCACAGGATCATCTCAACTGATGCAGAAAAAGCCTTTGACAAGATCCATCATCCCTTCATGTTTAAAGTCCTAGAGGGAATAGGACTGAAAGGAACATTCCTCAACATGATCAAAGCCATATATAGCAAACCAACTGCCAACATCATCCCAAATGGAGAAAAATTGGAGCCATTTCTCTTAAAGGTGGGAATGCAGGAAGGCTGCCTTCTATCGTCACTCCTCTTCAACATAGTACTTGAAACACTTGTTAGGGCAGTGAGACAAGACATGAAAATTAAAGGAGTATTAATCAGAAAAGAAGACATTAAGCTATCCCTTTTTGCAGATGATATGATATTTACCTAAGGGATCATAAAAACTCCACCAGAAAACTTCTAGAAATGATGAAGAGTTTTAGTAAAGTGTTGTGATAGAAAATTAACCTAGAAAAATAAGTAGCCTTTATTTACACCAACAATAAACAAGTGGAGAAGGAATATAAGCAGAACTTCCCACTCACAATAGCCGCAAAAATAATAAGATACCTGGGAATAAACCTATCCAAAGACACCGAAGACCTCTACAACAAAAGTTTTTTTTTTTTTTAATTTTATTTATTTCTGTATGTGTATGAATGTACTGTCTGCATGCAAGTCTGTGCACCCGTGCCGTGCAACGCCGCGGAGGTCAGACGAGGGTCTCGGATTCCCCTGGAACTGGAGTTCTCCTGGAATTGGAGCTTCAGATGGTTCTCAGCCGCCATGTGGGTGCTAGGGATCGAACCCGGGTCCTCTGTAAGAGCGGTCGGCGCTCTTAACCGCTAGGCCATCTCTCCAGCCCCAACAAAAGTTTTAAACCCTTGAAAAAGGAGATTGAAAATGACATCAAAAGATGGAAAGACCCCATGCTCATGGATTGGGAAAATTAATATAGTAAAAATGTCCATCTTACCCAAATTGATATACAGATTCAACACAATCCCAATCAAAATCCCTATGAGATTCTTCACAGACTTGAAAAAAATATTGCCAAATTCATATGGAAAAACAAAAGGCCCAGAATAGCTAAAGCAACCTTGAGTGAAAAATGTAATACGGGGGGGGGGGTTGCCCTATCAGATTTCAAACTATATTACAAGACCATGGTCATGAAGACAGCCTGGTAATGGCACAAAAACAGTCCAGTTGATCAATGGAACAAAATTGAAGATCCAAACTTGAGCTCCAAACAATTTCAGCCATCTCATATTTGACAAAGAGCCAAAAAATCCTCAATGGAGGAAGGATAGCATCTTCAGCAAATGGTGCTGGAAAAATTGGATCATCATCTGTAGAAGAACAAAATTAAATCCCTACTTCTCACCCTGTACAAAAATCAACTCCAAGCAGATCAAAGATCTCAATGTGAAGCCTGAAACCCTGAAGGTGAGAAAATAAAAAGTTGGCAACAACCTACAAGACATAGGTGTAGGAGGAGACTTTCTAAATCAGACAGTAGCTGCACAGGAAGAAAGGTCAACAGTTGACAAATGGGACCTCATAAAACTCAAAAACTTCCTTACAGAGAAAGAAACAATCAAGGAGGTAAAGAGAAAACCCACAGAGTGGGAAGAAATCTTTACCAGTGACACATCTGACAGAGCATCAATGTCAAGAATATATAAATTACTAAAAAAGTAAAGAACTAAGAAGACAAATGACCTACTCAAAAGATGGAGTAGAGAGATGAACAGAGTCTTCACCGGTGAGGAGTTAAAGATGGCTGAGAAACAACTTAAAAGGTGTTCAACATCATTAATAATTAAGGAGAAGCAAATTAAAACCACTCTCAGATATCATCTCACTCCAGTAGGGCTAGCTAAGATCAAGAAAATAAAAGACAACAAATGCTGGAGGGGTTGTGAGGAAAGGGGTACACTCATCCACTGCTGGTGGGAATATAAACTTGTACAACCTCTATGGAAAGCAGTGTGGAGAACCCTTAAATAATCAGAAGGAGCCTACCAATTGACCCAGTCATACCACTCCTGGGTATATACACGTAAGAATCATCCTACTGCAAAGATACATGCACATCCATGTTTATTGCAGCTCTCTTCACAATAGCGAAGAGTTGGAACCAACCCAAATGCCCCTCAACAGATGAGTGGTTGACAAACATATGGTACATTTACCCAATGGAGTACTATTCAGCAGTAAAGAAAGATGGCATTATGAACTTTGCAGGTAAATGAATGGAGCTCAAAGCCATTATGCTAAGTGAAGTAACACAGTCCCAGGAAGACAAGTGGAGAATGATTTCCCTCATTTGTAGATGCTAACATCGAATCCCCCAGATGAAAGGCAAGCTGAATTACATTATGGTTATAATTCTGTTTATCTAAAAGCAACTATGTTGTTATAATGTGAATCTCTCAATGGGCGCTAGAATCCACCAACCAATTATTTTCAGACTCTATAATTATTGTATATGGGTGGAGAGTATGTATCAATATTTTAAGGTAATATAAAATTAATGGAGGAAAATGTGAATTCCGAACATAAAAAAAAGACTGAGAGAAAGATGCAGAACAGTTATGGCAGAATGCATGATCTGGGATGGGGTGGGGTGGGGGGGAAAGGAAAGGGGAATATGCCTGAATTGAACTGAAAAATGATGTATGAAATACACAAAATATCAATAAAAAATTAAAAAACCAAATTAAAGAAGCACATAGAACACCAAATAGACAGGACCAGAAAAGAAATTATTCCCCATGCCATATCATAGTAAAAATGCTAGATGTTCAAAACAAAGAGAGAATACTGAAAACTGCAAAAGAAAAACAACAAGTAACATATGAAGGAAAACCCAGCAGAATTACAGCTGACTTTTCATTGCAAATGATGAAAGCCAGAAGAGCTTGGACCAAAGTATTCCCAGTTCTAAATGACTATAGATGCCAACCCAGACTACTTTACCCAGCAAAAATGTCTAGTATAGTTGAAAGAGAAAGGAAAATCTTCAATGCTATGAATATTCTGAAAGAACTCATGCCCAGAAAACCAACCCTTCAGAGAGTCATTGAAGCAATACAAAGAACAGAATGAAGGAATGACTATACCCAAGAGGCAGCAGAAAGTAGTTACAAAGTTATAACTGTGGAAATACAAAACTAGACCAAGAGTGCAAACAGAAACTAAAATGATGGGAAGCAATATACATCTCTCAATAAAAATTTAAATATCAATGGACTGAACTCCCCAATCAAGAAGCATAGACTAGTAGAATAGATAAAGAAACAAAATCTGGGGGCTGGAGAGATGGCCTAGCAGTTAAGAGCGCCGACTGCTCTTGCAGAGGACCCGGGTTCGATCCCCAGCACCCACATGGCGGCTGAGAACCGTCTGTAACTCCAATTCCAGGAGAACTCCAGTTCCAGGGGAATCCAAAACCCTCTTCTGACCTCCACAGCATTGCACGACACGGGTGCACAGACCTACACGCAAACAGTACATTCATACACGTAAATAAATAAAAATAAAAAAATAAAAAAAGAAACAAAATCTTTTTGTTGTCTGCAAGAAACCCATCTTTCCTTCAAGACAGGTGCTATCTTAAGGTGAAAGACATATAACAAATTATATGAAAGACATCAGAATCTCTACAATGAAAAATTTAAATCTTTGAAGAAGGAGATTGAAGAAGACACCAAAAGATGGAATGATCTCCCATGCAGATTAGAAGAATTCATATATTAAATATGATCATCCTACCCAAAGTAATATTTCAATTAAATGAAATCTCAAACAAAATCCCCATGACTTTCCTCAAAGAATTAGAAAAAAATATCATCTTAAAATTAATATGGAAAAACAAAAGTCCCCAAATAACCAAAGTAACCCTGAGCACAAAGATTAATGCAGGGGGGTTACTATACCGGGTTTTAAACTGCATTACAGAGGTATAGTTATAAAAACAGCATGGTACTGGTACAAAAATAGATCTGCAGATCAATGGAACAAAATTGAAGACCCAAACTTTAGTACACGAAATTTCAGTCATCTGATATTTGACAAAGGAGCCAAGAATTCTTAATGGAGGAAAGGCAGTATCTTCAGCAAATGGTGCTGGCAAAAGTGGATTACCACATGAAGAAGAATGAAACTAAACACCTATCTTTCCCCTTGCACAAAAGTGAACTCTAAATAAATCAAAGACCTCAGTGTGAAACCTGAAACTCTGAAAATGTTAGAAGAAAGCATTGGCAGTAACCTACATGATATAAGAAAAGATTTTCTAAATTAGATAGCAGTTGTGCAGGAAATAAGGTCAACAATCAATGAATGGGACCTCATTAAACTAAAAAGCTTCTGGGGGCTGGAGAGATGGCCTAACAGTTAAGAGTGCGGACTGCTCTTGTTCATGACCTAGGTTCAAATCCCAGCACCCACATGGCAGCTGAGAACCATCTTTAACTCCAGTTCCAGGGGAATCTGACGCTCTCTTCTGACCTCCACGGCATTGCACAACACAGATGCACAAACCTACTTCCAGACAGTACATTCATACACATAAAAAATAAATTTTAAAAAAGCTTCTGTATAGCAAAAGAAACAATCAATGAAGTAAAGAGAAAACCCACAGACTGGGAGGAAATATTCACCAGTGACATATCTGGCATAGGTTTAACATCCAAATTGTATAAATTACTCAAACAACAACAACAACAAGAAACCACCAAGAAAACAAATGACCCAAATAAAAGATGGGCTGACATTCTGGACAGAGATTTCTCAAGAGAAGTAAAGATGGCTAAGAAACATGTATTAGCATTAAACAGTGTTCAGCATCATTAGTAATTAAGGAAATTAAAGGAATGCAAATTAAACCCACTTTAAGGTTTCATCTTACCCTAGTAAGACTGGCTAGGATCAAAGAAACAAATGATGCTGTATTAGTCACTTTCTGTTGCTGTGATAAAACCACCATGACCAAGGGAACTTATAAAAGGAAGAGTTTATTTGAGTTTATGATTGATGGTTCCAGGGAATTAAAGTCCATAGTGGCAGGAGGCATGGTGGCTGGGGCTGGAGCAGAAAGCCGTGGTTCACATCTTGCAATGAGCACAGGAAGTCAAGAGAGCCTCTGGAGACTAGCGAGTCTTGTTAAACTCACCAAGGCTGCCCGCAGTGATGTACTTCCCCCAACATGGCCACACCTTCTAAGAAGTCCCAAACAGTGCCGCCAACTGGGGACAAAAACGTCTGAATACTTAAAGCCTATGGGGGACATTCTCACTCAAACCACCACAGATGCCAAATGCTGAAGAGGTTGCAGGGAACGAGGAATGCTCATTTACTGCTGGTGGGAATGTTAACTCATGCAATCCATATGGAAAGCAGTGTAGAGAACTCTTAAAAGACTAGAAATGAACCTCCTGTTTGACAGAGTCATACCACTCCTCGGTCTATACCCAAAGCACTCATCCTATTGCAGAGATATATGCACAACCATGTTTATTGCTGCTCTTTTAACAATAAGGAAGAGCTGAAAGCAACATAAATGCCCCTCAACTGATGGGTGGATAATGAAAATATGAAACATTTACACAATGGAATTCTATGCAGTGATAAAGAAAAACGACATCCTGAAATTTGCAGGTAAATGGATGAAACAAAAGCTGTTATGCTAAGTGAAGTAATACAGACTCAGAAAAACAAACTATGTATGTTGTCCCTCATTCATGGATCCCATGTAAGAATATACTATGATCTTTCTGCAGAAACCAGATAAATGAAAAGGAACCAGGAGGGTAGATGGAAAGAGAGAACTCAAGACAGAGGCTTGTTGGTGATAGTTGTTACTAAGGGAAGAATGCATAAAATCAAGGTATCTTAATGGGAAGGGAGTGGAAGGGTTATAGAAGGAAACTGTAGATAGGGGGAAAACATTAGCCCAAGAGAAGTGAGGCCATAGGAGACTGTGGTACCAAGGGAGAAATGGGGATACTTTAAATGGAGAAAGCATGAGAAAGATATGGAAGAACTGCTAGACATGAAAAGGGAGATAGTATAGATAAAAATGCCTTGCTAGTGTAAAAATAAATAAATAAATAAATAAATAACCCTGAGAGTATCATATTAGTCTAACAATCTATTGACGACACACACACACACACACACACACACACACACACACACACACACACTACCGCTACATGAGTCCATATGGAAAGATGAAGGCTGCCTATCAAGAAACAGTACCTTCCACTGAGTTGTAGGCCAGGGTGGTCTAAAAGACTCCTCAGATTACACAGGCGATTGCCACAGCCCTTCATTGCCTCCCAGAACCTGGAAGCCACAGACTCACAATTCGCCAACGTGCAGGGAATAAGAGACTACTGAGTGTTCAGCTCTAACTTTGCTATCTGTATCATACTATTCTTTCTAATGCTCAGAGACAGTGATTAGCTACAAGTGAACAGATTTTTTCTAGACATGGCAGGGGAGGTGTGCATAAAAACTCACAGAGGATGTAACAGCATCCATGAAACCTGCTTAAGCTCCAGCCAGACAAAATCCCAGTATGAAGAACTGAGGTCTGAAAGATGCCACATCCCCTAGCTGAGGAGCTATTAGCAATGGGTAGCTGCTGAGAGAGGGAGTATCCATTTTCTTGGAGGGCATGTCCCACATAGGTGGAACTCTCCACTGGATGGCCCCCTACTCAAGAGTAGATGTGCAACATAAATTAGACTTGTTTAAAAAGAGGGTAAAAAATTGAGTGAGGAAGTGGGTGCACATTACCAAAATACATTGTATGCACTTCTCAAATAACTAACAGTAAATGAGGGGAAAATAGACCAATGACCTTCATAGGACTGAGTGTAACTAGTGGAAAGATTAAAATTTTAAATGTGAAGATCTATTTGGAAAGGGAAAATGTCGATGGAATAAGTATGATAAAACTTTCTCAATAACTTCCATGGTCCTCCCCCTCTTTCAATAAGTTTTGTGCATGTTATATGTATATACCAACATTCATATATATACACATATATAGTGCTAGACATTCTATATCTCTATGCTTGTATGAAAATTTCAGGATAGAATCCATTATTTGAATTTCCTAACTCTGCATAGCTAAAATATAAGACCATCATCAATACAGTGCTCCAGAATTGGAAAAATAAATTATGAAACTGACTTTGAAAAAGTAAAAGAAATGACATGCCATTTAAAATAAAAACATTGTAATTTTTCATGAAATAGCTCCAATTTATACAAATTCAGATACGACTTATATTGTGATAAAAATATGAGAATTTCCAAATATATAATTGTATTAAATTGAAAATGTTGGAAGGTGGCTAGTTTCTAATATTATTTCCAGGTTTACTGTCTATACTAAGCATGTTAATTCTCACTTTCAGGAGGTTACCGAATATAGGGCTAATCCAAGTCATCTACACAATCAGCCTCTTCTATTCTCTGCTTTCTTAATCAATTTAAAATTAAGCTAAGCCAAGGGACTTGCTTTGCTAAATGTGCTATTACTGAGTAGAAACTCTTAGATCTAAACAATGTGGAAGAAAATTTGCTTGCCTTCAGTGTGAGGATTATTTGTGTGCATTGTGCATAGCCTTCTGCAAAAGACTCATGTCAGAGGAGCAGAGCAGCATTGCCCAGGTTGCAGAGTAAGAAGTTACACTATTGAGATGGGTGTGCAAACCTCAGCTTGTGAGAATTATCTACATCATCTATAGCTTCTTCACAAGGCAACAAAACCACTAATTCCAAATTCCTCTCATACTATGCGTGTTTCCATTTTTCTCTCTCTCTCATTGTCAGAATCCAATCTCTTAATGAGTCTTTTGGTCCACACAAGAAATAGCTCTCATATTAGATTCAATGAAATACAGAATTTAAGAATTTTTCCATAGTCACAGGTGTATCTTCAGGCTCTGCACCAATGTTGGCACATAGCAAGCATGCAATATTCATTATACAGATTCAGAAGACAGAAATTGCATTTTAGCAATACTGTTCTTTTTCTCCCAGGTGACTACTATACTCTTACTCTGCCAGGTAGTAGTAAGTACTCAATTAATAATTGATGAATAAATGGATGAAGGAGCCTATTTTCCTGTGTGTGGCATCTACAGCTTTCATCAGCTATACTTATTTATTTATTATTCATGTACCATTCAACAAAATTTCTGTTCTCAGGCTCTCTTCTCCTGAGATAAAGAGACATTTACATTGTATTTGAGAAAAATCCAATACATGTAAAGATAATCCTAACCATTTGTCTGTTGACAGGTATTGATGCTGATTCCATAATGTAGTTATTGTGAACAATGCCACAAATATATATATATATATATATATATATATATGTATATCAACATTGTACAATGGACTTTAATTCAGTCCTACTGAATAATGAAATTGTCACTTCAAGAAAATAGATGGAAGTGGGAAAAACTGTTTTAAGAGAAATAAGCTAGATTTAGAAAATCAAATAATACAAGTTCTTCCTCATATACATATATATATATATATATATATATTATATAGATAACACCGAGTTTTTAAGAAGTACACAATTTGGTGCACTTACCATAGCACAGGGAGCATATTCATACAAATAAAATAAAAAATAAAAATAATAAAGAAAACATTGTTAAAAGCGCTGGAAAGATGGCTCAGCAATTAGGAGCACTGGCTGCTCTTGCATAGGATCCTGTATTGAATCCCAGGACCCACATGAGGGGTAACAACTGTTTGTAACTCCTAGTTCCAGGGGATCTACTCCTCTTCTTCCTCAAGGGCATGCAGGCATGGGTACACTAAAACACAGCAGGCAGCACACTCATACAAATAACATAATGATAAAAATAAATGTTCAAAAAGAAGCTCACAAAATCGTAGGGTGGACAATTTCAGAAAATGAAGCAAGGCAGAAGGCAGTACAGGGCAAACAGGAGGATGTGATTAAAGTACATACACATAATTACAAGGAATCAAAGTGATTTACAGTCAGTCGATTGAGATATCAAAAAACTAAAGTTCCATGAAATGATTTGCTGATGGTCATAGACAACCTAAGAAGACCACATCAGCTGGAACAAGTAGAAATTATGGTTTTAATTTCATCCTGCTTTTAAATTAAATCTGGGTCCCTACTTCAACATCTGGCACTTAATTTTCCTGGTTCTTAACACTCCTTGTACATCAGAATCACCAAGGAAAGCTTTTACATGTTTTATGTATTATGACAAAAACATACATTTAACATGAGTAAGTATATTTCAGTATTGCTTCATTTGTTATTAAATATTTTATTTAAACATGTAAATGCACTGGAGAAGATGGTTTCAGTGGTTAGACACACAATGTAGCTAGCACCCATATCTGTCACTCCCAGTTCCAGTAATACCTGGAAGAACAACCTTCTTTACTCTTGTGGGACAGCACACAAAAAGGACAAAAGGACACACTTACTTGCAGGTAGTCTATATAAATTATGATGAAACAATATTCATAACATTATTTATATTTGATATATATATAAATTATCTTTTATATAATGAATACATAGATATAGGGATCCATGTATGTCTTAACTGTAGTTTAATCCACGATGACACCTTAAACAATAACAATTCACAATGAAGAAATTCATACTGCTATTTTCCATCCATTTTACATAGATTTACTCAGTGTTATAGGTATGTGTGTGTCTGCAGGTGTTCCCATATAGATCTATGTAATTTTAACTGTTAAAATGTACCTGCTCAATGCCAAGACCCTAAGTTCCCTCACCACAATGATTCAACCTGTTGCCCTTATAAACTATTCCTAGCGTGGAGGTAGAGGTGGGAAACTGCTGGGAAAGGGAGACTCAGTTTTCTTTAAGGATATGAAAACTGCCAGGTTGACCATCCTTCAGGGGTAAAAATATACCCTACTATTAGGGAAACATAAATTGAATAATTCTATGGGTGTTATTAAAAAGGAGTTAAGAGGGATAAAGTAGTGGGAATAGATCTGAGAGGACATGAATTTGACTAAATACATTTGTCTATAATTCTCAAAGTATTAATTAGATTGCTATTTTCATAAAATAATATTTCAAAAATTAAACCATATCAGTAGGCAACATGGCCTTTGAGCATTTTACAGTTATTTATTTAAGTTAAGTTGAGAGCATCAGTCATATTCTTTTGAACATTTTATTATAAAAAATAAAAAAACATGAGCTTTTTATATATCAGTGAGATAGTATGTCTTTTCAATATGTACATACTATATGATACTTAAATCTTTTTGTCTTTGTGGTTACTATCATTTCCTTAATCAGTTTCCCACTGAAGGACATATGACATGTCTCTAGTTTTAGGCTCTTATGAATTCAGTTGGTTTTATTTTTTTTTCTTTTTATTGATTGTTTGTGTATTTCATACATCATTTCTCCAATTTCCAGTTTTAGGGCATATACCCCTTCCCCCTTCTCCCTCCCACCCACCCCTACCCATCCACCAGATCACGCATTCTCCAAACTTTTCTGCATTCTGGATCGGGTTTTTTGTTTTGTTTGTTTTTCCTTTTTTTAAACATAAGTGATTTAATTTGTGAGTACAAGCATCCTTCGATCCTTCATGAAAAGCCCCCAGAATTTGCGAGCAGTTGTGCCCAACCCACACAGCTCATGGTCCCCACCATACCCAGCAGGGGGGGGGGTCTTGTAATGTCAATCAAGTTGAATCAAATGAGTCCAGTCTATATTGTTGTAGTTTCACATCATACTCACCACCCACCAATTCGCCTGCCCTACATTCTTCACCATGCCCCCTCTTCCGCAATTGTTCCCTAGGCTTAAAAAGGGGCGAACAGGTGGATGAGAAGCAAAAAAGTCTACTTCTCTGGAGCTGTGTCTTGGTCTCTATCAATTCGTGTGTTTTCTTTCATGGGCTTGCCGCTGTCCAGGCATAACCCTTTTCAATCACTCCTAATGAAGCACACTGCAATTAATTATATAGGTATTTTAAACAGTCTAATAAATAGCCTTTTTCGATCCTACTAATGAAGCATGCGCAATTTAAGATGATATCAGTTTATTTAAACCATTACTTACTTGTTTATGGTAGTGTTACTTTGGTATAGACACAGATGTTTGGGATGGTAGTTAATTCCATGACATTACACTTTTCTTCTGTTAAGATATGACAGGGTCGTCGTGTGTGGTTATAAGTTCTCCTACCATTAGAGTGGAAGCTTGTGGCACAGCCTCGGGTTATTCCCTCCAAGGAGACGAGCTGATAGCCAATTAAATTTGAGGATTATACAGGACCCATGGCGGCCACTGTTGCCAGGATTTCCAGGCAGCTGAGGTTGTGAGCTGGTGTCTGACGGAGGAGTCTGCTTGTTGATTAAGGATACCTATATTGCTTTTTATTGGTTTTTAAGTGGGCCTTGGTAACACTCTCTGGCATTTCCAGAGGCCATCTTCAGTATGCTTGCAAGTGCAAGTCTCCATACATCTTTCCCTTTTCTATCAGGTCTTCAAGCAGCAGGGCCTTATCGCCCTCTCTTCCTGCAGATCTCCCAGTTTGGAGGCAAGAGTCCTTTTACTTTTTGTGGGGCCTTGGATCCCCTTGACCAACATCTACTTGGTAAAATAATCCATTGCTGATTACAGATTTCCTGTATTAAATATATTTTGCCTTAGTGTGTAGCTAGGAATACTTTAGTATTATCATTTGGTCTTGAATAGAGAATAATCCTTTTCACAGTGTTCTATGTCGCATTTAGTCAATTTAAAAAGAGTTTTGCAGTTTTACCGATATTTACATAGAGAATACCTCTTTCTTTAACAGCTGGCTCCAATTTACAGTGGAGAATGGACCTCAACATCATCATCAGTTTTCTTTCCATTCTATGGGGGGAGTGGGGTTATAAGAAAAAGTGTCTTGTTTAAGATGAACTTGTGCAGCACCTAGAAGGTAAGCTTCATTAGGTTTCATTAAAAAAAATCGTTAGAGTTGGCTTTTTTATTTTATTTTATTTTTAAAATTTTTTTTTAATTTTTATTTATTTCTGTATGTGTATGAATGTACTGTCTGCATGCAAGTCTGTGCACCCGTGTCGTGCAATGCCGCGGAGGTCAGAAGAGGGTCTCGGATTCCCCTGGAACTGGAATTCTGGAATTGGAGTTTCAGACGGTTCTCGGCCGCCATGTGGGTATGGGGATCGAACCCGGGTCCTCTCTAAGAGCAGTCGGCACTCTTAACCGCTAGGCCCCCATTAGTTGCTTTTAACATCCCTGGGAAAGCTTTCATTTCTTTGGGATAATTGCCTAGTGGTTCATTGGCAAAATTATGTAGTAGTTTCATATCAGAAAATGCCCCACATGCCTACCTACTCCCTTGGAGGGGACAAGAGCTTCTATATTGAACTGGCAGTGTGTGAAGAATGCAGTTTCCTTTTCTCCTTTGTGTGCTCTGTCCTTACTCCAGTTTACCTTTCTGGTAGGTGTGTGGCCAGATCTCACTGGGGCTTTTACTTGTGTTTCCCTAATTGCTAATTATGACCACGTTTTGCAACTATCTTTCCTCATTTAAATGTCACATATGTATTTTCACAATTTTTAAATGGATTTTGTTCTGTTTTGTTATTTTGAGTCAGGGTCTCCCTGTAACTGGCTGGGAACTTGCTCTTTAGAACATGCTGGGCTTAATTTTACGGAGCTCTATCTACATCTAGAGTGCAGGGATTAAAGGTGCATGCCACCACATCTGGCTCAGAATTGACTTTTAATTTTTTTTTTTTTTTGAGTCTTCTTTACATTTTCTACACAGAATTCTTTGGCTGGATATGTGACTTGCAAATATTTCACATTTTTTAGTTTTTCTTCCAACTCTCTCAACAGGATCCTTTAGGAAGAAAAAAAATTTAAACCAGAATGTATTTTATCAATTTTTTTTCTTGTGGCCTCTGCTGGTGGTATAAAGTCCATCAACTCTGCCTGATACTAGAAACTAAAGATCTGCTTCCTTTTTCTTTTGTCCCTTAACATTTCATAGTTCTATTTGTGCTTATGGATGTGCTCTAATTTGAGTTAATATTCATGTAAGTTATCAGCTTTACTTTATTTATTTCTTTCGATTTTCTTATTTTGTTATTTCTTTTCTTCTCTTTCCTCCCTTACCTGTTCTTGTCCTCTTCCTTTCTTCCTCCCTCCCTCCCTCTCTCCTTCCTCCCTCCCTCCCTCCTTTCCTTCCTTCCTTCCTTCCTTCCTTTCTTCCTTTCTTCATTGTAGAATTTTCATTTGGTCAAATATATGAAAGTTTTTCTTTTTGAAAAAATATTTTATTTATTACAATTTATTTTTATTTCATGTGTATGAGTATATTGGATGCACATGTATAAGTGCACCCATGTCATACAATGGCTTCTTAGGTCAGGAGAAGGCTCTCCAGCCCCAAGTTTTTCCTTTTATTATGGAATTTCTTTTTCCTTTTGTCAATATATATTGTATATGGTTTTATGTAATAAAAATGAAGAAAATTATGCAATCAATAATGAAAGTTTTCCAGTTATGAAAACCAGAAGAGGAAATTATTATTTCTTCTAAAAAGTCTGACAGTTAAAATTTGCTTCAAATTGGATGCCATAATTTTCTTTTCCTTAAAATGATAAATTCATGCTGTAATCTATTGATTATCCAGATTAACCTACTTTCAAATATTACAAATTCTCATATTTAATTCTGGGCTAGTGTTACTTTAGATCAGGTAGGTAATCTCATTGAAATGTGCACTAATCAATGGTAGTAGATAGTCTGCTTATATATTGCAAGCCACTTGCTTTTCAATTGTCTGGTTCTAGCTGGGTGTGGTGGCTCACGCCTTTAATCCTAGCACTCAGGAGGCAGAGGCAGGCGGATCTTTGTGAGTTCAAGGCCAGCCTGGTCTAGAGAGTGAGTTCCAGGACAGCTGGGGCTACAGGGAGACCCTGTCTCAAAAAGACCAAAAAATAAATAAATAAATAAATAAATAAATAAATAAATAAATAAATTGTCCGGTTCTATCACTTTTAAATGATTTATCACATGTTCTAAAAGACTATGTGATTAAACATATGTAGATTCACAAAATTAGCCTGCAAATAATGTAGCAAATCATTAAATTGAAAAATAACCTCAAAGCTTTAAATATCAGTTTATTACATTGCATTAAAGACTCTTAAGTGTGAATGAAGTAACTAGTATAGCAAAGGTGCAAGGCTCTTCCCATTGAACTCACAGTGATCCTCCTGCCTCAGCTTCCTGGAAGCTGAGATTATAGTCATATGCCTCTATACCCAGCCAAGTAGGAATAATTTTGTGATTGAATTTTGAGCATTAATTTTGACTTCGAGTGAGGTATTTTGATATTTGTTTAGTAAGAGCTTGTTGCTTTCTCTGAGTTTCAGTGTGTCTTCTATCCATAAGTCACTCTGCCATCTTTCTGGCCTTGATTCTTAATTCAGCTTGAAATGTTCTCTCATTTGAAATACATCTATATTCTAAACCCCCACTCGGGCACTTTTTCCCATGGCATTTTAATCTCTTTGAGAAAGAGTTGTCTGAAATTAGAGTAAATATTTAAAATCCTAATAGTTTTTGTGTGGTTAGAGTTTGGTAACTTCTGCACTTGTCACATTTTAGCCCAGAAAATTCTTTATTGGTAGATCTGTCTTGCATATCTCAGTGTTTAACAACATATATACCCTCTATGCACTGGGTCTCAGTGGTGCTTCCTCATGACAGACAAAAATGTTTCCAGATATAATCATATGTCTTTAGATGGAGAGAAGGGGTAAATTTAATGCATTGGAAAGCAGTGGTTAACTTGCTTCCAGTGCCTGGATGTTTTTTTAAAAAAACATATGAAATGGCCAGAGAGATGGCTCAGTGGTTAAGAGTGCTTACTTCTCTCACAGCGGACCCGGGTTTGATTCCCAGCACCCACATGATGGCTAAGGACCGTCTTTAAGCCAGGCATGGTGGCTTAATCCTAGCACTTGGGAGGTAAAGTCAGGCGGATCTCTGTGAGTTCAAGGCCAGCCCCAGCCATAGGGAGACCCTGTCTCAAAAAATAAATAAATAAATAAACAAAAAACATATGAAACAATCTATTTGATTTAGTTTTGTGTATATTTAACATTTATAGCAGAATTATCAGTGTGAACTTGTTCTGTACAAAGGTAGAAAGGTCACATATAATCATATTTTCTTTCCAAGTTATTTAGAAATATAAATATCTTTTATGAACTTTTCATTATTGATGTAGTATATAGTTTTTATGGACTAGCTGGTAAAATCGTGGATGTCTGATGCAGTTTTTACTTATTTACTAATAGGACAGTATCTAGCAAGAAATACTTTGTCTTAGAAAGGCAAAACTAAATAGGTTTCCAAAAATTCTCTTAATTCCCTTAGATTATATGATCCTCCATGCATTTGTCTAGATGATTCCTGATGTATTCTGCTATAGTCAGCTTATATATTAAGGATCACAGTTTTCCTATTTATACCATATAAGAAATTTTAAGAGAAAGTCAATTTGTTTCAAGCATGAATTTTGCCACTAAAAAGTTTCAGGAGCCCAAATGATCAAACATTGAAGTTCTTTTTTCAAATATGGGAATTATCTAATGAAAAGTAGAAATGAATACAAATAAAGAAGGAGATGGAGGTGGAAAGATGTCTCAGTGCTTCAGAGTACTTGCTGCTCTTGCTGAGGACTCCATTTTGGCTTTCAGCTCACATAATTTTCCAGCACTCATGTCAAGATTCACACAGTCACCTGTAATATCAGTTCAGTCTCTTAACTCTACAGTCACCTGCACTAGCATGCGTGTGTTTTTGTGTGTGCGCGCGTGTGCACACACACCCACCACACACACTATAAAATTTAAAAAAATGAATGCATGCAATGAGAAGGGATTTTAGGTAAAGGAACAACTTGATTATTCTCTTTTCCTTTTTTTACATTAAATTTTCTTTATGCAATGGGAATGTTTCGCAATTTTCTCTTTTTTTTTTTTTTTGTTTTTTTTTTTTTTTTTTTTTTTTTTTTTTTTTTGTCTTTTCGAAACAGGGTCTCCCTGTAGCCCCAGCTGACCTGGAACTTACAATGTAGACCAGGCTGGCCTTGAACTCACAAAGATCCGCCTGCCTCTGCCTCCCAAGTGCTAGGATTAAAGGCGTGTGCCACCATGCCCAGCTTGCAATTTTCGTACAATATATTTTGATGGTATTTAGATCCCCTCCCCCATCTGCACCTCTCTGTTGCTCCCTCCCAGCAGCCATCTGTTGCCACAATTTGTTTAGAATTGAGCTTCTTATCCAGTTTCTCATGTCTATGCTGGGATTTTTTTCTGGTTTGAAATATAATGCGACTTGTGCATGCTATCACTTTTGCTATGAGTTCATGTGAGTGACCGATCAGCTACTTGAAAAACTCTGTTTCCTTGTTGTAATCCCACATCTCTGGTTCTTAAGTCTTTCTGTCTCCTTCCACAATGATCCTTGAGGAACTCTATCACTATAGAATCTTTTTAAAGTGTATACATATATACCATAAAAAGATAGTAAAAGGAGTCACCCTATAACATGGGGGACATTGCCTTTTCTAGACATCATAGGCTAATTTGAAAAAATAAACCCTAATACCAGGAATGTACTTATTCTTTAGAATCTGTTGACAAGTGGTTCCATAAACCCTCAAACAATACTGGCCAGTGTTTCTGTTCTTGGTTACCTTCTAGAAGCAGATAGTAACTCCCTATTGCTGAAGACACTACACACATTTAGGTGTAGATCAAACAAGGAGAAATCATGCTGGTTGTGACTTAAGAAACTCATTTCTACTGGTTAGCATTCATAGTAGTGGAAGGTGCTATGCGTAATACTGGATTGATAGTAGGCATCGCTTTCGCCCAGCTGTGAATATTGTAAATTACAATAACAACTGGCATGGCAAGATACACCCACCAGTACAATAGTGACACAGATATTATGGGAGTAACCAACTACTCTTTAATTTGATTTAAGTTCGGTTTCCTAGGATGGGGCCCATGACTGACATCAATATTAGGCTTAGGAACCTGTGACTAGATAGATCACAGTCCATAGGGGAGAACCCAATACTAGTTTTCTCCTAAATAGTGTATTAAATTGGCTCACTTTTAATGTTTAAATTTACATTTAAAAGAGTTTTAATTCAGATTTACATAATTATGAGGAAAATAGGTTATCCACCTTAACAGTCTGTTAAAATAAGCATGTCTAAAGCAAACATTGACACTAAATGACAAAATTAATTGATTGGAAAGGGACTAAGATTTATAATGTTCTGAAGTATATCATTAATTACTTGTCATACTAGAATGGTTGGGAAACATTTATTCATTCAAGATTACATGTAAACTTTTAGAGCACAGTAAATAATATATTTTCTTTTTCTATCCTTTTTTTTTTTTTTTTTTTTTTTTCTGAGTGTTCCTAGAACCTCCAGCTGTCATGAACGGCTATATAAACCAAAATGGAACCGCATCAAAGATTCCCCTGCCTTTATCTCCCTAGTGCTGGGATTATGCACATGTCCCACCAAGTATAACCAATGAACTTTCATGATTGAAAAAAAAACAACAACAAATAAAGCATACAGTGAATATGTGTACATGTATGTATGCATAAAATCTGTATAACCAATATATACATATATGGGTGCATATATATTATATATATTATACATTCATGTATGTGGTTTACTATTTTACTACACATATCTATTTTTATATACATGCATGGTATATGTACATGTATGTGTAATTCTCTGTGTATGTTTACATGTTTAGAGATTTTGTGTGTGTGCATTTGTGAAGGAAAGAAGTTGATATCACTTGTCTTCCTTGAATACTCTCTAACTTAATTTTTTGGGGTGATTTTTTTTTTTTTTGTAGACAGGGTCTCCCTTTAGCTCCAGCTGTCCTGGAACTCACTCTGTAGACCAGGCTGGCCTTGAACTCAGAAAAATCCGCCTGCCTCTGCCTCCTGAGTGCTAGGATTAAAGGCATGCACCTCCACGCCTGACAATTTTTGAGACAACCTGGAATTCATCAATTTGGCTAGGTTGAGTGGCAGTGAGCTCCTAGGAGATTCTTTTCTATGCATCACTAATGCTGGGATTACAGAAGCACGATGCCATGTTCTGATTTCTCACTGGGTGTTGGAGATCTGAACTCAGGTCCTCATGCTTACATGGGAAGCAGTTCACCTGCTAAGCCATCACCCAAACCTAGCTCTATGCATTTATCTACTTGGTGTATTATCTATGGCATCTATATTGAGAGACACAGAAAGCAGGTGAAATGGAAAGAAAGGGGGAGAGAGAGAGAGAGAGAGAGAGAGAGAGAGAGAGAGAGAGAGAGAGATTTGTAAGAGTGAAGGACAACTACAAAATTAAAGGGTTTACAGCTACTATCAGTCTTTATTCACTTTTAGTGATCCTTACAGCATCAGATTTTGATAAGAACTAAAAGAATGATAATTATAAGTCAACATAGAAAGGCACATGGAACCAACCTGTTAGTGATCCTGGATGCATATAAGAATGTTCTTAGATTCCTTCAAAAGGCTGCTTTTTATTTTAATATATCATGCAGTTACAGCTACCTGTGGATCATTTTTTGCCATCCCACTTGACACTTGGCATCATAGGGATATTTTTGGGAACAAACTTGAGAGATGCTTGCTTTTATCCTGATTATCCTGGAGAATTTCCATGTTTATTAGTCTCAAAGGGTCTATACAATATTCTGTTTAGATCAGAAGGCCTAGGATTTAGCTCACTGTATTCACGGGGTTGACAATCTGGACTTGAAGTTCTGACAGTTGTCCAAGAAAGACAATTTTTATGACAGTCATCTCCTCTATTTTCAAGGTGCTTTAGTACTGCTAAAACTTATCTACTCTTGGGGCTGGAGAGATAGCCTAGAGGTTAAGAACAATTACTGCTCTTGGAGAGGACCCGGGTTCGATCTCCAGCACCCACATTGCGGCTAAAAACGGTCTATAACTCCAATTCCAGGAGAATTCCAGTTCAAGGCGAATTCCAGGTCCAGGGGAATCTGAGACCCTCTTCTGACCTCCGAGGCACTGCATGACCCAGGGGCACAAGCCTACATGCAGACAGTACATTCATACACATACAAAAATAAATAAAATTTAAAAAAAGCTTATCTACTCTCAAGCTCAGTCTAAAGGGATCTAAAATGTTACCTATAACCCTCAGTTTTCTTACAGAATGACATATTGCTTAATTTCTTTCCATTAATGCTTTGGCCTCCCTCTAGTAAAATAGCAAGAAACAGTTAAAAAATTCCAATTCCTAGGAGACCGAGCACTCCTACAAACAACAGTCAGAATGGAGAAAAAAAGAAAATTAACGGTTTTCTGCTAATCACTCATATTAGGCCTCTTTGGTGGTCTAAAGCAACGGATTGCATCTTTCATTTCTTCCATCTGCCTGTCACAGGACTACTAGGGTGATTGCTAGTTTTGTTGTTAAAAATGTCACCTCATTTTTTTCAGAATCTTTAAAAGTAAACACAGGAAAAGTGGTGTATACCTGTCATTTAGATCAAATAAAACAAAGGTCGATGGAAATACATTTCTCGTTTGAAGAGGCTCCCCTGCTGATTTTGTTTATCAGAAAATGGCAAGTTTTTGTTCCTAATGGACTGAAATTTAAATAAAATCTGACCCTGGAAATAAAAGCAGCCATTATGATGAAATAAAATTATAGACTTTGGAGGAGAAATTGAATTAGAATGTTGGCTTTCTTCAGTTAAATTCTTTTACATAAGGAAATGAGCAAGAGAGAGAAAGAGGAGAGAGAACTGTTGTGTAAAGTGTGCTTTTTAAAAATCAATAATTGCTTCTAATTTAGTTTTAAAAACTTTTCCCATACAACGTAGACTACCATGAATTATACTGAAATTTGTGTATATTTCCTTACACAAGACTGTAATTAAAACTAAAAGGACAAACCAATCTGCATTTTAGTAGTTCTTCTTTTCAACAAGCTAACTTCTCAGAACAATCAAAATTCTATATGCTGATTATAGCTATTTTTTAAGAAACTGGAGTCATTTAGACATTCGATGATATTGGCAATCACACGCTTATGAAGTGAGCAAAATATGGTAACCCTTATGAAACTGCATTCATTTTTGGCTCAAATTCATCAGGGAAAGAAGAGCTTCTGACATTAACATAAACTTAGTTACTGTTTCTTAAAATCTCAATTATAAACTTCTCAGAATTTTCACTTCTGGTATTAGTCTTCTTGTTTCACAATAATATATTTTGATTTTGATGTTCAGGGAAAGAAAGAGCCTTGAGTTCATATATGTTAACAGATGAAGACAAATTTATATCAAAGTTTTATGTCTAATTCTTTGTGAAAAATTATTAAAGTTCATATAATTTTTGGAAAGTTGTAACTTCATTTATGGTCCAAAGTTTACCCTTTTAGGATATTTTGCCATATTAATTTTTTCTACATGGAGCTATCTTCATAAATCATGACTTAGGCAAGAACAACACGAACAATGTGATATAACAAAAGTTCATCAACAAAACCAAATTCCCCATGTAGTACATGTGCCACAAGTTATAAGATTTTCAACTTTTTGATTGTCAACATCCTTTTTCAATATTTCCTCACGTGTTTGTCTTGAGGGGATGAAATCATGCCTAACAATGTATCTGACATCCAATAATTGCTCACTAGGATCACAGGACAAATATTTACAGAGTGACTCACGTGTCATGTCTTGTTCTAGGTGGTGAGTAAAAATATTTCTTCTATGTATCTTGCATTCTTGTAGTTTTAGTAAGCCAAAAAATAAAAATGAAAAGAAAAAAAAAAGATGTTAAAACCCAAATGCTTAAGGCATGATCCCTGAATAAACTGGGGTACTGTGAGATGATTCCAGAACAGGTGCTCATTGTACAGCTGGCTTTCAGTAGACCTTCCGGTGAGTTTCCAGTCCAGCTTGTATAAACTTCCCCCCTCCTCTCCTCTCCCCTCCCTCCCTTTCCCTCTTTCCCTTCCCTTCTCCCCTCCCATTATCTCCATTCCTTTTCCTTCCCTTCTCCCCCCCTCATGTCTCCTCTTGTCCTCTCACCTCTCCCTTCTCACCTATAAATGTTAATCACACTTTGGTCTGGCCCACCACTTCTGCTATTTCTCTGGTCTCTTTATGTTCTACCTTACTACTCTCCTGAAGCTGGCTACAGGCAGGAAGCCTATGGCATTAAATGTAGTGCTGCCATGTGGGTGCTGGGGATCAAAACCGGGTCCTCTGTAAGAGCGGTCGGTGCTCTTAACCGCTAGGATTGCACGACACGGGTGCACAAACCTACATGCAGACAGTACACTCATACACATACAAAAATAAGTAAAAATTAAAAAAAAAATTAAATGTAGTGCTAATACAGATATAATCACAAAATCTTCCATATCAAGGAAAATTGTTTTTATATTTAAAAAAAACACTAAAAATCATGCTAGTTATTGAAATCGTTTGTTTCTGGATTTTTCTACAATAAGTTAGATTGTACTTGAAATTTCAAAAATACCATTTTGATTAAGCCTAATCACTGAAGCCACACAAGATTTCATGATAGGTACAGTAAAGTACTATGAATATTCATCTGAGAAGATAAACCTTTTACACCTCAGAGGACAGACCACTAAAGATATAACAGTTCATTACAGAAAGATATTTTCATGATTTCAAAGCAAGCTATCTTAAAATACCATTCAGTTTCTTCTTTTACATTGTTAATGACTTAAATAACAAAAATATAAATGGTTTTTATGTAAACTGCCCATGCACCAGCTATAGAAATGCTCTTTGAGGGGCTGGAGAGATGGCCTAGTGGTTAAGCCGACCGCTCTTACAGAGAACCGGGGTTCGATCCCCAGCACCCACATGGCGGCCAAGAACCGTCTGAAACTCCAATTCCAGGAGAACTCCAGTTCCAGGGGAATCCGACACCCTCTTCTGACCTCCGCGGCATTGCACGACACGGGTGCACAAACTTGCATGCAGACAGTACATTCATACACATACAGAAATAAAATAAAATTAATTTTACAAAAATTAAAAAAAAAACAAAAATGCTCTTTGACGTGATACCTTAGAGTGTAAAAGAACCTCACCACTATGGAATTTGATGGTGCTTAAGATCAGTTATTTTTAGAGACAAACTCACAGAAATTTTAAAGTTTATGTACCCAAGCTCTGCTCTGATCCTATGTCCTAAATGAACTAGAGATTCTCAATCATTGCTATATCACCAAGAATTGTCTTTGAGTCTTCTAGAATATTCAAACCCTTGCTTTTATGCAGCCCAATATAAAGGTTTCAGTAGGGTTCCATTTGGTCAAGCAAGTAGTCCATTGTTTCTTGTTAAGAAATTATAAAACTCTCAGAGACAATGATGCTTGTTTCACCTCAAGGAAGGATTCAAAGTTATGGTTTATGCCTCCCCTAAGGTTTTTGTCTGCAAACTTCAGAAGAAAAGGGTATTGTACAAGGATAGCCTATCTGCTTTAAAAGAGGAAGATGGGGCTGGAGAGATAGCCTAGCGGTTAAGAGCACCGACTGCTCTTGCAGAGGACCCGGGTTCAATCCCCAGCACCCACATGGCGGCTAAGAACCGTCTGTGACTCCAATTCCAGGAGAACTCCAGTTCCAGGGGAATCTGAGACCCTCTTCTGACCTCCGCGGCATTGCACAACACGGGTGCACAAACCTACATGCAGACAATACATTCATACACATACAAAAATAAATAAAAATAATTAAAAAAAATTCTTAAAAAAATAAATAAAAGAGGAAGATGTTAGAACATAGTAGCAATCCACAGGACTAACAGTTTACTAGCACAAGAAAAGAGCTTCCTCACCTCTGTGACTAGAATCCTTTGATTATTTTAATCTGTAGCTTATAAATTCCTTAGTTTGCAAAGAAAACACCACAGCTAATCCAATTAGTTAATTCCTGAAATGCCTTCCCTGCAGATTCTGGTGCTTTCTGAAGTACTTATTCAAAATCCAACATTTCATCTGCATACTCATCAATCAATTCTCCTTATATGCATCCAAACTGGATATGCTCAGATTGCTTCAAAATCAACCATCTTTCTCCCACAACATTTTCTCAAAACTCATTCATACTGATTAGATTCTTATGGCCAGTATTTTAAACAGCCACCTTTCTGTTCATTTACTTAACACATTTTCAAATACCAATTGGCATATATATTTCTTGTGGGGTAATTATTAAAATTTAATAATTGCATATGTAAATTCCTTAGACCAAAAAGATGGGATTTTTCAAAACTTGATCCTAGAGAACTCTCTCTGACTTTTTAAAATTCTATTTAAATGCACTTTATTAAAAGCTACTCAGAATGAATTTTCTGCTTATGTTTGTCTTTTATGGTATAGCAACTTTTTTGTTTACTATATTTCAGCCTTTTAATCCAATTCCCTAATTTTAAGATATATATTTATATATAAATATATATTTATATATTTGTATGTATATATATATATATTTTTTTTTCCTCTTCCTCTCTGTTTAAAATCCCTCTGTATAATCCATTAATCCATGCTGGGCTGAAATGCTGCTAAAGAGCAGTTATCTTTGTTGATCAGGATTTGGGGAGTCTATAATTTCAAGTTCACTAGGGCATTCCTGTGTGAGTTTAAGGAGCTCTGCAATGAATGTCAAAAGTCCATATTCACAGCTCAGCTCTGACACTAGTTCTATGACCTCGAACAATACAAATTTGTTTTGTTTGTTTATATTTCTTTTTTAAAAATTTTTTATTTATTTCTGTATGTGTATGAATGTGCTGTCTGCATGCAAGTTTGTGCACCCGTGTCGTGCAATGCTGCGGAGGTCAGAAGAGGGTGTCGGATTCCCCTGGAACTGGAGTTCTCCTGGAATTGGAGTTTCAGACAGTTCTTGGCCACCATGTGGGTGCTGGGGATCAAACCCGGGTCCTCTGTAAGAGCGGTCAGCGCTCTTAACCGCTAGGCCATCTCTCCAGCCCTATATTTCTTTTATAAATTAAAATATTCTGTGAATTCTAAGAATAAAGGTCATGTTTTTCTTGTCATTATTCTTTAGACTTACAGTGTTGAGATTCTATAGAGGAATATCAAGATATCCTCTAAGAAGTGAAGTCCTGACCTTATCAGGTATTTAGACTCTACAAGCATTTCAGATGCCTTTAATGCGAGCATCACCTCTTGAACTTGAACTCATCCCATTCACTCTTCTTTGGGGTTTTACAGGTTTGGTTGCCTTAAAGAAGAGACTTTATATAAAGATTTGCAAATTAGTTTGTAAGTGAGCCTGGTTATCATGTAAATATCCATGCTCCATTGGACCTCGAGACTCTTACAGAAGAATTCTATATTTTGTAGAAAGAATAGCAATGACCTGATTAAGCAGTTAGATTTTGTTTTGTCTTTTTTCCCTGGAATTGTTATTTCCTCAAAAGGAAAATTATTTTAAGGGACATATTCCTTTTAATGAGTTATGTGTTTTCCTTCAGTTTTCTATCTGTTCTTTGACCTAAGTATATAATAAATCATTTTGCCTTATTGTTATCATTAGTAACTTCAAAAGGTTAGTCTCCTTTGGATTAAATATACCTAAATTGTAGTAAGGTATATATTTTGCAGCATTAAATATTTGTTTTCATGTTAGGCTATCAGAATAAAACAATTTTTTAAATATTTAAAAACATGTTTGATATAGCAAACACTTTTACTATATTCAAGAGGTCTTCAAATTAACATTATCTGGTGATGGGAGATTTGGAGGTTGATATTTGCTTTCTAAATGAAAACGTCCACTACTCTACATTTAAAATTATACCTGTTGAATTCCCCTGCAGGCTGAGCAGCTCCACTCTCTTCCCTATTCTGCTCCCCTTTAAAGCTTTAGTACCAAGTTTGCTCCTGCTCTATTTGTCCCAGATCTCTGGACTACACTGTTAGTTCAGACCTAGCCACTGTTTCCATATCCCATCCACCCAGACTAGCTCAGTTCTCCAGCTTCATCTGTAGGACCCTCCACAGGCACTCCCCACACTCTCTTGCACTTGGGCCTATTCTGATCTGCTTACCACAAATCTGCCTACTAACCAAACCAGCCTACCCAGAAAGAACATGAAGTACACACCAAATAACTTTTCATATCTGAGCAAAAAGTAAACAAGCTGCATCAACACTATAAGCAGAACCAAACTTCAACTAAACCAAAGAATAATAGGATTTCCTATCAGCCACATGATAAACAAAACACATCCATATGCCCAAATGCCAATGCAAAAACAAATCATATGAAAGACCAAGAGAATATGTCCCCAACAAAACCCACCTGTCTTACAGAATTGTACTACAATAAGAATCAACCTGAAGAACCTTACAATGCAGAATTTAAAAGAATGATCACAAACATGATCAAACAACTTAAAGAAAACACAAAGAACCAGGCATGGTGGCACACACCTTTAATCCTAACACTTGGGAGGCAGAGGCAGGCGAATCTTTGTGAGTTCAAGGCCAGCCTGGTCTATAGAGTGAGTTCCAGGACAGCTGGGGCTACAGGGAGATGCTGTCTTGAAAAGACCAAAAAAAAAAAAAAAAGAAATCAAAAGAAAACACAAAGAGCTCAAAATCTCAAAGAGGATAGGCATAAAATTGTGACAAAAACTCAAAAATATACAAATATGTAGCAAAACAAAATATTGAAAACAATACATATTTGAAAAGTGAAATTACAAAAGAGATTGAAATTCTGATGGAAATCCAAGCAGAAATGAAGATGAATTTCACAAACTCAGTAAGTCAATTTGAAATCACAGGAGAAGGTCTCACAAGCATATTGAATGAAATGGAAAACAGAATGTGGAGACTAGTTGACAATGTTGAAGAACTGGACTCTTCAAGAAAAAGACTCTATTTATATTTTAAATAACAGGAATGGAATACACAGGAAATATGGGGCATTATGAAAAACAAAAATCTACCCATCATAGGTACACAGGAAGTTGAAGAATCTCAGACCAACAGAATTATAGAAGAAAACTTTCCTAAATTAATGAAATGCATACCTACACAGATACAAAAAAACACATAGAACACCAATTAGAGAAGACCAGAACAGAAACTCCCCACAGCATATTATAGTAACAACACTAAATGTGTAGAACAAATAGAAGGTACTGAAAGTTGCTAGAGAAAAACAAGTTATGTATAAAGGAAAACCCATCAAAATTACAACTGACTTTACAATGCAAACTATGAAAGCCAGAAGAGCCTGGAACAAAGTATTCCCAGTTCTAAATAACCATGCCAACTCAGAACATATTACCCTGCTAAACTGTTTATTAACATTGATGAACAACAGAAAATGAATATGTTGAAAGAATTCATGTCTTCCAACCCAGCCCACCAGAAAATATGCGAAACAATACAAAGGACTGAAGTCAGGAATGACTATACTTAGCAGGTCACAGAAAGTAAGCAAAGGAAGATATAATTAAGGAAACACATTATAGGACTAAGAACTCCAAAAATTAAAATGACAGTATCCAATACTCATCTTTCAAAATAACTGAATATCAATGGCCTCAACTCCCCTGTCAAAACACACAGCTAGTAGAAGGGATTAAAAAAAAGAAAATCCAAAGACCCTGGATAGCCAAAAGAACCCTGAGCAAAAGGATCAATACAGGGGGATCATTATACCAGACTTCAAATTATTTTACAGGTCTGTAGTCACAAAACAGCGTGGTACTGGCACAAAAACTGGAATGTAGCTCAATGGAACAGAATAGAAGGCCTAAACAGGAGTGCATATAATTTTGGCTACTTGATATTTGACAAAGGTGCCAAGAACACAAAATGGGGCACAGACATCATTAACAAATGGTGCTTGCAAAACTGGATCTCTACCTGTAGAAGAATTAAATTGGACCTTTATCTTTTACCTGTCACAAAAGTCAACCTCAAGTGGATCAAAGGCATGAATATGAAACTTGAAGCTCTGAAACTGCTAGAAGAAAAAGTAGGCAGAACAACATGCAGGTGTAAGACAGGGCTTACTAGATGGGACATCAGTTGCTCAGGCATTAAGGTCAACAATCAATAAGTAGGACTTTATTAAACTAAACCATTCTGTACAGCAAAAGAAACAACCACAGAAGTGAAGAGGAAAGCTGATGAAAGAAAGAAAATCTTTACTTGATACACATTGGACAGAGTATTAATATAAAAAAATACAAAGAACTTAAAGAACAAAGAAACAAGAAAATAAATGATACAATAAAAAGAAGGGCTAGGGGCATGGACAGAGAGTTCTCAAACAAAATAGAAGTGGTTAAGAAACACCTTAACAACTGCCCCTTAGCAATTTGAGAAATGCAGATCAAAACCACTTTAAGATTTCATCTCATCCCAGTCGGACTGGCTAAGATTAAGAGTACAAAAGATACCCAGTTCTGGTGAGGATGTCCAGAAAGGGAATGCTGATTCAAGGTTTAGAGAGAATACTAACACATCCCTCAACTCTTACCAGCAAACTTCCTCATACAACAGAGTGATCCACACAAAAGGCATCAACTGGTTAGGTTTTAGAGAATAAGAGGCTACAGAGTGTGTGTCCCTGGACAGGATTCCTATAGTAAACCTCACCCATCCATTGTTCAAGATCCATGGTGGAAGTTGGGGTCGAAAGACTGGTTGTTGCAGGATCATAAGGAATCAGAGGCTTTTGGGCCAGTGGCAACTTATTCCTATGAAGCTATAACAAGAGTGACAGGATACACAAGAGCTATACCGACTTCATCAGACAAAAACTTCATATAGAACAAGGGAAATTTTCAGCAGGCCCCAACCTGGACCAGTACCTGTTGGTAACTGACTACTGATAGTGAGAGAGTAAATCTTCTTTAAGTGAGTGACTCTAAAGAGGCTGACTAGACACCAGTAGATGAATTTGCACCAAGAGACATCTGGGTACAAATGTTGAACTCAATAGGACTTAACATGTATGACAGAATGCATGAAATCTGGAAAGGGAGAATGGGGTGGGTCACAGATGGGTGAGGGTATCTAAATTTGGTTAAGATCAATTGTATGAATGTAGTATCGCCGCCAAGATTTGTGGCGGGGCCCACTTAATCCTAGGACGACCCATGTGGAAAGCCTGCGCAGGAAAGCACACCACGTGTAGGCAGGTTGAGGTTCAAATGCAGAGAGAGATTTTATTCCAATATGTCTGCTTAAATATCCATCATGACTCAATCCTCAGGAATGCTAAATCTTTTTGTCACTACACTCCACCCCATGGGTGTGGCCAGGGAGGTATCATCTTAGAATCCATCTTAACTAAGTTTTCCCACATATGAAATGCACACAAACTCCAAAAAGTAATTATTTTATTATTTTTATTTTATATGCATGAGTGTATTGCCTACATTTATGTAAGTAGATCCATGCTGTACAGTGCTTGGAGGACAGGAGGTGATGTCCCCTGGAACTAGAGTTATAGACATCTTTTAGCTATCACGTGGGGGCTTGAATTTAAACTCAGGTCTTCTGCAAGAGCAGCCAGCCTCTTAACTGTTTATCCATCTCTCCAGCCCAATAAAATTATTTTTTAATTAAGAAATATTTTTATGGGTTGCATAGATGGCTCAGTCATTAAGAACACTGGCTGCTCTTGCATAGGACCCAGGATTGATTTTCCAGGACCCAAATGACAGCTAGTATCCATCTTTAACTTCAGTTCTAAGGGATCTGATACCTTCTTCTGACCTCTGGGGGTGTTGCACAAAATAGATGCATCTACATATTCATACACATAAAATAAAAAAAATAATTGAAATTTAAATAATTCTGTTTAAAACAATGGTATCCCATCCAGGTCTTTTTGTTGTAAGGCTTCTCTTAAGATGTATAGTGAGTAGGGGTTTACAGCTGGCTAAGATTGATGATTGCTTTCTCCTCGGGTAGCATACACAGCACTTTGCAGCACTTAAGAAAACTAGTCAAGGGCTGGAGAGATGGCCTAGTGGTTAAGAGCGCCGACGGCTCTTGCAGAGGACCCGGATTCGATCCCCAGCACCCACATGGCAGCCAAGAGCCATCTGAAACTCCAATTCCAGGAGAACTCCAGTTCCAGGGGAGTCCGACACCCTCTTCTGACCTCCGCAGCGTTTGCACGTCACGGGTGCACAGACTTGCATGCAGACAAAACATTCATACACATACGGAAATAAATAAAATTTGAAAAATTAAAAAAAAAAAAAGAAAACTAGTCAAGAGGTATGAATCTTTTTGATCAGAACCAGTTTGATTTCTCCATGTTCTACAACTAAAGTGTGAGTTTTACCAGCAAGTTTTTCAGGGTAAACATGATGATTGTCTTTACTTTTTTAAATTACTTTTTTACAATTTTTTATTTTATTTTTAAGGAGTTCTACAATATAAGAGCACAGTTGTGTTCAGATCATATTAATGTTGCTCAGTTTGCCATACAATTAGGTAATTGGTGCTACCATCCACAGATGAGGGATACCATTCATATTTTGTTTTTCTGGGACTGTGTTACTTTATTCAGCATGATATCTTCTAGCTCCATCCATTTACCTGCAAAGTTCACGATGTCATCTTTCTTTACCACTGCATAGAACTCCATTGTGTAGATGTACCACATTTTCTCTATCCACTCATCAGTTGAGGGGCACTTGAGTTGGTTCCAGTCTTTGCTATTGTGAAGAAAGCTGCAATAAACATGGCTGTGCATGTATCTCTGCAGTAAGATGAGTCTTGCAGATACATATCCAGGAGTGGTGTAGCTCGGTCAGGTGGCAAGTTCATTCCAAGTGTACCAAGGGTTCTCCACACTGCTTTCCATAGTGGCTGTACAAGTTTACATTCTCACCAGCAGTGGATGAGTGCTCCCCTTTCCCCACAACCTCTCCAGCACTTGGTATCATTTGTTTTGATCCTAGCCAGTCTTATTGGAGATGATATCTTAAAGTGGTTTTGATTTGCATTTCCTTAATTAGTGACGTTGAACAGTTTTTAAGATGTTTCTCAGCTATCTCTAATTCCTTACTTGTGAAGTCTCTGTTCAGCTCTTTGCTCCATCTTTTGAGTGGGTCATTTGTTTTCTTTCTTCTTTGTTTTTTGAGTAGCTTATATATTCTGGAAATCAATACTTTGTCAGATGTATCTGCATTGAAGGTTTCCTCCCACTGTGTGGGTTTTCTTTTCACTTCCTTGATTGTTTCTTTTGATGTACAGAAGGTTTTGAGTTTAATGAGGTCCCATTTGTCAATTGTCAACCTTAATTCTTGCATAGCTGCTGTCTGATTTAGGAAGTCTTTTCCTATGCCTATGACTTGTAGTCTGCTGCCACCAACTTTTTCTTCTATTGCCTTCAGAGTTTGGGGTTTCACATTGAGGTCTTTGATCCACCTGGAGTTGACTTTTGTACAGGGCGAGAGGTAGGGGTTTAATTTCATTCTTCTACAAGTGGTGATCCAGTCTTGCCAACACCACTTGCTGAAGATGCTGTCTTTTCTCCATTGTATCTTCTTGGCCCCCTTGTCAAATATGAGATGGCTGAAATTGTATGTGCTCAGGTTTGGATCTTCAGTTTTGTTTCATTGGTCAACAGGTCTGTTTTTGTGCCAGTACGAAGATGTTTTTATGGCTATAGCCCTGTAGTATAGTTTGAAGTCTGGTATAGAGATCCCCCCCTGTAATGCTCTTTTCACCCAGGGCTGCTTTGGCTATTTGGAGACTTTTCTTTTTCCAAATGAAATTAAGGACTTTTTTCCAAGCCTGTGAAGAAACTCTTGGGGATTTTAATGGGGATTGCATTAAATCTGTACAAGAGTTTGGGTAGAAAGGACATTTTTACTATATTAATTTCCCAATCCATGAGCATGGGAAGTTTTTCCATCTTCTGATGTCTTCTTCAATTTCCTTCTTCAGGGGTTTAAAATGTTTTTTTTGTAGAGATCATTGTTGGCTTTGGTTAGGTTTGTTCCTAGGTATTTTATTGTTTTTGAGGCTTCTGTGAGTGGGAACTTCTCCTTGCATCCCTTCTTCAGTTGCTTGTTGTTAGTGTAAAGAAAGGCTACTGATTTTTCTAGGTTACTTTTGTATCCTGCCAATTTACTGAAACTCTTAATCATTTCTAGGAGTTTTCTGGTGGAGTTTTTAGCATCCCTTAAGTAAGCAATCACACCATCATCAAAAAAGGATGGCTTGACTTCCTCTTTTCCAATTATTATGCCTTTAATTTCCTTTTCTTGCCTTATTGCCCTAGCATGTGTTTCAAGCACTATACTTAAGAGGAATGGTGACAGGGGGCAGCCTTGCCTAGTTCCTACTTTTAAAGAGAATGCTTCTGTTCTGTCATTTTCCCATTTAGGATGATATTGGCTGTGGGTTTCCTGAATATGGCTTTGATTACATTGAGGAATGATCCCTCCAATCCAATTCCCTCTAGGACTTTAAGCATGAAGGGATGCTGGATTTTGTCAAAGGCATTTTTGCATCAACCGAGATGATCCTGTGGTTTTTGTTTTTCAGTCCATTTATATTTTTTATGATATTTATTGATTTTCATATGTCAAACTATCCCTCTATCTCTGGTATGAATACAACTTGGTCATGATGGATAATCTTCTTGATGTGGGTCTGTATGTGGTTTGCAAGTATTTTGTTTAGAATTTTTGCAGCTGGGTTCATTAATGAGATGGGTGATCATGGTCTTTAGACTGCAATGTTCGGCAGTTCTATGGGAACTCACTAGCTAACAACTCCAAAAAAGGTAACAGATTTATGTCATTGGGCATTGTAGTTGTTACCCTGTGGTGCCTAGTAGAGACATTGTTGCCCTCTGTAAGATAACTCCATTACTCTCTTTGTGTGGGTGTGTGGATATATATATATATATATATGTATATATTCAACAGTAGTGGGTTCTGTATGATCTTTTCAAAATATATTTACTGCTCATTTTCCTTTCCCATACTTCCTCCCTCCTATCCCATACCTACTTACCTACTTTGCATGTTCCATTATTCTCCATTCCTCTTTTATAGCAACAGATGAATTCTATCTCCTCTTCCTTTAACAGCTCTTTCACATGGCCCTTACTAGTTTCCTGATCTCTGTTTCAGTTTAAGTATTCATATTCAATGATCCAAAACTTACCTTCATATATGAGGGAGAACATGCAAGATTTGTTTTACTGGGTCTGGGAATATCTCATTCAGGATTATTGTTTTCATCTTCATCCATTTTAGTAAACAGTTTGATAATTTCATTTTCTTTTTTAAAATTTTATTTATTTTCGTATGTGTATGAATGTATTGTCTGCTTGTAGGTTTGTGCACCCATGTTGTGCAATGCCGCGGACATCAGAAAAGGGCATTGGATTCTCCTGGAACTGGAATTAAAGAAGGCCTTCAGCTGTCATGTGGGTGCTGGGGATCGAACCCAGGTCCTCTGCAAGAGTGGTCGGCACTCTTAACCTCTAGGCCATCTCTCCAGCCCCTAATTTCATTTTGTTAATGGCTGTATAATATTCATTGTGCAATTGCAACATCTTTTTAGTATGCAATCATCAGATTCTGGAATCTAGGCTGTTTCCACTCTATGGCTACTGTAAAAAGAGCAATACATTGGGGATCACTATACCAGACTTCAAACTACATTACAGGGCTATAGTCACAAATACAGCCTGGTGCTGGCACAAAAACAGACCAGTAGACCAATGAAACAAATTTGAAGATCTAAACTCGAGTGCACAAAATTTCAGCCACCTCATATTTGACAAAGGGGCCAAGAAGACAGTGGAGGAAAGACATCATCTTCAGCAAATTGTGTTGGCAAAACTGGATCACCACTTGAAGAAGAATTAAACTAAGCCCCTATCTCTCACCTTGTACAAAAATCAACTCCAAGTTGATCAAAGACCTCAACATGAAACCCGAAACTCTGAAGATGATAGAAGAAAATGTTGGCAGCAACCAATAAGACATACGAGACTTTCTAAATCAGACAAAAGCTGCACAAGAAGTGAGGTTGACAATTAACAAGTGGGATCTCATTAAACTCAAAAGCTTCTGTAAAAAAAAAAAAACAATTAGTGAACGGAAAAGAAAACCCACAGTGTAGGAGGACCCTCACTACTGATGCATCTGACAGAGCATTAACTTCCAGAATATATATAAACTACTCAAAAAGCAAAGAAGTACAAAAACAAATGACTCACTCAAAAGATGGGGTAAAGAGCTGAACAGAGACTTCATAAAAGAAGGAATAAAGATGGTTGAGAAACATTTTTTAAAAATGTTCAACATCTCTAATAATTAAGGAAATGCATATTAAAAACAACTTTAAGATATCATCTAACTGTGATATGACTGGCTAGAATAAAGAAATCAAATGTTACCAAATTCTGGAAAGGTTATGGAGAAAAGGGAACACTCATGCACTGTTGGTGGGAATGTAAACTCATATAACCACTATGGAAAGCAGTGTAGAGAACACTGAAAAGACTCAAAATGAGGTTCCTATCTGACCCAGCCATACCACTCTGGGTATATATCCACAAGACTCATCCTACGGCAGAGATTCATGCATAGCCATGTTCATTGCAGCTCTATTCACAATAGCAAAGAGCTGGAACCAAACCAAATGCCCCTCAACTAGCCAGTGGATAGAGAAAATGTGGTACATCTATACAATAGAGATCTACGCAGCAGTAAAGAAAAATGGCATCATGCATTTTGAAGGTAAATGGATGGAACTAGAAGATATTATGCTAAGTGAAATAACATAGTCCCAGAAAAGCGAAGGAGGAATGGTATCCTTCATCTGTGGAAGCTAGCACCAAGTACCGAGTTGTAAGGCAAACTGAGCAACATCAGTGTACATACTTTCTGCAGGGAAAGAGTGTTCCGCTTTTCTCATATCCTAACCAGCATTTGTGGTCTTTTAATTTTTTTTTTAATTTTTTTTTTATTTTTAAGGGATTCTATAATATGACACAGTTGTTTGCAGAAAACATTGATGTTACTCAGTATATCATACAATTAGGTAATTGGTGCATTTTGCAAGTATCTATGTCCACATTTTGAACAACCCAAGGTTCCCATAGTCCAGTCCCAAGCTTGTATGCACAGGCATGTTGATCAATCAGGAGTCCAGACTATATTCCTGTAGTCTCATGATTCACCCCTATCTCTCCGCAGCCCTTACAATCTACCACGCCTCCTCTTCCGCAGTTTGTTCCCTGGGCTTTGGGAAAGGGGTACAAGTGGGTGAGAAGAAAACAGTCTAATTTCTTTGGAGTTGTCATTTTGGACTCCAGTCTGTTCAGGTTGTTTCCCTTCATGGATTGACAGCTTTCCCAGTGAAACCCTTTTTAGTCATACTAACAAAGCACAAGCTATTGGATGTACAGGCATTTAAGCAGTACCAATTATTATGTCAAGCTAAGCTGTGAGCATAGACACAGATGCTTGGATGGTATGCTAATCCGCAAACTGTGGTTTCTCTATAAAGGGTGACAAGTTCTTATTGTGGCTTATAACATCTCCTAACCACTAGAGGACATAAGCTTGTGGCATCCGCTGTGAGTTATTCCTCCAAGGAGAGAGCTAATAGCCAAATAGATTTGGGATATATATAGACACTTGGCTGCCACTGTTGCACAGTATCTCCAGGCTGTTGAGGTGTAGCTGATACTGATGGAAGAGTCTTGCTTGTCTCAGGGAGACCAATATTGTCGAGTCTGCATCCACCCAGAGAGCACAGCTCTCTTGAATCTGCTCCTCCATGGGTCTACACCCGCCAACCAGTTCACCATAGATGACAATATGGCTGTGCTGGTTGACGACAAAGGCCCCAGCATGTGCAAAGCCAGCTTCTTGGGTGACATGTTCCCTGGGCCATCTTCCCCTCCATCCTTGGCCTCCCTCAGCCCCATGGTGTGATGACGGGCATGGGTAAAAGGTCTAGTATGTGGGCGATGAGGCACAGAGCAAGAGAATCATCCGGACCCTGAAGTACCCCATCCATCAAATATGGCATTGTAACCAACTGGGATGACATGGAGAAGATCTGGCACCACACCTTCTACAATGAGCCACATGTAACCCCCAAGAAGCACCCGATGCTGCTCACTGAGGCCCCCCCAAACCCAATGCCAATTGTAAAAAGATGACCCAGATCATGTTTGAGATCTTCAACAACCCAGCCATGTACATAGCCATAAAGGCGGTGCAGCCCCTGTACGCCTCTGGCAGTACCACTAGCATCATGATAGACAGTGGTGATGGGGTCACCCAGACTGTGCCCATGTATGAGGGCTATGCTCTTCCCCATGCCATCCTACGTGTGGACCTGGCTGGCTGAGACCTGACAGACTACCACGAGAAAATCCTGAGCATGGCTGCAGCTTCACCACAACAGCTGAAAGGGAAATTGTGCGTGACATCAAGGAGAAGCTGTGCTACATCGCCCTGGACTTCAAGCAAGAGATGGCCACTGCTTCATCTTCCTCCTCTCTGGAACAGAGCTATGAGCTGCCAGATGGTCATCACTATTGGCATCTACAGCTTCTGCTGCCCTGAGGTGCTTTTCCAGCCTTCCTTCCTGGTCATGGAATCCTGTGGTAACCATGAAACTACCTTGGATTACATCATAAAGTGTGATGTCAACATTCGTAAGGACCTCTATCCCAACACACTGTTATCTGGTGGTACCACCACGGGCCCTGTAATTGAAGACAGCATGCAGAATGAGATCACTGCTCTGGCTCCCAGCATGATGAAGATCAATATCACTGCTCCCCCTGACTGCAAATATTCCATGTGGATCAGAGACTCCTGGCCTTGCTGTCCACCTTCCAGCAGATGGGGGTCAGGAAGCAGGAGTATGATGAATCTGACCCTTTCATAGTCCACCGCAAATGCTTCTAGTTGGACTGTTGACTGTTACTTAACTGAGTGAGCTGTTAAAAACACCATCTGTAACTCCAATTCCAGGAGAACTCCAGTTCCAGGGGAATGCGAGACCCTCTTCTGACCTCCGCGGCATTGCACGACACGGGTGCACAAACCTGCATGCAGACAGTACATTCATACATGTAGAAAATAAATAAATTAATTAATTAAAAAAAAAACAACCTTTTCTTGGGGCTGGAGGGACAGCCTAGCGGTTGGGAGCACCGACCGCTCTTGCAGAGGACCCGGGTTCGATCCCCAGCACCCACATGGCGGCTGAGAACTGTCTGTGACTCCAATTCTAGGAGAACTCCAGTTCCAGGGGAATCCGACACCCTCTTCTGACCTCCGTGGCGTTGCACGACACGGGTGCACAGACCTACATGCAGACAATACTTTCATACACATAAAAAATAAATAAATAAAATTAAAAAAACACCCTTTCTTGAGGAATAAAAGGACATTGGCATGGCTTTATTTATTTTAATTTAAATTTTTGTTGTTTCGGCGCTTCTGACTCAGGGTTTAAAAACTGGAACGGTGAAGGTGAACAGCAGTTGGTTGGAGCAAGCATCCCCAAGCTATACAATGTGGCTAGGACTTTGATTGCACATGTTTTATTTTATTTTTTTTAATAATCATCCCAAGGGTCTCTGGTTAGAGGAAGTCCCTTGCCCTCCTAAAAGCCACCCGCTCTCCCAAAAGAAGGATGGCTCAGTCCACACCCTGAATCGGAGGTGACAGCATCACTTTTGTGTAAATTATGTACTGCAATTTTTTTAATCTTCTGCCTTAACAATTTTTATTTTTGTTTTTAATTTTGAGTGATCAGCCATCTTGGTTCCCTTCTTTTTGTCTCCCCAACTAGATGTATGAAGGCTCTTGGTCTACCTGGGAAGGGGATGAGGTGGGGTGAGGTATGAGGTAGCCAGAGCTTGTCTCTACTCTGATGAGACCAGTTTAATGAAAGTTCACACCTTATAAACAGAAAAAAAATCTTAGCCATTTGTACTGAGGTAAAATGAAATCTCAAAATCCCTGGAGGATAATTTTTTTTGAGGCAGGGTCTCCCTTTACTCCCAGCTGTCCTGGAGCTAGCTATGTAAACCAGGCTGGTCTTGAACTCAGAGAGATCTGCCTGCCTCTGCCTTCTGAGTGCTGGGATAAAAGGTGTGGGCCACCATACCCAGCTTTATTTATTATTTTTATTTTATGTGCATGAGTGATTTGTTTATTGTTTTTATTTTATGTGTATGAGTGACATTTATTACTTTTATTTTATGTGTATGAATGGTTTAGTTTGCAAAGCCCATGGAGGCCAGAAGAGGGCATTGGACCTCATAGAACTGGAGTTATGGACCATGTTAAGTGCCATGTGCATGCTGGGGATTGAACGTAGGTCCTTTGGAAAAATGGCCAGTGCTATGAACCACTGAACTGTCTCTCCAGGACATTGGGATTGACTTTAATTTAGTAACTATTTTTGCCAGGTTGACAACTCCCATATACTTCATTGTGCCTTGATTTTTCAAGCTAAACAAAATTTCCATTTTCTATAAAACTCTAGCATACCAACAAAAATCAAGTACACTCCCTCCTTCTTATTGGCTGAGTTAAAGTCAGTATTTGCAAGTGTTGTTGATGATGATGATGATGATGTGGTCAGTGCTGGAAATTATTATAAAGATGATATTAGCACTTTAGTGGAATGTTTGTCCTTTCTTCTTTTAGGAGGTAGTTCATTAAAATCCAAGTTGTTGAGGTTTTACAAGCATTCCTAAACCATCATATAGCCTGTTATACAAATCTTTATCTTTCTCTGAAACTTCTCCCAAACCAAAAAAACAAAAGCTAAAATTTAAACTGGAAATTTTCTCTTCCAACATAGATGGAATGACCTTATAGCTCATAATTATTTAATGTCTTCAATTTTTTAAGACTTCCTCATAATGCCACTTGCAAATTACTACATTGCAGTGATTTCATAAGTTTCACCTACATATAGAGGGTGCAAATGTGAAATTAATATTACATCCTGCAGCACCAAATATTTCCCTAGGAGTTTATTTCCTACACAAAGTGCATGTGTGTGTGTGTGTGTGTGTGTGTGTGTGTGCGTGTGTGTGTATTTATGTCTGTGAATGTACTTGCATGTTGACTTTAGTTTGATCATTCTTTTTTACATCTTTATTTCCTTTCTACTACAGAAGATACTTATTGGAATCAAGCCCTCCTAGCAGACATAAGAACCCCAAGGAGCCCAGAGTGGTTTGGCAAAAGAGAAATCCCAAGCTTGCTGTTCAGTGGGGCTTTGCCAAGCCAACATTACTCTAATTGCATCCTTCCACTAGTTTACACTATCTACCCCCCTTCTCACCCGCCTCTCCCGTCTTCCCAATAGTCTTTTGTGTGTACTGAAAAAAAAATATGTTATTATAATGAATACTGTATGTTTACAGTGAGTTTCAGAGGATTTGGCCGCCAAAAAATGAAGATATTTTATTATTAGCTTTTCAAAGGAGATAATATTTATAGAATGGGTCTATGTGTTTGCCTTTTCAAAGATAAATAAAATGAATAATATCCAAACATGATAATCAAGATGTCAGTTTCCAAGTACATTGGCATTTAGCATGAATGCTTACTACATATTTATTCTGTAAAGCTTAAAAGATAGGCATTACAACAACTCCCTGGGGTATAGCACTTTCAACATTATTTTAGTATGAACAATATCCTTTTCTTTTTAGCAGGTAAAATATAACCCTAAGAGAAAAATGAAGAATTACAAATGTATGCACAGTTTTCATCAAACCCTTTGGCAGGAAAATAGCTCTGTACCCCTTTGCTATTATTTCATTCTCCCAGTAATAGAGTATTTTAGGCGAGGGGTTTTGTTTTCATATTTTTCAAACTTCTGAATTCTCAGGGGCATTTGAGTTTTTCATTTCTTCATATGTTTTTGTCTTTTTCTTGAAAAGCTGTATGATATCCACAACTTTGTGATTTTTCAAATGTTTTTTTTTTTTTTAGAATCCTCTGAGATATAGACTGAGGTTTGTATATTTCTGATTTTCTAGAAATAAGACTCTGAATAAAACCAAATATCCCAATGTTTCAGTTCAGGATTCAGGCTTAGCGACTTTTTAGCCAGTAACCCTTAATAAAACAATTAGTTGTAAACCCTGTTAAACGAATATTCGTACTTGAAAATTGACAATGCTTCTTGTCTCATGATTGTGATTCTTGATGGAGAGATCATGAGAAGAGTGCCTATGGCATAACAAGTACTTTCCATCAACTAGATGTCCCTGTCATCAACACTTTTCTATATCTGCTGAGTGGAGGATTCAGGTGATTTCTACTGATGATGGCAAAAGGCAATCATTAAGGCCATTTTATGTCCTGTCCCAGGTAATTCACTCTGCCAGGCATACTTGACATGGTATTCTGGTAAATTTTTTTGGAGAGACTCTGGAGGCCCTGGTTTGCAATATCTGCTGTTTCATGTGGAATAGATGCACCTACCAAAGTAAATTTCAATCTCTTAATGTGACATTATTGATTGTCCACATGGTGAAAATCCACATGAGTGTTCCTCTTCCCTATGGTACAAATAAAATATGTTTAAGTGACTTCAAGTGTTAATAGTAAAATGTAATAAAATAATTCTAAAATAATGGATTGAATATATACCTTTATGTTGAGTATAAATTTGTGTGCTCAATTGATATAAAATTCCTAAAATTTTACTTTGTATTCTCAGAAGTTATTACTATAGGCTTCTCCAGAAGAGAAGGACCTGATTCTTTGAAGTTAGCAGGAAGAAACAGAATGAAAGTCAGGCAGCCCTTACACAAAAGACGGGTAGTTCATGGATAGAATCACACATGCAAATGCTGTCTTACATGGGAATGCATGGTATTATGCTCTGAGGGTCTCAGTGTAAACACATGGACACCTCTAGGAAATCATTACTCCTAATTAGTTGAGAAAAGATCACAGAGGCCAGCATCGTATCCCTGGGGACTGGCCTTTATGACATTGGTCGAATATTCTTTCAATGGTGCCTTAGGAGAGTTCATGGCAGAGTACATGGCCCATTTATTTAACTTGATCCCACCCCAGGGGGTTATGTTTGTAGATACTGGCTCTTTAATAAGGTAATTTAGCATAATTTTTTAATTTATTATGTAATTCAGTATTTCATGTTCTTTGTATCACTCAAAATTATTTTGCTTGCTTTTTGGATTTTTTAAAAATTTTACTTGTCCGGGGCTGGAGAGATGGCCTAGCGGTTAAGAGCGCCGACCGCTCTTGCAGAGGACCCGGGTTCGATCCCCAGCACCCACATGGCGGCTGAGAACCGTCTGAAACTCCAACTCCAGGAGAACTCCAGCTCCAGGGGAATCCGATGCCCACTTCTGACCTCCGCGGCATTGCACGACACGGGTGCACAGACTTGCATGCAGACGATACATTCGTACACATACAGAAATAAAATTAATAAAAAAAAAATTAAAAAAAAATTTTACTTGTCCTTGTATTTTGCTAATCATAAATATTTATCTATATTATATCAGTAAATATAACCAATGTAAGCACTTTTTCCTTTTTTGATGTGAGAGATGCATGACTAAAAGAACACATGTATTTTTCAGGTGTCCAATCAATGAGCCTGAGTTAAAGGCATTTACAGGATCCCATTTGGCAGAGAAAGCAGTGCTGGTTTCAGTCTTAGTTCTTAAGAGGCATTTTTCTACACCACTCTGGACAAACACTCAAACACCTGTCTTCCATGATGATGTTGCTTATTCCCATAGAAAGGTAATTTATCTTTTCCTGGGCAAAAGTTTCACTTCCCAGGGTTTCAAACTATATCCAGGCCAAGATAATTGATGACCTTATTACTGCTCTTTGAGCTCTGCTGGTGGCATGCTGAGACTTATTTCCTTGAGGCAGAAACCTAATGACCCACCCCTTCTATCCTGAACTCCAGTGGAGATTTCAATCTCTTTGTAAATCATATGAAAAAATAGTTATAAGACGATTTTATAGAAATGACATACATATTTGCATATGCCCATTTGTTTGATTGGTAAACTGTGTCAGCAATCATTGGAATAGGATTCTGAAGTTTTATTTTCATATTCTGCTCCAAATCCTTGTGAAACATTGAGCTATAATTCATTTCTGTATGTCTCCATATTCAGAGAGTTACTCTGAATTAAATATAAGAAATCAAATATACAACAAATTCTAATTTTATAGAGGCAGTCTCCATGAAATGTTACAATAATTGCCTGGTATATTTCATTCTCTATCCCTGATTCAAATCTCTTCAAGCCTCCCAGTTCCTTCCCTCCATGGAACCTACAGAAAGGGCTCTATTTCCTGCCTGGAGGGTGCTTGAACTGGCTGCTTTTCAGACCCAAGATCTATCTGCATTATTTTATATCCTTGCCCCTGAAATTTTTCCTTCAAAACATTCACCCTCTCAGTGATCGCTTTTCTGTCACAGTTGCTTGTTCAGCTGTGCTGTTTTTTTTATTTTATTCCAGACAAAGATGCTAACTTTCACATTAGTTGAGCCAGTTGCAGGTTTGTTCAAAATTTCTTCAAAAATCTTGCTAGTAAAATGTAGTTGTTACTACCACAGTAACCACATGGTTACTCACAACTTAAAACTAGTATTTGGGACTGAGGATGACGACTACTCTAAGCTCAAAATAGCATGGGCTACATAGTGAGTCCCCAGACAGCCTGGACTTCAGAGTAGGACCTTATCTCAAAAAAAACAAAACAAAACAAAACAAAAGTTGTTATTGTGCAATATTAGAACTATAGTTAATCATTAGCTACATGCTACAAAGTTGCAATGAGAACATATTTTAATAGTACTTATGTTAGTATATGTCTGGAAACACGCTCAAACACATAGACAGAAATTTGTCTCCCACACTGTCAAGTTGACAATGAAGATTAATCATCACAATGAGTTACTATGTTACTCAGCTCAACTCTGACATTTTGAAAAATATCCATATTTCAAAACATGTTGCACATGGTAAATATATTTGATTATTTTGTTTTCTAAGATACTTATTGAAAGAATAAACAAATAAGTGAATGAATATGTAAATCTAAATTTTCAACAAATTAATAAATATTACTCAGTTGAACCCACTCATACAGCGATGTAGAGGAACCCTAATGGACAATTTGTTAAGGTCTTGTCTGAAACTTTTAAATTTAAATTTTTATAATTAATACATAAAGGCATGAAATGTGGTAACATGGTATGTCAATACACATCTAAGCTATATAATGTTTAAAACAGGTTAAGATACCTATTTTTTAAAGTAAAATATACTAACTTTTAACAGGTTATGGAAAAATGCATTAATATATATGCAGTTATACATTACTGTAATTTATTGTTGCACAACTATGCAATAATAACATCAGAAGTTATTGCTCCTAACTGTGACTTGCTACCTACTGGCCATCTCTCCTGCTGTCTTCCACTTTTCCCAGCATTTTCTAGTTACTGTTCTAACTCAACTTGTAGATCATTTCTTACAGATTCTTCATATCCATGAAATCATGTAGTACTTCTGTTCTTGCATCTGACATATCTAATGTTTTCTGATTAAATGTGTATTATCACAAGTGACAGGATTTCATTGCTTTAAATGCCAAGTAGTATTCCACTGTGTATATGCACTACATTTTCTTTATCCACTTATCGTTTGATAGACGTTTTGGTGTAAATAATGCTGAAATGACAGCAGAGTACAAATGTCTCCTTGACATAATGCTTTCATTTCCCTTAAATGTACACCCAGGAGTGGGGTGGTGGATCTTACAGTAGTTATGCTTAATTTCTTGGGAGGAACATTCACACTGTTTTCTACAATGGAGTTTAGCAATTTACATCGCCACCCACAGTGTGTAAATGTTCTTTTCAATCTTCTGTAACCATTCTTAACCGCACCCCTTTGCAGTTTTGATCTGTCTTTCTCTGGTGTCTAGTGCTGATGGCTAGCAGTTCTGAGCATCTTGCATGTAGCCATTTGGCTAGCTTGCTGTGTCTTCTTTAGAGAAATATATATATATATATATATATATATATAAGAAGAGAGAGAGAGAGAAGAGAGAGAATATATATATATAGAATATATTATATTATTAATATATATATATTTCACATATATACCAAAATATCATTGGTCTGAAAATAAACTACAGGTTAATTTCAAAACATGTTAGGGATTACATTTACAATAAGTTGCATGCAGGAAAAAAGGCATATTATATTTACATCCCTAAGTTACATAGCAAATTATATATGTTTTAGTATACTTTTTTATGTTTAGGAATTCACATTTTTTCCTTTAATTTTATATTGCTCTAAAATATGAATATGTACTTTCCACTCATATACGGTAATTACAGAGTCTGAAAGTAAGTGGTGGATTGATTTTAGAGCCCATTAAGAGATTTATATCATATCAACATTGTTGCTTTCAGATAAACAGAAATATAACAATAATGTTTTTCAGCTTGCCTTTCATTTAGAGATTTGTTGTTAGAATCCACAATGAGGGAGACCATTCGCCATTGTTTTTTCTGAGACGTGTTACTTCACTTAGCATAATGGCTTCGAGATTCCATCCATTTTAACTACAAAGTTCCATGATGTTCCTTTCTTTTACCGCTGCATAGTACTTCCATTGTGCAGATGTACCACATTTTGATCCATCATTGTTGAGGGTTTTTGGGTTGGTTCCAGCTCTTCAATATTGTGGAGAGGCTGCAATAAACTTGGATGTGCAGTATCTTGTGGTAGGATGAGTCTTGTGGGTATATACCCAGGAGTGGTATGACTGGGTCAGGTGTAGGCTTATTTGAATCTTTTAAAGTTTCTCCACACCTGCTTTCCCATAATGTTGTACAAGTTTACATTCCCATCCAGTGATGAATGTTCCCCTCCCTACAACCTCTCCAGCATTTGGTGTCTTTTGTTTTCTTGATCTTAGACAGTCGTATAAGGGCTGGAGAGATGGCCTAGACGGTTAAGAGCACCGACTGCTCTTACAGAGGACCCAGGTTCGATCCCCAGCACCCACATGGCGCCGAGAGCCGTCTGAAACTCCAATTCCATAGAACTCCAGCTCCAGGGGAATCCGAGACCCTCTATGACGTCCACGGCATTGCAGACACCGGGTGCACAAATTGGCATGCAGGCAGACATTCATACACACGACAGAAAATAATAAATTAATAAAAAAAATTTAAAAAAAGAGTGAGATGATATCTGAGAGTGGTTTTAATTTGCATTTCCTTAATTATTAATGACGAAAACTTTTTAAGATATTTCTCATTTACAACCTCACTGGTGAAGTCTCTGTTCAGCTCTTTACTCCATCATTTGAGTAAGCCATTTGTTTTCTTTCTTTGTTTTTTTGAACAGTCTATATATTCTTGAATTAATGCTCTGTCAGATGTATCACTGATGAAGAGTTTCCTCCACTCATGGGTTTTCTCTTCACTTCCTTGATTGTTTCTTTTGCTGTACAGAAGCTTTTGAGTCTGAGGAGGTCCCACTTGTCAGCTAATTGTCCTTATTTCCTGTGCAGCGGCTGATTTAGAAAGTCTTTTTTTTTTTTTTTTTTTTTTTTGGTCTTTTTGAGACAGGGTCTCCGTAGACCAGGCTGGCCTTGAAAGTCTTTTCTTACCTCTGTGTCTCCTAGGTTGTTGCCGACATTTTCTTCTATCACCTTCAGGGTTTTGGGTTTCAGGTTGACATCTCTGAGCCACTTGGAGTTGATTTTTGTACAGGGTGAGAGGTAGGGGTTTAATTTTGTTCTTCTACAAATAGTGATCCAGTTTTGCCAGCACCATTTGCTGAAGGTGATGTCCTTCCTCCATTGAGGTTTTGTTGCCCCTTTGTCAAATATGAGGTGGCTGAAATTGTAGGAGCTCAAGTTTGGATCTTCAGTTTTGTTCCATTGGTCAATGGGTCTGTTTTTGTGCCAATACCAGGCTGTCTTTATTACTATGGCTCTGTAGTATAGCTTGAAGTCTGGTAGAGCAAGCCCCCCCTGCATTGTATTTTTCACTCAGGGTTGCTTTAACTATTTGAGGTCTTTTGTTTTTCCATATGAATTTAAGGATATTTTTTTATCCAAGTCTGTGAAGAAGCTCATGGGGATTTTGATTGGGATTGTGTTGAATCTGTATATCAATTTGGGTAAAATAGACATTTTACTATATTAATTTTTCCAATCTTGTGCATGGGAGATCTTTCCACCTTTTGATGTCATTTTCAATCTTCTTTTTCAAGGGTTTAAATTTTTCATTGCAGAGATCTTTGGTATCTTTGATTAGGTTTGTTCCCAGGTATTTTATTATTTTTGAGGCTATTGTGAGTGGGAAGGTCTTCTTATATTCTTTCTCCACTTGTTTATTGTTGGCGTAAAGAAAGGCTACTGATTTTTCCAGGTTAATTTTGCATCCTGTCGCTTTACTGAAACTCCTAATCATTTCTAGAAGTTTTCTGGTGGAGTTTTTAGCATCCCTTAGGTAACCTGTCATATCATCTGAAAAAAGGGATAGCTTAACTTCTTCTTTTCCAATTAGTACTCATTTAATTTCCTTCTATTGTCTTATTGCCCTACAAGCATTTCAAACACTAATTTGAAGAGGAGTGATGATAAGGGGCAGCCTTGCTGGGTTCTAATTTTTCACCATTTAGGATGATGTTGGCAATGGGTTTGCTATATATGGCTTTGATCATGTTGAGGAATGTTCCCTTCAGTCTGATTCCCTCTAGGACTTTAAACATGAAGGTATGCTGGATCTTGTCAAAGTCTTTTTCTGCATCAATTGAGATGATTGTGTGGTTGTCTTTCAGTCCATTTATGTGTTTTATGGTATTTATTGATTTATGTATGTTGAACCATCCCTGCATCTCTTGTATGATTCCAACTTGATCATGGTGGATGATATTTTTGATGTTGGTCTGTATGCAATTTGCAAGCATTTTGTTGAGAATTTTTGCATCTATGTTCATTAATGAGATGGGTCTATAGCTTTCTTTTTGGGTTGTATCTTTGCCTTAATATACTTTTTTATAGTAGCATCAGGTATTATATTTACTAAAAAAGAAAAAAAAAACTATTCAGTTTGCCATACAAATAAGGATTTGGTGCTAGGATCCACAAATGAAAGACAGGATATGTCATTTGTTTTTCTGGGACTGTGTTACTTCACTTAACATAATGGCTTCCAGTTTCATCCATTTATCTGCAAATTTCATGAATTCATCTTTATTTACTGCTGCATAGAACTCTATTGTGTAGATGTACCACATTTTCTTTATCCACTCATCAGTTGAGGGACACTTGGGTTGCTTCCAGCTCTTTGCTATTGTGAAGAGAGCTGCAAAAAACATAGTTGTGCATGCATCTGTACAGTAGGATGCTAACTACCTAGCCCCAGGTTTTTAGCTTTTAAATACCTTCATATTGTTCACTTTTGGAAGTTGTTTGAAAATCATTGAATTATAAGTTGATTTTTTTTTATTTCTACACCTCATCTAGCCAATAAAGATGTTAATCTGCCATCTTAAAGCAAATACTTTCATTCAATAGCCTAGTGTTCTGGTACTGTTTTGATTAAATCTGTTCTGAATTCTCTTAAGACATTTCATAATGTGTAATTAGGCCACTGATTAGGCAGTTGGGAGTTCTTTTATTTGTGTTTATTTTGCTTTAAGTTTTTTTCTCATTTTCTAACTTTTATTAAATATTTGTGAGTTTGATTTAGTATATTTTGATGATATTTGATCTCCTCCTATAGCCACACCTTTCCTTACTGCCCTCCTACTCAATTTAATTTGTTCATGTATATATATATATATTCAATGTTTGCCCTGCTGGTTTTCAGTCTTGTTTTGGTCCAGTATTTCCTCACTATGCCTCTATTCCTCCCTTTTGGAATGGGAGTTTACAAACTGTAAAGTTTATGAACTGCAACAATGAGCAACCTAGAAAATCATCTTTCCTAGGGGTAATCAATATATATGTATATATGTATATACATATATACATATATAGCCTGTAGTCTCATTTGTGTCCCCATATGCCTGTCAGTGTGGGGCCATCTACTGGAACCTGGTTGACCTATATAGCACTACACCCTTATAGAAAACCAAGTTACACTTCTCCAGTAATTATGAGTTGCCAATAGTTCCTCAGCTAAGATTGGGGCTTCTTCCTCACTTTCCCACTTCTATACTGTTTTTCTTTTTCTGGATTGAGTTTGCATGGGTGTTGTGCATGGTGACACTATCGGTGTAAATTAATAATGGTAACTTTCCAGCTATCTGGAAATCCTGTTTCCTTTTGTATATGAACCACTTCTGGCTCTTACATTCTTTCCACTACTTCTTCCCCAGTGGTCCCTGAATTTTGTGTGGCCAAGGCTTGATAGAGATATCCTATTCAAGCAAATTCTGGCTAGTCTCCTACTCTATGCGCTTTTGCCAGTTTTAGTTTTCTTGGTTCATCACTATCTATTGCAAGAGGAAGGCTCTCTGGTCAGTATGGTGAGATGCACTGATATTCTTTCTCCCCACTGGGACACTATGTTTCCTGAGGCTTATGCACAAAGGTTGCATGTAGATTTGTCACTTAGGACTGGGCATCTCACAGACACTTATTCTCCCCATTTGACCAGTTGTGGAACTTTGTAATGGTCTCTATATTTTGCAAAACGAGCTTATTGATGAATGATGAAAGGTACACTTGTCTGTAAACTTAATAACACATATTTAGAATATAGTAATCAATTATATTGGTCTAATATGTGATAAAAGTAAGTTTTTCTCTAAGATCTATATCCTCCTCAGTAATGTGTATTTGGCTGTGGTTACAATATATTAGTTCCCATCCATTGAACAGGCCTTAAGTCCAAATAGCGTTTGATTACCCCTAGGAAAGATGATTTTCTAGGTTGCTCATTGTTGCAGTTCATAAACTTTACAGTTTGTAAACTCCCATTGCAAAAGGGAGGAATAGAGGCATAGTGAGGAAATACTGGACCAAAACAAGACCTAAAACCAGCAGGGCAAACACCAAGTCCAGTAGCTCCATCAATGACTTCTGGGACTTTACTTCCAAAGGGCTTAGATGGCTCAGCTCTTCCAGCTTTGCATGCAACACACATCTCTTTCTTAGGCTGGTACCACTCCCTGTATGCAGCTCTCCTTGGCAAATATCTCACAGCTCTGGCATCTTGAATGTCTTCTTGGGGTCTCAGCTGCCAACCAGGCTTCACTATCACAGCTTCATGCAATGGCCTATCAGGGCCTTCTTTATTCAGGGATGCACCTGTCACACTCTGCCTAGCCTTGGTGGCTCTCTGAAACTGAGGAGGAAGAACTGACGGCCCCTTCATTCTTGCATCGTTCATACCTCTAAAGTTCTAAAGCCAGCACCATGTGAATGAAACAGCCAAGTTAGACTCCAAGTTCAGAATGGACTCGGTCCTACTTCAACCATATTTGCAACTTTTCTCTGCCCTGGACTTATTAGAGCAGAAAACCCTTTAAGTGTTTTCCTTTCAAAAGTTGGAGGCTTAGCTGGGTGTGGTCTTGCTCTGAACATACTGTTTCTATTGTTTACTTGTAAATTTCTAGACATCTCCTTAGTCACTTTAATCTCACTCTTTCCCTTGTTTACTTGTAAATATCTAGGCCTCTCCTTAATCACTTTAATCTTCTTATCAAAGGGATCCTCTCCTTCACATTCCTTGGTCTAACATTAATCTCCCTAGTGCACTTTTCCAATCCAAACTGTACATTCTGCATTTCTTTCTGCCCCATTTGCTCTTTTTCAGTGTAGATCTATATAATAGTCATCATTAATAGCCATGTCACCATTTCTACACTAGGCTGTCTTGAAATATCCTCTGCCAAAGAAATTAGTCCATTGCTTTTCAACTTAGCCTCAGGCAAGCATTTGAGCTGTGGGTAAACTCCAGCCAGACTCTTTGACAAAATATCCCAGTTGCTGCTCAAGTCTTTATTTTCCTCTGGAAATACATTTTTCTCAGCACTGCTTTTTCCAAACTTCTACTAGAATAGCTCATTAAGCTCTGCTTACAGCAGTCAACACCTTTTCTAGCTCAAAGTTCCAATGTCTTCCACATTTTTCCAAACACCCACAAGGTCAGGTTCTTCACAGCCAACACCCCACCTCTGGTACCAAAAACTGTATTAGCCACTTTTCTGTTGCTGTGATAAAACCACCATGACAAAGGGAACTTATAAAAGGAAGAGTTTATTTGAGCTTATGGTTGATAGTTCCAGGGAATTAAAGAGTCCATTGTGGTGGGAAGGCATGGTGGCATGAGCTGGAGCAGAAAGCCAAGGTTCACATCTTCCAATGAGCACAGGAAGCAGAGAGAGGGCAGCTGGAGACTGCAAGGCATGTTGAATTCAAACCACCACAGTGCCCCTGCCTCAGAGGAAAATTTCTCTGCTACAACTCGTATATAGAAATCAGTAATAATAATGATATATTAAAGCATAGAATATGTGAGATAGAAGAAATCTGTTCTAAAAATCTTGCATTCTTTTAAAATAAAATTTTGGTCTGTAAAGGATCTAAGCAGTCTACTTCATAATGTAGTACATGGGCAGAACTAAATGTACCACTCTTAAAATATTTTATTTATTGATTTCATTGTATGTGCATTGCTTGCATATATGTAAATGTGTGCATGTCCTGCAATGCCCACAGAGGCCAGAACAGGGTCCTGGGACTCCTTAAACTAGAATTATGGCCTGCTGTTAGCTGCCATGTGGGTGCTGAGAATTGAATTCCAGACCTCTGCAAGAGCAGCCAGTGCTGTTATTCACTGATCCATCTCCTCAGCCCAACATTAACAACATAAATTTTAGAATGCTGTTATCCAAATATAAGTCTAGGTCTTAGAAAACACAAGAAAGATCAATTAATGGAGACAGACTAAGAAATTAGACAAGAATTCTAAAACACTTTTGACAAGACTGTAATAGTAAATGTGGCTGTGAGGAGAAAAACTAAAGACAGTACTCAGCAGGTTCTGCAAAGGAAATAACAAATCAAGTGAAGAGGAAGCCCACAGAGTAGAAAAAAAAATCTTCCCTAGCTACACATCTGTTAGAGGATTAATATCCACAATGAACATAGTACTCAAAAACAAAAATCCACATTAAACAAAGGCCTATGAGTCTGAATAGAGAGGTCTCAAAAGAAGAAATAATAATGGCTAAGAAATATGTTAAAAGGGGTTCAGATTGGGCATGATGGCTCAAGCATTTGAACTCAGTAGTAGGAAGGGAGAGGCAGAGAGATGTCTGTGAGATCAAGGCCATCCTGGTCTGCATATTGAGTTCAAGGTCAGATGGGGTTACAGAGAGACCCTGTCTCAAAAAGAACCCCTTTCACTGAAGTGTTCAACATTTTTAGTAATTAGAAGAAAATGCAACCAAAGGTACTTTAACATTCCATGTTATACCAGTTAAAGTGGCTAAGATCAAGAGAGCAGAGGAGATCGGAGGGTGCCATGGATGTGCAGAAAGAACATTCTGAGAGGACTGCAAACTGAATAAAGCACTGTGGAATCAGTGTGGAGAATTATTAAGAAACTAAAAATGCTTCTACTACCTTATCTTGTTATACCACTCTTTGGCACATACCCAAAGAACTCAACTTCCTTCTACAGAAGATACTTGCTCAGTCATGTTTGTTATTGCACAATAGCTACGAAATGGAAATTACCAAAATGACCCTTAACTGATGAATGGATTATGAAAATGTGGCACACATACACAATGTGTTTCTATATAGTGGTATAGAAAAACAAAATCATGAAATTTCCAGGAAGATGGATGGAACTAAATAATGTAATAATGATCCATAAAAATTCTCTCTCATTTGTGGACTTTAACTCCAAATATTTAGATGTAAGTATAAATATTGTAACCACAGAAGCTAGGAAAATGGAAAAGAACCATTGTCATAAGGAGAGGAAGGCATTTAAGGAAGGGGGTAGGAGACAGGTGTTACCAGGGAAGACCTGGGGGTACTCTAACTGGGGAGAGAAAAGGGAGTGTTATACAGGAGAGAAGGAGAGAGAATGTCTAAGTGATGTAAAAAATCATAGGAAAATGCATTTGTTCAAAAGCCTACTGAAAATTACACATATGAGATATACATGAGTGCCTATGTATAAAGCTCTATAACAAAAATAAATCATTGTCAGGCAGGAGAAGTCTCTCTTTCAGTTGGGCAGAGTAGTCGAAGAGATTCTCAGATACCACAAGTTATTGCTAGAGACCTTGATTGCATCCCAGAACTTGATAATAAGACCCTATTGCTAAATGCAGAACAGGACATACTTTAGAAACAGAACATGGGACAATCTAGCTGGAATTTATCTGGAAGCCTCTTCCCTGAAGACTAGCACTCACGGCATCATAAGATATTATGCAAACTTCCAAGTATGGGAGGAGCTTAAATCAATGATCCCATCCAAGATTGGCCTGGGTCTCAGAAGAGACTTTGGACTGTAGACCTTTGAATAAAATTGAGACTGGTAAAGACTATGGGGACTTTTAAGGTTGGACTAAATACATTTTGCATTTTATATGGTCATGAGCCGAAGCAGAGCAGGGAGTGGAACGTCGTGTTTTGAAAGAGAATGTCCCCCACAGGCTTCAAGTATTCAGACATTTTGTCCCCAGTGGGTGGCGATGTTTTGGCAGGTCTTAGAAGGTGTGGCCGTGCTGGAGGAAGTATGTCACTGGGGGGTCGGCTTACAGAATTCAGCAAGCCTTGCAGTCTCCAGCTTCCCTCTCTCAGGTTCCTGTGCTCATTGGAAGATGTGAACCTCAGCTTTCTGCTCCAGCTCCTGCCACCTTGCCTTCCCACTACAATGGACTCTTCATTCCCTGGAACTATCAATCATAAGCTCAAATAAACTCTTCCTTTTTTTTTTTTTTTTTTTGTCTTTTCGAGACAGGGTCTCCCTGTAGCCCCAGCTGTCCTGGAATTCTCTCTGTAGACCAGGCTGGCCTTGAACTCACAAAGATCCGCCTGCCTCTGCCTCCCAAGTGCTAGGATTAAAGGCGTGTGCCACCACGCCCGGCCAAACTCTTCCTTTTATAACTTCCCTTGGTCATGGTGGTTTTATCACAGCAACAGAAAAGTTGCACCACAGTGGTGCAGCCACACATACAGTGTCCCACAGTCTTGCCCTGCCATTTCTGTTTCCTGGTTCCCTGGTTGCTAAGGCAAAGTAAGGAAAGAGCTCTCCAATTTTAGTTAGTCCAGAATTTCTTGGGACTGTTTACAAGGAGGAAAAGAGTACACTCACAGTGCCAGATTTGCTGGTACCTTTAATCCCAGAACTCAGGAGGCAGAGGCTGTTGGATCTCTGTGAGTTCAAGGCCAGCCTGGTCTATAGAGTGAGCTCCAGGCCAGCTGGGACTAAAGGGAGACCCTGTCTCAAAAATACTCCCCCCCAAAAGAGAAAACTCACACAAGTCCTGTCCTTCTAGCCAGTTTCCCTGGTTCAATACACCTCTGTGCCTCCTGCCTAAGCTGGTAAAATGGTGAGAGGGAAAGAGCACCCAGCCTTGCTCACATGGTGGGCTTTTTTATGTCCCTGCCTCCCCCTCCCAGAGTTCCTTGACTTCTGTGGCAATGCCAGCATTGTACAAATGACAGTATTGTGGGAACCTGGCTGCCATAAGCATAAGATTATTGGGGTCCTGAGAAATGATACCCTTATTGACATACTTTGGCAGGCTGAGTACTTTAAACTGAAGGGCATTGCAGAAGCAAGTAGTTCTCAGACTTCTGTCTTGATCACATTTTCCCCCACAGCAGACCATAAAAAAGACATAATTCCTTATCCTTAGAAGTACATAGGATTCAGGTTCTATTTTTCCCAAAGTTAATATTAAACCCTGGAAATGGCTCTCCAACTTTCCTCACCCTTCTGCATGAGAGCTGATTATTAGAAAATGTCACAGTATGCCATTGGAGCCACATTTCAGAAGAGGTCCTTCCTCATATCAAAGAGGCCATGCTATGCAGAGAGGCCAAGAACCATCTAACAGGCCTTCCTGCATTCACCTACATATTGATTGTCATTAGATCAATTATTGCCTCCTGTCCAATCACATTTCACTCCATGATTTTCCATTTTTATGGATCCTAAGTAAAAGAAAAAAAGAAAGAAAGAAAGAAAAAGAAAAGAAAGAAAGAAAGAAAGAAAGAAAGAAAGAAAGAAAGAAAGAAAGAAAGAAAGAAAGACAGACAGTTTTCCTTCTGTCTCTTAGTTTCATTATAAGGCTCTCTTTCCTTGTATGATTTTAGTTTATTAATTCTGTTACTTTTTTCTCTTGTTACTCTGTCTTTGTTATAGGGATACTGGCTATGAGCCTTATGATGTTTGAGAGAAATATCACACCTTTCTACAACTACAAGATACAATCAGAAATGTGTAATGGCAGTACACTGTAGAGGAAGAAGCTTCTCTTTGTTGGATGTAGCATTTTTTCTGCTGGTTGTAGTATATATTCAAAGGATGGAGGTCTAGTAGTCATCTTAGTTTTATGATATTAATCATTTTAATGAACAAATTTCATGATAACACCAACTAAGTCCAGATTGGGGATATGAAAAATGTTTTATATTTTTGCAAAGTGTCATTCTGTGCTAATACACAGCTGAATCAATTATCAACTATGATTATTATTTGTAAAAGTTAAAATATGTGGGTATAAATTTCACAGAAAGCATCAAATACCTGTTTGAGATAAATACTTCTTCTTTGTATTTTTGGGGTTTTTTTTGTTGTTGTTGTTTGTTTGTTTGTTTGTTTTTTGTCTTCTTTGAAATTGGCTTATCGCCTGTGTACTTAGAGGAGGAGCCAAGGGCAAGGCTGTCCCTGTAGCTTCAGCTGTCCTAGAACTCACTCTGTAGACCAAGCTGGCCTTAAACTCACAAAGATCTGCATGCCTCTGCCTCCCAAGTGCTAGGATTAAAGGTGTGCGCCACTACACCCAGCTCCAATTATCTTATTAAATAAAACATAACAAACAGTTTCTGCAAAAGATGACCTTGGTCAAAGTAGCCATCAGATTTACTAAAAAATATTTGTTGTACTACTAAGGAAATTAAAAGCAATACTATAAACCCAACTGACTTATTATTTGACTTTTCATTTAACTGAATGTGTTGGAAGATTGTTGTACCACCTCCCCAATGACTGATGGAGCTGGGCCTGTAATTGCCATCCCTTGTTCCTAGAATGGATAACACTGAGGTGTATGTAATACCAACCTTAGATTTCCCATGAACAAAACTCACCTGACAGTGCTGTTCTGGGTGCTGATGTCATTTTCTGTATCACTTTGCTCTCTCCTGCTGTGGTTCCCAAGGGTTATTTCCCAATACACAGATATACTAGAAAGAAAATCATTTTTATATTTACATAGGCAAGATTATCTATGTAATATGTAATTTCCCCTAATATAACATTAAACTAAATAACAAACCTCAAGCATCATGACTTTCTGTATTTACCTTCCTAGTGAATTTCAGAGAAGCCTCTTTTTATCCTTCAATTCTACTTTTTTCAGTCAGACATTATTATTTTTGCATAGGTCAGGTATAGACCCATCTCCTGAGGATTTATAGTGCATGATTAATTTCCTAAAAAAAAAGGGATATTAAATTCTTGAGGATTTGCACCTGCTGGCCAGTGTTGCTGGTGTATAGAAAAGAACATTTTGTGCATTAATGGACTCAGAGCAAAAGACAAGCCTCCACTCACACAGGCATATTCTGCATCTTGACTTCCCCTGCAGCTTTCTTAAACACAGGAGTCTTAAATGGGCTTACTGACTTTTTCCAATCCACACCAGCACACCCCTCTTCTAAACAGTTTGTAGTAGAGAACCCTGTATTCCATTGTTAACAACACTTACTAAAATCAGTAATAGAACAGTGGGTGGAAACTCACAGAGGGATATAAAAACCAGCACATTGAAACACTAAAATCCAACTGTGGAGAGGTTTCTATGATATTTTTTCACATATCAAAATGTGTTTTAAACATTTTTGAATATTATTATAATTAACTAGAGTAGCTTTGTAAGCAGCTCCTTCTATAAAAGAAAATCTACCATCACTTAAAGGTTACCAGTTTTTGACACTGAGCTTTTAAGTGGATAATTATGTTTATTGAAAGGTGATGCTCACTTGACCACTTGGTATTCTGTTTCAGGCCACAGGGAAACAAGGCAGGTGAACTGGTTGTTTTGCTTTGTTTTGCTTTGTTTATAAAGTAATGGATATTGTTATTGTGCCTCCGTTTCTCAGGCATAGTTGGTTAACTGAATCTTTATTCTCAGAAACTGAAATGTTCTCCTCTTCTATGTTCTTGGGAAATTAAAAGCTTCTACCTTAAAGAAGTGAGTGATACATTATCCACTCATTCTAAATTGAACCCATTTGGAGCTATTTGCATCTTGTAGAAACCTACAGCTGAGTGCTCTGCTTAGAGGTGTAATGAGTGGTTGTCACAACACACTGGAGGTGGGCCCATAACAAAATGATCCCCTGTCAATCCCCTCACAGGAAATGCTTTGGCAACCTGTAATTCGGCTCCAGTATTAACATCCTGCCTGGGTTTGGTTAAATGGCACTTTCTAGGAAGTAGATCTGGGGAACTTGTGTTTAATAATGTTTTAAGAGGAATATTTGATGGAAGTTTTAGAAAGCATCACATGAGGTTAACAGTGATTTGTCATTTGTTTCTAATTAAAGGACCTAATCTCCTATCGCTGAAGCAGTCTTTTTTTTATACTAAAGGCACAGATGTGAATGGAAACATATTAATGAGATGTCATACTACATAGTCATTTAGTGTTTTGTTTAACTTAAACATAGCAGAAAATATGTGTCTAAGTAGACACATGTAATGACATCCTGATAGAATTATAATTTCCTGTATTTGCATAATCTTCAGTAAAATTCACACTAGGTTCACCTTGCCTTGCTAATTTCATTTCCCAAATCTGCATTTTTAGAAAATTAAAGTCAAACCTAAAATACTAAATGAACTGAAAGCATTCATTGTTACATCCTTCAAATTAAAACTGGAATTATCATTTAAATATTTGAGTGCCAGGTGTTCTAAAAAAGTGACAAAACCATTCAAACTGACATGAAGTTTTGCAATTTCTAAAACTATTTAAAATGCTCTAGGTTCTACCATCCCAGGAGGTTAGCAAGGCTTTGGTTTGAGATCAAGATGAAATGTGACTTCTGGGTCTGAGAACTCAAATTCTCCATTGTGCCCAGGAATACAATGGGATTCCACAAGCTGTTACTTCTAAGAGTCAATAACGTAATTAGGCAATGAGAGAAGCCACAGGAGCAATGGTATTTAACTGTCCCCTGATGTGTTCCACATGTCTGTCTATTAGCCCAGCAACAGTGCTCTGGATGCCCGTTAAAATCAGGTGATCTCTAAATAGTTTGGGGATGTGGAAAGACATGGAATTTAGACATGTACCTTGCATCATTAGTGTGGGTGCCCATTATTATTCCAAGTCCTTGTGGAAGCACTATAGAGAATATCTCCCAATGTGTCTTCATAACACTGTGCTTCAAGGATCCCATTTATTTAACTAAAAAATGTGCAGCACCTTGTGTTCTACTTTCACTTCTGTTTCTGTGATAAAATATGCTAATCAAAATCAGTTTAGAAGAGGAAAGGCCTACTTTGCTTACAATTTGAGGATAAAGTGTATATTTTCAGGAAATTTAAAACTGGGACTAAAAGTATCACATACTCAGTCAAGACTAGAAAGAGAACAAATGCCTGGATTCTTGCTGTTGGTAGCAGCTCCTGCTCAGTTACCGTTTTCACCAGTACACAATTCAGGACCCAACCAATGAAATGGGCCCCCTACACACACACACACACACACACACTCACACACACACCACACACACACACAGTGGATCCTCCCACCTTGATATTAATCAGGACAAACCCCAGAATACATTTCCATAAGCAAGCCTGATCTGGACTCCTTAATTGAGGCTTTCTCCTTGGTCTATTCTAGATTGTGACAAGCTGACAACTGACAATTGTCATACCTTCAGCTACATCTTACTAGGTAGAGCACAATTATGTTTTCACATATGACAATTCTTTTAGTGTGTTAGTATTCTGTACTGATAGAAATGTTTACAGAGTCTGTTGTCCTAGCAATTGTTATTAGTCTCATGAATGGCTATTCTTCATTGTCAACTTTATTGGATTTAACATCACTAGGGAAATTCAACCCTGGGTATGTCTAAGATGTTATTTGTAGAAAATGTTAAAGATAGAAAACCTGTTCTGGATGTGAGTGGCAGCATCCTATGGGCTGGTGTCTGAAAATGAATGAAAATGGAACAGAAAAACATAAGATGAACACTAGAATTCACTTCTATCTGCTTCTTGAACACAGAAGCAATGTGGCCAGCTGCCTCAAGCCCCTGCCCCATAATGTTCCTGCCATGATGGACTGTACCTCAAATTATGTCAAATTAAAACTTTCCTTCTTTAAGTTTCTTTTGTTAAATCATGAGAAAAACAACTAAAACACTCACCAGGCTCACATATCAGATTAATCTGTCTCCTCTCAAGACACATGGAATATTCCTTTAGACAAAAGATGCCCTACTCAATTTAGGGGAAAGGATTTTCCAATTTTCAATGTACAAATTACATGTAAAGATCTGACTATAGTTACACTGATGTTATAAACTATGACAGCAATGAAAATAGTTATCAGTCTTCATTGTACACCAACAATACATACAAACTATACATAACTGTAAAACGTTTTCAGCTCCATTCAAAGATGTTTCAGTTGAGAAATCTATGGACCCAACTGGGATTTTTGGATTGTTCAGTCTCCAAGATTTCTGTGAACTAGCTTAAGACCAGGTATTTTTAGGTATTCTGTCTGGTTATGAGCTCTTGTTTTAAAATTGTTTGATAATAGATGTCCTGAACATTGCATTAATAACTATCAATAAAACAGTTTAAATAGGGGCATCCCAAAACTGAGTTCCACAGGACTGCAGCCGCATTCCCTTGAGCACTTCAACCCCATCTCCCCACAACTCCCACTGCTTCCTCAGTTTGTGTGACTGCCTCTCACTCTGCAACCTGAACCCTCAACTTCTCCTCCCTGGGGGATTTCAACCCCATAATATGAGGACCTGTATAAATTGGCTGCTCACTCTACAGGTGGAGCACTCATTCTACCCGGAACTCAAAGCACCCATCCCAGAAGCCTGCTTGTTTTCAGTCTTCGCCTGTTCCCTCTGCCATTCCCTGCACTGTCATCTGAGGACTTGCACCCAGCATTTCTTCACAGGTAGAAAACACTATTCCTTATCCCTCTATCCTATCCTTCTAAATACATACTCTGAAGATCTGTGTGAAACATCTGCTACCTCCAGATGAAATGGATCACATACCCCAAGCCAGGACACATTTTTTAAGCCAATTTTTTATTTAAGCTTTGTGCATTTCATACAAAATTTCCCAATCAAATCTAGATCCATTCCCCCTTCCTCCCACCCCCCATAGTTCACATTCTGCCAAACACGTTTTTCATCTTTTTCTCAGTCTCTTAAAATTTTTGATGCAGAAGTTTACTGTTTTGGGCAGAAGTTCACTGTTTCAGTCAGTTCTTTGACCCAGTCTGCTGTTGTTCCTTCCAATTTGCATCACTCTATATATCAAGATTATGACATCATAGCTTATGATTTCTTTTTTTAAATTATTATTGTTTTCTTTTTTATTAGGCTGAAAGATGTCACGTTTTCCTTAAGGAATTGTTCGAAGGCTCCTCTTTGGCAAGCCCAAACAACCATCAGTCCTGCCCTCATGTTCAACACTGGGGTCTTCCCTTCCCATGGTCACCAAATGAGGTCCAGTAAGCACCTTGTCCTGTCTTATATTCCTGTACTGGTCTCCGTGATACAGCCTTGGTAGTCTAACAATGGCATTCTATTCCGAAGAGGCTGAAACCCCAGTAGATGCTCAGTCCAAAAGCTGGATGTCTCAGGAGTCCCCATCTGACACTGAAGGTTTGGAGGACACATGAGTCCATATTGGAAGGTTGAAATTATTTAATTCTGGTTATGCTTTCCTTTTGGATGTATAAGGCTACACAATTAGCCCAGATTAACCATAGTTTTTGTTTTCTCTAAGTCAGTTGAGGTTCTGGTCCTCAGAAACCACTTGGATTTTGTAGGGGGAGGGAGCCCCCTGGCTCCTTCTGGATTTTTATTTAATGGTTCCATCCACTCGAGGACAAACTCAGGTCTTGTAAGACCAGGCTTCTCTTTTTGAAGCATGAGCAGGCTTTCCCTTTTTTTTTTTCTTTTGGTCTTTTCAAGACTGGGTCTCCCTGTAGCCCCAGCTATCCTGGAATTCACTCTGTAGACCAGGCTAGCCTTGAACTCACAAAGATCTGCCTCCCTCTGCCTCCCGAGTCTTTCCTCTTTATAGACTGGACACTGGCTGAAGTACCATTAGTGGATCTCCAAGGCCTCCCTGCACAGGAAGACTGGTGACTCACATTTGCAGGACATTTCAAGAGATGCTCCCATGCATAGTCCCCTGGGATTTAGTTGACCTCTGAGGGCAAGGAAAAAATTTATCCCTTAAGTCCCTCTGCCAAATTGGTATGGGCATTAAGTATGGTCATTAGCATCCAGAATGACTAAATTAAACCAGCCTGATACTTTTAACAACTGTATAATATTTTAGAAAAGTTTAGACAAAAGCTTAAGCAGCCTTGGATAAGAAATATTAAGAAGCCTTCCCAAAAAATAAATACTGTGATTAGACACAATGTCATGATAAACTAGTTTTTTTCCTCATTCTTTTGATTTTATATTACTTTAAAATGTACATACATACCCTCCACCCATATAACAAAAATTTAAAAGTCTGAAAATAAATGTAGGTTAATTCTAGAACCTGTTAAGGGATTCACAATATAAGAGTACAGTTGTCTTCATATCATAAGGAATATAACATTAACATTGCTCAGTTTGCCTTTCAACTAGGTACTTGGTGCTAGCATCCACAGATGAGGGATACCATTTCTCATTTGTTTTTCTGGGACTGTGTTACTTCACTTAACATAATATCTTCTAGTTCCATCCATTTATCTGCAGAGTTCTTGATGTCATCTTTCTTTATTACCGCTGCATAGAACTCCATTGTGTAGATGTACCACATTTTCTCTAGCCACTCATCAGTTGAGGGGCATTTGGGTTGGTTCCAGCTCTTTGCTATTGTGAAGAGAGCTGCAATAAACATGGCTGTGCATGTATCTCTGTGGTAAGATGAGTCTTGTGGATACATACCTAGGAGTGGTATGGCTGGGTCAGGTGGAAAGATCATTAAAAGTCTTAAAAGGGTTCTCCACACTGCTTTCCATAGTGGTTGTACAAGTTTACATTCCCACCAGTGGTGGATGAGTGTTCCCCTTTCCCCAAAACCTCTCCAGCATTTGGTATCATTTGTTTTCTTCATCCTAGCCAGGCTTACCAGAGTGAGATGATATCTGAAAGTAGTTTTAATTTGCACTTTCAGGACACATTTTAATAACCTGATTTGTCCAACACCTCAAGATTAAAGAACAAATTCTCTCCACTGACCCTCACTCACCTGAACGTCTGGACCTAGGTGGAGCACCTACCGGCTCCCCATATTAGGCAGTATACATATGCTACCCCATTCACTCTAACCCTATGATATCAGCATCCCCTGGAATACTCAGACATTTCCTCAGTTAGAGGTTTCAGCTGCACACTCTTTCAACCCCCAACTTTCCAGTGTCTCAAGATCCTCTACAGAGCAAGTATCCATTGCTCAGGTTAGAGACCACACTCCACCACCACTGGTGACCTTCACAGAGTACCCACTGATATGTTTAGAGGCAGTGCCTCTCCCCCAGATAACCCAGAATCACCTCCTCTACAGGTGAACTCGACACTGAGCTTCAAGCATCATGTAGCAGATCTAAAATCATCCAAGTCAAAATAGCAAATATTGGCCCCAAATTCAACTCAAGACAGGTAACACCCACGTATCTAAAGACACAAGTAACTGGGGCTGGAGAGATGGCCTAGCGGTTAAGAGCACCGACTGCTCTTGCAGAGGACCCGGGTTCGATCCCCAGCACACACATGGTGGCTGAAAACCTATCTTTAGCTCCAGTTCAAGGGGAATCCGACACCATCTTCTGACCTCTGTGGCATTGCATGACATGGGTGCACAGACCTACATGTAGACAGTACATTCATACACATACGAAAATAAAATAAAATAAAATAAAATAAAATAAAATAAAATAAAAGACACAAGTAACTGCTAAACCCCTGGTGCTCAGGTTCCATTGCAAAACTACAAGCAGTTCCAAAAAGAAAGATATTATGCCTCCTCCCAAAATCACCAATCTAATACTAATGGTGATCAAAGAGAAAACCTTGAGACAAAACCTAGACTCAGAATTGAAAAGAGGAATCATAAACTTTCTTGAAGTCTTCGAATGAAATTTAAGTGACAGGGAGTATACTTCTGATTAAAATTTTAAAATAAAAGCCAAAGAGGTGAGTGAAATAAGGAAGGCAATTCAGAATGAACATAGAATTCAATAAACGATAGAAACGCTGAAGAAATCCCAAGCTGAAATATATAGAAATGAAAATTTCAATGTCTTAAAATCCCTCTTGGAATGCCTTACTAACAGGGTGGCCAATTAGCAAAGGAGAATGTCAGGACTTGAAAACAAGCTAAAATAATTGGATCATTCAATAAAATAAAAGTATAAATTACTTTCAGGATATATTGGGATAGCAAAAAAAAAAAAAAAAAAAAAAAAAAAAAAAACCCAAAATACCAAACTATGGGCCTAGAAGGAGAATTCCAGGTCAAAGACATAGTAATATTTTCAATAAAAAAGAAGAAAATTTCTCAAATTGAGAGAAAGAAAGGCCAATGCAGCAAGTAGGGCACAGAACACCAATAGATGACGGTTAAAAAGCAGTATGGAGAACCCTTAAAAGACTCAAAATGAGCCTACCACCTGACCCACTCCTGGGTATGTATCCACAAGACTCATTCCTACCACAGAGATACATGGACAGCCATGTTTATTGCAGCTCTCTTCACAATAGCAAAGAGCTGGGACCAACCCAAATGTCCCTCAACCAACAAGTGAATTGAGAAAATGTGGTACATCTACATAATGGAGTTCTATGCAGTGGTAAGAGCAGATGACATCATGAACTTTCCAGAAAAATGGATGGAACTAGAAGATATTATGTTAAGTAAAGTAGTACATACAGTTCCAGGAAAACAAATGACTAATGGTATCCCTCATCTGTGGATGCTGGCACCAAGCACCTAGTTGCAAGGCAAACTGAGCAACGTCAATGTTATATATTCCTTTTTTTCTGAAAGAAACTGTTCTCCCTAACAAGCTCTGCAATTTACCTATCACTTATTTTCAGACTTTGTAATATGGGGGGAGGGTGTGTAGGCATATTTTAGAGTAATATAAATTTAAAAAAGGAAAAATGTGAATGCTGAAATAGGATATGGAAATAATATATAGTTTATTTTCAGATAATATAATTTTAGTATAGGTGTGACATAAATATATGCATATGTTGAAGCAATACAAATTGGAGGGAAAAACAACAACGAAAGAACTAGGACAAAGAACCAATTGAAACAGTAAAGTTCTCCCAGAAACAATAATTCTCTGCTTTGAAAAAAAACTCAGGGGGCTGGAGAGATGGCCTAGCAGTTAAGAGCGCTGACCGGTCTTGCAGAGGACCCGGGTTCGATCTCCAGCACCCACATGGCGGCCGAGAGCCGTCTGAGACTCCAATTCCAGGAGAACTCCAGTTCCAGGGGAGTCCGACACCCTCTTCTGACCTTCACGGCGTTGCACGTCACGGGTGCACAGACTTGCATGCAGACAGTACATTCATACACATACGGAAATAAATAAAATTTAAAAAAAATTAAAAAAAAAGAAAAAAACTCAGAAAAAGATACAAGGTAGGTATAGCATAATGCATAAACTTGGGTGGGGTGGGGAGCATGGAAAGAGAAATGAGTCTAAATTGGACTGAGAAATGATTTATGAAATGCATAAAACTTCAATAAAATATATAAAAAAGAAACTCCTCAGTATATTATATTTTATATTAATATTAATAATTTATTATATAATATGTGATTTATATAATATATTCTATTTGGTATTATATTATATTTTATTATATTTATATTACTAAATATACAGAACAAAGTAAGGGCCTGAAAAGCAGCAATCGACAAGGAGGCAAGGCCCAGGTCACATCAGAATAATCTCTGACTTCTCAATGGAAACCTTAAAAGTCACAAAGTAGTAGAGCAAGGTACTACAAGTTCTGAGAGATCAGAAAAGCCAACACACACTAATATCTAGCAAAACTACTTGACATAATTGAAAGAGAAAGAAGAAAATCCTTCCCATTATAAATACAGGCTAAAGGAATATGACCACCAAGAGAGACAAAGAGAGGATGTTAGAAGAAAGACTACAGGATGAAGACAAGGGTGAGCATAGCAAGGTGCTATGGGGGAAATATATATGATATTAGGAGAGCTGTTAGGCAAAGCAGGATTGAGAAAGCACATGCCACGGAAATCAAGATAATGACAGTGCACATTTCTTGATCCTAAGTGGCCTTGATTCCCCAATCAAAAGTTTTGGATTCATAAAGTAGTCATTTGGATCAAACAGTAAGAGGCATCTCTCTGTAGTCTATAAGAAACACACTTCATGTTCAAAGAGCTACTACCTTGGAGTGGAAAGATTTTAAAATCTGCCATCAAATGGGATCAGGAAATAAGCAGATTTTCACTATTTTAATGTCAGACAAAATAGGCTTCTTGCCAAAATAATAGGAAGAGTTAAGAAAGTTGTATTCTGCTCAAGTGAACAACCCACCAAGGACATTAGGATTCTAAATATATATATTCCAAACTTGGGGCACCCAGTTTAAGGAAAGGAATACTACTAAATGTGATGCCATATATTAACCTGAACACAATAAAAATGGTTACTTTAATACCCCTCATTAACCACAGAACAGGTTATCCAGATACAAAATACAGAAACAATGTAGTTAAATGACATCAAAGATCAAATTGACCTAACAGATTATCTATAGAATATTTCAACAGAATACTATAGAAAATACATTGTTCCATGGGGCTGGAGAGATGGCCCAGCAGTTAAGAGCACCGACTGCTCTTGCAGAGGACTCGGGTTCGATTCCCAGTACCCATATGGCAGCTAAGAACCATCTTTAACTCCAGTTCCAGGGGAATCCGATGCCCTCTTCTGACCTCCATGGCATTGAACGACATGGGTGCACCAACCTACATGCAGACAGTACAGGCATACACATTAAAAAAAGAAAAAAAGAAAACATTATTTCCAAAAGTGCATAATATTTTCTGTAAAATGAAGCACAGTTTAAGACACAAATCTCAACAAAACAGAATAATTGAAATCATAACAGAGCAAAGTTTGAAATCAATATCAAAATAAACTGTAGAATACACAGATGAATAGAGTCTAAACACACTGTTGAATGATCAATGAGTCATTGAAGAAATCAAGAAAGAAAAAACATCTTGTAATTAAATGAAAACACAAGATACGGGTGTGTGGGCAGGCTCCTGAGGCACAGGCAGGACACCATAATTCCACTCGGGCAGGTACATCTGGGGGTGGTCTGTCTCAGGGGCAGCTGGAAGAGGGTCTCGACTCTGAACCCACTTTCTGGAGTCCCCGTCTCAGAGGGACCACACTTTGCCTTTGTAGAGTGAACAGAGGGTCGTATTTAGGTCTGCTCTGGTCCTGGCAGGTGGCCTTGTGTGTGGACAGGCTCCTGACGCACAGGCAGGATGCCATAATTCACTCGGGCAGGTACCGAGGTACGGGCTAAGTCAGGCCGCATTCCCCCCTCCCCCGCCAACGGACATTGGTGAGAATCCAAGTGGACTTCCTTTTGGAGAACCTTCAGAACAGAAAGAGAAGACTGACTTAGGCTTCCAATATCCAATATATAAACAAAATTGAAAACCGGAAACCTAGACAAGTCAATACTCCATAAAAAAGGAGGAGGAAAGGAAAAAACAAAGCATCAGAAGAAGGCAAGCAAAACCATCCACTAACATAGTGAAAAGTCATTTGTGATTTGAACCACAAAAGGGAAACCCACATGCCAGGGACATGACGAAGGGACAACATGGGAAAGGCACAGGATAATCCCATACCAGGCTCTACCAAACCTGGAGGAGATAGCTACAATGGGATCCCCTTGGAGGAGACCGAAGGAACAGAGCTTAGAGGAATAATTGCAGACCTATGCAGAGAAATTAAAGAAAATAAAGAAGAATTCAGAGAACTAAAGAGAGAGAATGAAAAATTCAAAAAGGACCTAGAGGGATACAATGACAAACTTCGGAAAGAACTAAAGGAACAGAATGACAAACTCCAGAAAGAACTAGAGGGAGAAAAAAAAAAACTCCGAATGGAAGTAGAAACACTGAAAAAGGAAGCCAACCAAAGAAGTAAGGAGCACCAAGAAGAGATTGAGAAGCACAAAGAAGAGATTGAGAAGCTCAAAAAGGAAATGGAAGTACTAAAGAAAACACAGGAGGAAACAAAAAAGGAATTAGAACACTCAGTCAATCAAGAAGAAAGAAAAGGAAAAAGCCTCAGAAGTAGAATGGAGGAAGCAGAACAAAGAATATCAGACCTGGAAGATAACACAGAGCAATTAAAAAGCTCAAATAAAGATTATGAAAAATTTAAAAATACACAAAAGTGGAACAACCAGGAAATATGGGACACTATGAAAAGACCAAACCTCCGCATCATAGGAATAGAGGAAGGAGAAGAATCTCAAGAGAATAGTATTGATCAGATCTTCAACAGAATAATAGATGAAAATTTCCCCAAACTAAAAATAGACAAGCCCATACAAATACAAGAAGCACATAGGACCCCAAATAGACAAGATCAGAAAAGAAACACCCCACGCCATATCATAGTTAAAATGCTAGATGCCCAAAACAAAGACAAAATTCTGAGGGCCACAAAAGAAAAACAAGTCACATACAAAGGGAAACCCATCAGAATTACAACTGACTTCTCGCCTCAAACCATGAAAGCAAGAAGAACATGGAGCAAAGCATTCCCTGTGTTAAGGGACTATGGATGCCAACCCAGAATACTTTACCCAGCAAAAATGTCGACTATACTTGAAGGAGAGAGAAAAATCTTCCATGACATAAACAAGATGATGGAATACATGTCTGGAAAACCAACTCTTCATAAAATACTTGAAGCAATTCAAAGGGCAGAAGAGAGGAGCAACAATCCTCAAACACCTAGGAAAAGAAACTAACAAAAACATAACCATAGGAGCAAAATCAAAGGCTAGAAGTCCAAATGGATAATAAAGTGAAAGGAAGCAACATCCATCTTTCAATTGTAACCTTAAATATTAATGGGCTAAACTCCCCAATCAAAAGGCATAGACTGGGAGAATGGATTAGGAAACAAAACCCATCTATATGCTGTCTACAAGAAACCCATCTCAATTTCAAGGATAGGCACCAACTTAAGGTGAAGGGATGGAAGAAAGTATTCCAAGCAAATGGTACCAAAAAGAAAGCGGGTGTGGCTATTCTAATATCAGACAAAATAGACTTCAAAGCAAAAGAAATCAAAAGAGACAAAGAGGGCCATTACATCCTTATTAAAGGAACAATTGACGATGAAGATTTCACAATCATAAATATATATGCACCAAACATCAGTGCACCAAACTTTATAAAGACAATTCTTCAGGATCTCAAGGCACAGATTAACCCCAGCACACTAATACTAGGGGACTTCAATACCCCATTAAGTCCTCTAGACAGATCAACAGGACAAAGGATAAACAGAGAGACATCTGAACTAAATGACACAATACACCAAATGGACCTCACAGACATCTACCGAATATTTCACCCAAACACCAGAGAATACACTTTCTACTCAGCACCTCATGGAACATTCTCCAAAATAGACCATATACTGGGACACAGGGAAAAACTCAACAAATATAAAAAGGTTGAAATAATCTCATGCATTCTATCAGACCACAGTGCAATAAAACTCAATATCAACACCAGAATAAACCCTACAACCTACAGGAACACATGGAGACTAAACAACACTCTCCTGAATAATGAGTGGGTCAAGGAAGAAATAAAAAAAGAAATAAAAACATTCCTGGAACTGAATGACAATGATAAAACAACACAGCAAAATCTATGGGACACTCTTAAAGCAATCCTAAGAGGGAAGTTTATAGCTCTAAGTGCCCACATTAAAAAAACAGAAAGAGCACAAGTGAACGATCTAACACTGCAGCTAAAAATACTTGAGAGACAACAACAAATGAACCCTAAACGGAGCAGACAAGAAGAAATAACAAAAATCAGAGCAGAGATCAATGAAATAGAAACAAAGAAAACCATACAAAAAATCAATGAATCCAAAAGTTGGTTCTTTGAGAGAATAAACAAGATAGACAGACCTCTAGCCCAGTTAACCAAAAGAAAGAGGGAACAACTCCAAATCAATAGAATCTGTGATGAAAGGGGAAATATCACAACAGACAATGAAAAGATCCAGACAATCATACGGGACTACTTCAAAAACTTATATTCTACTAAGTTTGAAAACCTAGAAGAAATGGATGAATATCTGAAATCCTGGGAATCACCAAAGCTCAACCAAGAAGAGATCGACAGCCTAAACAGACCAATAGTACAGGAAGAAATCGAAGATGTAATAAGTAGCCTCCCAACCAAAAAATGCCCAGGCCCGGATGGATTCACGGCAGAATTCTATAAAATATTTCGTAAAGACTTACAACCATTACTACTTAAATTGTTTAGAAGGATACAAATGGAGGGACTTCTCCCAAATTCCTTCTATGAAGCCAGCATTACGCTACTACCAAAACCAGGGAAAGATACAACCAAAAAGGAGAACTATAGACCCATCTCCCTAATGAACACAGATGCCAAAATTCTAAACAGGATTCTGGCAAATCGCATACAGACTCACATCAAGAAAATCATCCACCATGACCAAGTTGGATTCATACCAGACATGCAGGGATGGTTCAACATACGAAAATCAATAAACATCATCAAACATATCAATGGACTGAAGGACAAAAACCACACCATCATCTCAATTGATGCGGAGAAAGCCTTTGACAAAATCCAGCACCCTTTCATGTTTAAAGTCCTGGAGGGAATTGGTCTGGAGGGATCATTCCTCAATGTAATCAAAGCCATATACAGAAAACCCACAGCCAATATCATCCTAAATGGGGAAATGACAGAAGCATTCCCCTTAAAGGTAGGAACTCGGCAAGGCTGCCCCCTGTCACCACTCCTCTTCAATATAGTGCTAGAAACCCTAGCTAGGGCAATAAGGCAAGAAAAGGAAATTAAAGGAGTTCTAATTGGAAAAGAGGAAGTCAAGCTATCCCTTTTTGCTGATGATATGATTGTCTACCTAAGGGATGCTAAGAACTCCACCAGAAAACTCCTAGAAACGATTAAGAGCTTTGGTAAAGTGGCAGGATACAAAATAAACCTAGAAAAATCAGTAGCCTTTCTGTACACCAACAACAAGCAATTGAAGAAGGACTACAAGGAGACCTTCCCACTCACAATAGCCTCAAAAACAATAAAATACCTAGGAACAAACCTAACCAAAGACACCAAGGATCTCTACAACAAAAATTTTAAACCCCTGAAAAAGGAAATTGAGGAAGACATCAGAAGATGGACAAACCTCCCATGCTCATGGATTGGGAAAATAAATATAGTAAAAATGTCCATCCTACCCAAACTAGTGTACAGATTTAATGCGATCCCAATCAGAATCCCCAAGAGTTTCTTCACAGGCCTGGAAAAAAAAATCCTCAATTTCATTTGGAAAAACAAAAGACCCCGAATAGCCAAAGCAACCCTGAGTGAAAAGAGCAATACAGGGGGGATCGCTATACCAGACATCAAACTATACTATAGGGCTATAGTCATAAAGACAGCCTGGTACTGGCACAAAAACAGACCAGTTGACCAATGGAATAAAACTGAAGATCCAAACCTGAGCTCATACAATTTCAGCCACCTCATATTTGACAAGGGGGCCAAGAAGACACAATGGAAGAAAGACAGCATCTTCAGCAAGTGGTGCTGGCAAAACTGGATCACCACTTGTAGAAGAATGAAATTAAACCCCTACCTCTCACCTTGTACAAAGGTCAACTCCAGATGGACCAAAGACCTCAACGTGAAACCCCAAACTCTGGAGGTGATAGAAGAGAAGCTTGGCAGCAGACTACAAGACATAGGTGTAGGAAAAGACTTCCTAAATCAGACAGCAGCTGCACAAGAAATAAGATCGACAATTGACAAATGGGACCTCATTAAACTCAAAAGCTTCTGTACATCAAAGGAAGCAATAAAGGAAGTGAGGAGAAGACCCACAGAGTGGGAGGAAACCTTCACAGCAGATACATCTGACAAAGCATTAATTTCCAGAGTATACAAGCTACTCAAAAAACAAAGAAGAAAGAAAACAAATGAATCATTCAAAAGATGGAGCAAAGATCTGAATAGAGACTTCACAGAGGAGGAGTTAGAGATGGCCGAGAAACATCTTAAGAAGTGTTCAACATCTCTGATAATTAAGGAAATGCAAATTAAAACCACTCTGAGATATCACCTTACTCCAATAAGACTGGCTAGGATCAGGAACATGAATGATACCAAGTGCTGGAGAGGTTGTGGGGAAAGGGGAACACTCATCCATTGCTGGTGGGAATGTAAACTTGTACAGCCACTATGGAAAGCAGTGTGGAGAACCCTTAGAAGACTCAAAATGAGCCTTCCATTTGACCCAGTCATACCACTCCTGGGTATATACCCACAAGACACAACTTACTGCAAAGATACATGCACAGCTATGTTTATTGCAGCTCTGTTCACAATAGCAAAAAGCTGGAACCAGCCCAGGTGCCCTTCAACTGACGAGTGGATAGAGAAAATGTGGTACATGTATACAATGGAATACTATGCAGCAGTAAAGAGGGACAACATCATGAAATTTGCAGGTAAATGGATGGAGCTGGAAGACATTATGTTAAGTGAAGTAACACAGTCCCAGAAAAACAAACGACAAATGGTGTCCCTCATATGTGGATGCTAGTACCAACAACCCAGATATAAATATTTCTCATGGAGAGGGAGGCATAGTAAAAGAACAACAGAAAGACTGCATCAGAAAATGGACTGAAATGGTGAATTGGAAAGGGGGGATGGGTGGGAGAGGGACACGGGTGTATATTCGATTAAGGCATATTTAATTGACGTGAGCTCAGCAAGTACCCAGTTTCGCCTAGACACTGTCTACAGGACACATGGTGTTTTAGGACTTAGTAAAAGTAAAAGTAAACATGTGTATATTAAACAACATTGGTTTACAGAATCTGATAAAAATGGTAATGCATCTGAATTAAATGGAGATATAATTCGCTGTTGCCCACATTTGCTTTACATAAAATCTGTAGAGCAAGAACTTTGGGATTGACACATACAAATGTTCTCTATAATTTCTCTGTTGTACAGTATCACCTTGTAGCATTCTCTTTAAGATGATTTAACGTAAAAATTAAGTTTGCTTCCCAAGTTAATCATATATAGTCACCCAAAACAACATGGGTGAATTTGATGAAATCTGTGCCTTGACTCCACCCTATAGTCATGTATAATACAACTGTCTTCTGGAGACTCATACGCTAAAAAAAAGGGGGGGGGATACAGAAAGACATGAAACCTTTTCATCAAACCCTTGCAATTCAAATCTTAAAACTAACTATGGGAAAAGATTTGTTTGTTCCAACAGGACAAAACGTCACCAACTTAACGGCTGAGAAAGAAAAGATACAGGTTTGCATTGAGTAGGATGTACCAAAAAGTGGCAACGGAAAGGCTGACCCGTCTGAACATTCAAAGGAAGAAAAGCCTCAGATTGCCATAAACATCGAACCCCTCTGTGGATCCTACATGTAACAACTAGTTATAATGAGTCCTAATGAAACTTACCTTCTAGGTGCCACAAAGGTTCTGATATGAGAGACTTCCTTGCCTTCCCACCCATAGAACAAGGAGAAATATGACAATGATGAGGTCGCTCCCCAACTGTAAATTGGAGACAACTATTGTAGAGGTAATCTCTTATAAAACCGGTAAAACTGCTTTCTTTAATTGACTACTAGACATGGGAACTGTGGAAGGGATTACTCTCTGTTCAGAACCAAATATAATACTAAAGTCCTAGGGCTATGCACTCAGGCAAAATATATTAATACAGGAGCTCTGACATCAGCAATGGATTGTTCTACCAGGTGGATGTTGGCCAGGGGATCCAAGGCCCCACAAAAGGTAAGGGCTCCTTGCCTCTAAGTTGGGATACCTACAGGAGGAGAGGCAATAAGACCCTGCTGCCGAAGACCTGACGTTAACATGGGAGGGATGTATTGAGACCACACATGCAAGTGTACAGATGGCCTCTGGAATGCCAGAGAGTGTTACCAAAGGCCACTAAACCAATAAAGCAAATATGGGTCTCCCTGAGTCAAGCAAGACTCCACCGTCAGCACCAGCTACACCTCACCTGCCTGGAAATACTGTGCAGCAGAGGCAGCCATGTGCCTGTATATCCCAAATCTAATTGGCTATTGGCTCTCCCCTTGGAGAAATAACCCATGGCTGATGCCACAAGCTTACATCCTCTACAGGTTAGGAGATGTTATAAGCCACAGTAAGACCCTGTCATATTTAACAGGGGGGAAAATTGTAATTCATGGATTAACATATCCAAACATGTGTCTATGCTAAAGTAACCTACCATAACTATTAGTGCTGCTTAAATACCTATATATCTAATTGCTTGTCCTTCATTAGTAGGATCGAAAGGTTATTCCTGGACAAACTGTCAGCCCATGAAAGAAAACAGCCAGAACTGACCAGAGTCCAAGACGACAGCTCCAGAGAAAGTAGACTTTTTTGCTTCTCATCCACCTGTGCCCCTTTTCTAAGCTTAGGGAACAATCTGCAGAATAGGGGGCGTCGTAGAATGTAAGGGCTGTGATTGGGGTGAATGGTGAAACTACCGCAGTATAGCCTGGACACTCATTTGATCAACTTGATTGAACATACAAGCCCCCCCGCTGGATGGTGGGACCAAGGGTCTGTGGGGGTTTGGGCACAACTGCTTGCAAATTGGTTTTACATGAAGGATTCTTGTACTCATATACTATCACTTATTGCTAAAAAATGGGAAAAAAAAACTGAGAGAAAGAGGCAGGACAGTTATGGCAGAATGCATGTTCTAGGATGGGGTGGGGTGGGGTGTGGGGAAGGGAAGGGGAAATATGCCTGAACTGAATTGGAAAATGATGTATGAAATACACAAAGCACCAATAAAAAAAATAAAAAAAAGAAAACACAAGATACCAAATCTCTTGGATACAACATAAGCAATCCTAATCAGGATGATTATAGTTGTAAGAATCTTACGGCATTTGGAAAAAAACAGAGAGAACTCAAATAAATAATTTTAACATAAAGTGTTTGGAAAAAGAAGAACAAATGCAATCCAAATTAAGGGACAGGAAGAACTACTTAACGCAAAAGTAAAAATAAATGAAAATAAATGAACACAACACAAAGAATCAATGAAATGAGGATTTGGTTCTTTGGAAATCCAGAGGTCAAGAACCTAATAAACAACCAGGGGTAGGAGTGAAACTTTCTGGATGGGGGAGTAGGGTATAGAATGTAGTGACATAAAGAGGGAGAGGTGAATAATAGAATATGAAGGGTTAAATGGGGGTTGGGGAAGGGAAATTTAGGGCAGAGAATGGAATATTGAGAGGGAAAACTGATGGTAAAGGTCTTTAGAAAAAGCCATATGGAAACCTACCTCTATAGAAGCCATTTAAAATATATGTACTTTAAATATGCATATATACTTACATATACATTATATATATATATATATATATATGATATGTAACAGAGGACATTGCAGCTACAACACACCACATATTTGTAAACTAAATGTCCAACACCTGAAAGGGATGCCCTCATGTGAAGCTGTTGACCAGGGTGTCTCATAAACCCTTCAACAATATTGACAATTTTACCTGCTCTTGGCTACCCACCAGACCTTCACAATAAGATCCTACCGAGGAAGACATTACATACATGAGCTGTAGAATAAACAAGGATAAATCAAGCTGACACTGACTTCATAGCCTCATGTCTACATTCTAGCTTTCACAGCGCCTGAATGTGCTATGTAAGCTACCCAAAGAACAAATTTAACCCCAATCTTACTGTGCTGGATAGTTTTAGTGTCAACTTAAGGCAACTGGTTTGATGGAGCCTTAAATGAGGAATTGTCTCCTTTGAATTGGCTTGTGTCCATATCTGTGGGGCCTTTTCTTGACTGTTGAATGATGTGGGAGGGCCCAGTCCACTGCAGGTGGTACCACCCCTGGGCAGGTTGTTCTGTATTGTATAAGAAAGCAAACTGAGCATGGGCCAGGGCAGCAAGCCAGTAAGCAGTGTTTCTCCATGGCCTGTGCTTCAGTTCCTGCCTCCTGCCCTGAGTTCCTACCTTGGGCTCCCTAAGTGATGAACTGTGACCTGGGAGATATAAGTTGAATAAACCCTTTCCTTCCCAAGTTAGTATTGATCAGAGTATTTTGTCACAGAAACTTAGGGGAAACTAGAACACTTACCCAGCTATAAATCCTGCAAATGATAACAACTGGCCTAGAAGATATGGCCATGAGGGCAACAGTTACAGGAATATTATAGGAGAAACCAACTACTTTCTAATCGGATTTAAGGTACACTTCATAAGATTGAGCCCATGCCTGACATTGCTATCAAGCCTAGGATCCTTTGACTAGACAACCCACAGGCCAAGGGAGAAAGCCTAATGTAATTATTCTGCTAAACAGATGTAATATTAGACCAATTGTTAAATGTCTTATATGTTTTATATAGCCATAGATTAATGCATCTGTCAACCCAGAGCAGTTTCCTTATATAGCATATGATGATTAACATCAAGAACCACAACTGGTCAATGTGCAGAAAATAAGAGGCTACAGTCTGTTTATCTATCCCTGAAGAGGACAACTATATCAAATTTCTTCCTCCTTAGGCTCAGGGATCATTGCTGAAAATATGGCAGAAAAATTTTAAGAGTCAGAGGTGGTGGATGACCACAATGTGTCTTCCACACAACTTGTCAGTTACTCATATGGATATAGACTCATAGCAATGATAGAAGCATGCCCAAGTCTCACATTAGCTCAAGCTTGACAAAATACCAGCATACAAATGGGGAGATACGGGAGAAATTGCAACCCCACCTAGGAACCTATTGGCAACTGATGTTAACTGAAAAGGGGAAATTCAGTCTCATTTAAGAGTAAGACTCTTGGTAGGTTGACCAGGCTTCAGGGAAAGAATGACACTGAAGGGCACTTGAGGACAAAGATTACACTCCATGGACTTTTATATAGATTAGAGTACAGGAAATTTGGTTGAGGTAAGAGGAGCACAGATAGGGGAGGAGATCTAAATATGATCAGATATATTGTGTAAAATTTAAAAACATTTAATTAAAAATGAATAAAGAAAAATAAATTAAATGACAATAATGCTGGCATTAATGTGGGAAAAGAGGAACCTTTAGACAGTTCCTGGGAGTGTGTGCAGACACTGTAGAAACTAATGTGGTGTTTACTAAACATATTTAGAAATAGAAGTCCTATATGATCCAGTTAGTTGTGAGTTTAACTCAGAGTACCTGCAAAGTCAGGAAATTAGAACAGTGTTTTTGTGGAAGCATTCTTCAAGAGATGGGAGATAGGAATGGAAGTAAGAGAATACTAGGGCTGGAAAGGTATAAGCCTAGATGGAAATAAGGGTTGGGGGTGGACAAGGAATTTTTTTTATTGGGGTAACTGTGTTGAGAACAGCCTGAATGTGGGTCACACCACTTCATGGGACGACCTTGAAGTAAAGAAAAGGAGAGATGGAGTGAGGGTAACCATACATGTAATCTTTGTTCCTTGCTCCCCATTATAGATGAAATGTCATCAGCTCCCTCAAACTTTTATTCCTGTGTTTTCCCCATTGTGATGGAATGTAACCTGCAACTATGAGCCAAAATAAACCCTCTCTCCCCTAAGTAGATTTTGTAAGGATAGTTTAGCTCCTTAACTGGGAAAGAAAGTAAAACAGAATTCATCGAAGCAAATAAGGATGTGTGAACCTTAATCTTCCTTGTCAAAATCAAATTCATTATAGGCAATATACAAAGTAGTTTTTACTAACAAGATATATATTATAAAATTTATTAGAAACTAAGTCTAAAATTACATTTGAGGAAACAGTTGATAAATAAAATATGATTCAGGCATAGTCTGATGACATGATGGAAAAAACAGATAAGCTTCTGTGCACCAGGTCTTAGCACAGTTAGGCTCAAGGGATGGGGAGTGGATGTGTCTCCACTATATGACAATAAAGCAACTATTTCCAGGTAACAGAATTCATGGTATTTTTCACTTTCTTCTTGTTTCCACATACTTTTCATTGTATCTTGATTTTATTTTACTTTATTTTATTGTGGATTACTATAATGTATAAATGTTAAACATTGAGTTTTAAGAGTTTATGCAAATGCCAGTGCCCATGTACCCAACACATTAATTACAATAAAGAAAAGTTTCATCACATTGTACATGTATCTAGCCCATAGGTTTTAAGATTCTTTTTAAAGGAGTTATTATTACCATATGATACAATTATAATCAATTAAAATAGAGAACTAAAACATGTTTGACAGTATTTGAGTTTAAAAGAGCCTTTAATTCTATAAATAAACAGATACTTCTCATATTTAAAGAAAAATTTTAAGAATATAAACCATTATAGCTTCTGCCATGCACAAATCATTCTGTTCCATAGTAAAATAAACTTTTGTGTCATAAGTAAATCATCGATGCTCAGATTGAAAACCCCCCCTTCCTAGAACTGTTAATAAAACAGTGCAAAAGTTAGTACTTTGAAAAACATACTAAATTTATCATTGATTCTGGGTGATACTTTTCCAGATAGCATTTAATTTATTGTATTTTTTATATGTATGTATGTGTGTGTGATTGAAATTACATTCATGCCATGGTCTGCATGTGGAGGTCAGAGGAAAATTGTCAATAGTCATTTCTCTCCTGTGAAACAAAGGGATCAAACTCAGGTACTCAGGCTCTGGTGCTAGAGCTTCTTTTAGCTCAACTGTCTTTCTGGCCATACAGCTGGTCCTTTGCTGTTTAAGACAAGCCTGACTGTTCAGAAGATTCCAGAGAAAACATCAGCCAAAAAAAGGTCCCATCTTCCCAAGTATAAAGTTTCTTGGGATTCAACATTTGGATCTCTGTTGCTTGTATTATTTTTTCCATTCTTTCACTCATGTCAGTGCTCTCTTTACTTCACAGCTAGTTCCCAGGATTCTACCTTTTGTTTTAACAGGTCTACTAAATTGCCTAACACCATAAACAAAATAAGATTCTTAGTCATACATACCATTAAAAGGGTAAAAGGTTGAGGATATGGGGAATGCATATAAAATATCCTCAAAAACTTGAAAATATTATTATTATTTTCCCAGACATTATCTGACAGGAAGTAAATCTAAATAAATGATCAATAAGCAGAATAGCAACAGAATTCTTGATATATATATATATATGATATATATGTATATATATGATATATATGTATATATGTCATATATATACATATATATCATATATACATATATATCATATATATATATATGTATATATCTTATATATATTACATTTTATAGATATCTACTATAATATATATATATATATCAAGTGCTGAGAGAATGACCCTAAACTCAAGATCACAGAAAATATCCATCATTAAATAATAGGTCAAGACATCCTTTCTGGAAAAGTAGTGATTTAGAAAACATTTCTACAGGTCTCTGTACTTGAAAATAATTCTAAAGGGTTAAAATGAAAGTCCTTTTTTTCATTCAGAAAAGAGAGTAGAGAGAAAAAGAAGAAAGGTTTGAAACAAATGAGGAGAGTGAACACATAGTTCAATGATTTTTTTTGTATTCAATGATAAACTCATAAAGTAAAACTTTATTTGAATGAAATAAGATAATCAAATGAAAATGTTGATGGTTTTCTTGTGGTTTAGGTGGAAGTGAAATGGTGAAAAGTTAAAGACAGTGAACAGGGATGGGTAGTTTTGGTTACTACAATTTGAGACAGTGTCTCCCTGTAGCACCAGGTGGCCTGGAACTAAGTTTGGAGGTCAGGCTTGCCTCCATCTCACAGAGATCCACCTGTGTCAGCCTCCCAAGTGGTAGGATTAAAGGTATACACCAATAAGCCAGACACTGCTACTGCAAATTTTGGGCATTATATTGAGGGTTAATTTAAGATGATAAAAAAGAAGGATGAGTTTTCTAGAGTGTATAAGGTAAGTGAAAGAAGGACAACTATAAGAAATAAGAAAGTTTGATAAGACACTTGATACAAGGGGCTAGAGAGATCACTAAGTGGTTGACAGTGCCAGTGCCCCGCTGCTCTTGCTGATGACCCAGGTTCAGGTCTCAGCACCCACGTGGCTATTTAGCAACTGTCTATACTGCAGTTCCAGGGGATCCAATGGTGTCTTCTGACTTCTGCAGGTGTTGCATGACATAGGTATACTCACATACCTGCAGACAATATACTCATACAGTTAAACAAAATAAATAAAATATTTTCTTTAAAAAAGATGCCTGACCAAAAAAAAAAAAAGGAAGCTGGGTGTGGTGGCTCACGCCTTTAATCCTAGCACTCTGGAGGCAGAGGCAGGTGGATCTTTTGTAAGTTCATGGCCAGCCTGGTCTACAGAGTGAGTTCCAGGACAGCTGGAGCTCCAGGACAGCTGGAGCTCCAGGGAGACCCTGTCTCAAAAAGACCAAAAAAAAAAAAAAAAAAAAAAAAAAAGATGCCTGATACAGTATCAGAGTAAAAAATCTATTAGCTCTCCAAAACATGAATAGTACATAAATAATTAATCCTTCTTGAAAAATTAGGCTATAACCAAATAAAAAGTCTAAAACTAAGTATATAAAAGAAATATGAAAAATTTCTGTAAACTGACTACTTTAAAGATAAAAAATGATAGTTTTTTTAAATTTATTTTATTGATGCTTTGTGTATTTCATACATCTTTTCCAATTCAGTTCAGGCATATATCCCCTTCCCTTCCCCCCACCCCACCCCTACCCATCGCAGATAGTGGCATTCTGCCGTAAGTTTTCTGCATCTTTCTTCTGCTTTTTTGTTTTGTTTTGTTTTCATTTTTTATTTAACAAAGGTGATAATTTGTGAGTACAAGCATCCTTCATGTAAAACAATTTGCAAGCAGTTGTGCACAAACCCACACAGCTCATGGGTCCCACCATCCTGAAAGGGGGGGGCTGTATGTTCAATCAAGTTGATCAAATGAGTGTCCAGTCTAATTGTTGTAGTTTCACCATTAACCCCAATCGAAGCCCTTACATCTACCACGCCCCCTCTTCCACAGATTGTTCCCCTAGGCTTAGAAAAGGGGCCAGGTGGATGAGAAGCAAAACACTCTACTTCTCTGGAGCTGATGTCTTGGTCTCTAGTCAGTTCTGGCTGTTTTCTTCATGGGCTTCCAGCTTGTCCAGGCTTAACCTTTCGATCCTACTAATGAAGCACATGCAATTAGATATTAGGTAAAACAGTATAATATATAGCTTTTTGATCCTACTAATGAAGCACACAATTAGATATATAATGGGTATTTAAACAGTACAATTGTATGGTAGGTTACGGTTGGGAACATAGATGTTGTGGATGGTATTTCAATTCCATGATCTACATTTTCTTCTGTCATAGAAACTGTGAAAAGGATTATTTTCTATTCAGAACCAAATATAATGCTAAAGTCTCCTTAAGCTATGCACCTAAACAAAATATATCAATACAGGAGCTCTGACATCAACAATGGATTATTCTACCAAGGAGATGTTGGCCAGGGACCAAGCCCCCACAAAGGTAAAGGCTCCTTGCCTCCTAACTGGGATATCTGCAGGAAGAGAGGCGATAAGGCCCTGCTGTGAAGACCTGATACAAACATGGAAAAAATGTATGGAGACCGCACTTAAAGTATACAGTTGGTTCTTCTGGGATGCCAGAGAGTGTTACCAAAGACCACTAAACCAATAAAGCAAATATAGGTCTCCTTGAGTCAAGCAAGACTCCTCCGTCAGCACCAGCTACACCTCATCTGCCTGGAAATACTGTGCAGCAGTGGCAGCCATATGTCTGTATATCCCAAATCTAATTGGCTATTGGCTCTCTCCTTGGAGGAATAACCCACGGCTGATGTCACAAGCTTACATCCTCTAATGGTTAGGAGATGTTATAAAAATATGATAGTTTTAAAGAAAAGAGTAAACAGTACATCTTAGATGCAAGTTCTCACTGAACTTATTAATCTAAAATGATCTGATATTACACTTGAAATAGATGTAGAAATTTTCTTAGCATAAAAATTTATTACTTTCTGTATAAAATACAATTCGTTATTAATTCATGATAATCTCATTTAGAAGAACACATATAATGTGTATTACGAGTCTACAATTATTCTAAATGTTTTATCCGCACAAACTTTTGAAAGTTTAGAAAAAAAATATAAGGTAAAAATATTCCCATTTTAGGGACAGATGAAAGCACAAATGTGTGCAATACTTTCAACATACTGTAGTAGAGTAATCAATTCATAAGAACATGCCATTGGGGCTGGAGAGATGGCTCAGTGGTTAAGAGCGCCAACTGCTCTTGCAGAGGACCCAGGTTCGCTTCCCAGCACACACATGACAGCTAAGAACCATCTTTAACTCCAGTTTCAGGGGAATCCAACACCCTCTCTGACCTCCGTGGAAGTGCAGGACACGGGTGCACCAACCTGCATGCAGAGAGTATGCTCATACATCTAAAAAATAATAAATTAAAAAAATTAAAAAAATAACTATCACATTTGGGGAAATAAAAAAAAAAAGAACACGCCATTGAGAAATAATGCCTCGCTGTTTATATGTGAGCATTATTCAAAACCAGAAGCTATATGTATAAGTTTAAAAATATATGCATCTTATGTTGTGTATGTTAAATATAGACATACAAATTTATGCATGAGGTACACATGTGCACACACACCCTGCATATTCTGCTGTGTTAAATGACTGTGTCCTTAAGTATAAAAAAAATCAAGAATGTAAAATTACTTGCAGCACTGTACAAAATAATTGTTTAAATTATAACTTAGTAAATGTACAATGCTAGGTTTGGAAATCTGAACTTCGATAAAGGGATATTTGTTAGGAAAGAAATGAAAGTATATATTCCAGAGAGTCTTAAGCTAAGAGCTTGAGCCTTTAAAATGAATATTTCTCTAGCCTTGTATTCATACTTTTCATGCGTGTCAGTGAAATAATACCTGACAAACAGAACTTTAGATAGAATTTTTTTTTTAGTTTACACTTTCAGATAGTTCAGTGCATGATTATTTACCTCATTGGCTTAGGCAAAGCCTCATGGCTGGAGGAGCAGGTGCGGGAGGAGATTGTTCACCATATGGTAGGCAGGTGCCAGAAGGACAGGAAGGTCCCTCCAAGGATCCAATTCCATTGGCATCTTTCTTTTAGCCAGTCCAAACTTTCAAAGTGCTTGAACCCCCCAATACATTGGCAACAAATGGGATTAAGCAGGTGTGCATATCTAACATATTAAAAGTGGTGTTTTTTTTTCTGGGGGGTCACTGCATACGAAAATCACAACATTTCACCCTTGCCTCTCAGTGCTTCATGTCCATCTCCCAAGGAAAAATTCATTCTATTTTGTTTGTCTATTTGTTTGTTTGTTTGTTTGTTTTCAAGACAGGGTCTCCCTGTAGTCCCAGCTATCCTGGAACTGGCTATGTAGACCAGGCTGGACTTGAACTCACAGAGATCTGCTCACCTCTGCCTCATAAAGGCATGTGCCACCACACCCAGCTTCATTCTAACTATTCTATTAAAACTCATTCTAACTATTCTATTAAAACCTGATTATTGGTGGTTATACTTTCCTTTTGGATGCTTAAGGCCACACAGTTAGCCCAGATTAACCAAGGTTTTTGTTTTCTCAAGGTCAGTTGAGGCTCTGGAACTCAGAGGTCACTCTGGGGGTTTTGGGGGGAGCCACTGGCTCCTTTTGGCTTTTCATTTACCAGTTGAATCTACTCGAGGACACAGTCAGGTCTTGTTAGACCAGGCTTCTCTTTTTGAAGCATGAGCAGACTTTCCTCTTTATAGGCTGGACACTGGCTGAAGTCCCATTAGTGGATCTCCAAGACCTCCCTGCACAGGAAGACTGGTGACTCACATTTGCAGGACATTTCAAGAGATCCCCCCATGCATAGTCCCCTGGAACTTGACCTCTGAGGGCAAGGAACAAAGTTATCCCTTAAGTCCCTTGGCCAAATTGGTATGGGTATTAAGTATGGCCATTAAGCACCCAGAAAGGCTAAGTTACACCAGCTTGATACATCACACCTATACTAAAATTGTGTCTTCTGAAAAAAAACTGTGTGTTATTTCCAAAAATAAATAATCAGTAAGGTCTGAGAAATTGTACTTCAGATATTAAACTTGAGAATCTTCCAAACCTTCAATGCCAGATGGGGACTACTGAGATATCCAGCATGTGGACTGAGCCGCTATTGGGATTTCAGCCTCTTCAGAGTGTATACTGCTGTTGTTGGACTATCCAGGATGTGTCATGGAGGCCAGTGCAGGAATATTCAGACAGGAAGCAGGCTTGCTGGACCTCATTTGGGTGTCCATGGAGAGGAGGGACCCCAGTGTGGAGCACAGGGGCAGGATTGATGGTTGTTTGGGTTTGCCAAGGAGGAATATTCAAGCATTTCCTTGGGGAAAACATGACATCTTTTAGGAAAATAAAAAGAAAAAAAAATAAAGAAAATCTTCCAACTTCAGGTGATATGTGTACTATATTATATATATATATATATTATATATATATATATATGAATATATTTATGTATGTGTATATATATAGAGCAATACAAGTTAGAGAAAAAATGGAATTTCATTAAATAAAAAAAATGATAGTATAAAAAAAGAAGTGTGAAGGGTTAAAAAAAAACTCAGCCCATTTCCATGAAGCTACATAGCCTTAACAGTTTCAACTATTTAAAAAATACTTAAGTCAAAATCTCTTATGAGATTCCAAGTAATCTCCTAGCTATAAAAGCAAAATTTTATAGCCTTTCAGGATACAGTGGCAAAAAATAAGCATCCTTCTATCAAAAGGGAAGAGCGAGAATGTACAAAGGTGGGATGGACCAAAGCAAGGCTGAATGTAATAAGATAAACGTCAGAGGGATGTATTGAGACCGCACATGCAAGTGTACAGATGGCCTCTGGAATGCCAGAGAGTGTTACCAAAGGCCACTAAACCAATAAAGCAAATACGGGTCTCCCTGAGTCAAGCAAGACTCCACCATCAGCACCAGCTACACCTCAACCTGCCTGGAAATACTGTGCAGCAGAAGGAGCCGTGTGCCTGTATATCCCAAATCTAATTGGCGATTGGTCTCTCCTTGGAGAAATAACCCATGGCTGATGCCACAAGCTTACATCCACGCTACAGTCCTCTAAAGGAGATGTTATAAGCCACACGTAAGACCCTGTCATATTTAACAGGGGGGAAAAATGTAATTCATGGATTAACATATCCAAACATGTGTCTATGCTAAGTAACCTACCATACACTATTAGTGCTGCTTAAACCTATATATCTAATTGCTTGTGCTTCATTAGTAGGATCGAAAGGTTATTCCTGGACAAACTGTCAGCCCATGAAAGGAAACAGCCGATTGACCAGAATCCAAGTCAACAGCTCCAGAGAGAGTGGACCTGTTTTACCTCTCATCCCACCTGTGCCCCTTTTTCTACGCCTAGGGAACAATCTGCGGAAGAGGGGGCGTGGTATAATGTAAGGGCTGCGATTGGGGGTGAATGTGTGAACTACAGCAATGTCGAGTCGGACACTCATTTGATCAACTTGATCGAACAAACAACTGTCACCCCCACTGGGGTTGGTGGGGCTGTAGGGGATTGGGCACAAGCCCTGCAGTATGTTTTGCATTCGAGGAGCTTTGTTTACTCATGGATTATCACTATAGCTAAAAATGAAAAAAAAAAAAAACTGAGAGAAAGATGCAGGACAGTTATGGCAGAATGCATGATCTGGGATGGGGTGGGGGTGGGGGGGAAGGGAAAGGGAAATAAGCCTGAACTGAATTGGAAAAAAATGTATGAAATGCACAAAGCATCAATAAAAATTAAATTAAAAAAAAAAGATTAACATTCCATCCAGCACTGGGAACAGATGTGTGTGAGATCTGTGCTCCAATTGGTTTGGTCAGCCCACCCCTACCTCTTGTCCTGTGCAGCCCATGTAGCCTCTCTCTTGGGTAGCTTCTCTGATTTCCCTCTATAGCTATCCCAGAGTACTAGAATCTTCTCCGTCTTGGACTCTCAGTTGGAGCTTAAGCTTTGCCCTCATGACTTCACGCTTAACCCTCACTGGGTCCCCAGAAGGATTTTGACACACATTCCTTAAACTGTGAGTAGAAGCTGCTATCACCTCATCACTCTTACATTCTGAATGTCTGCAGAGCTGCACTCTGCATCAAGGGGAAAAACTAACATAGTTTAGATGGTCCTTAAGTTTTCCATGAGCTTAAGCAACTCCCAGGCTCCTTAGACCATGGCAACATAAATTAGAAGGGTCTTGTCATCTGAAACCAGGAAAATCTTTCCCTAGTTGGCACTGTATATAGAGGGAGGACCCAGGGCTCGTTCTCAAGGAAAATCCCTTCAAATGGATTTACAATTTTACATTCTGAAGTCTATCACGAGTGGTGTCTGCCAGATTCTATAGACACCCTCCAAATATCTTCCCTGCTGTATCATTGCAAAGAGCTGGCTTCTTTCAGTGCCCTGACTTTAGTAACTACACCGTCCTCTCAAAAGTTTTACCTGGCTCCTTTTCTGTCCAGACTACATGGTTTTCAAACCTTGTGCATAGCTATTTGCTTATGATTTTCAATCCAGTTCTGACTAAAAGAGACCAGCAGTAACAATGTAATAGCCTGAATTCTATGCTGTTTTGTAAGGTCTTCTTCTAAATTAATTAAAACATTCTATTTAAATCCAGCCTCAGCCAAAGTCTAAGGATTGAGGGAGAGTATTTACACAAGTTCTTTCCCATAATCTAACGCCGTTTTACTTTTTTTTTTTTCTATTTTCTCTAGGTTGCTCTGTTATGTTATGGATATACTTTAACATGCTGGCCTAAGACATTTAGATCTTCCAAAGCTTTTCCCACTTCATAAGGATCCTGCCCCCTTAAGGGACTCAGGAAAGCCATTAAAGCTCCATACCAATCTTGGGTCTCTGCTGAAACAAGTTCTTTAAATCTCTTATGAATGCAGTCCTGGTCTGTCCAGTAAATAGGGCTTTCTCCAGGTTTAGTTCCCCAAGTAGTGTCTGATTCTCCTGTATTGTCCTCCAGATCCTGCTATTCATAGGCACCTCCAATGGTGATGATCAAGTTTCTCTATTGGCTCATACAAACCAGTCCATCAAGGGCTGATTTCCTCTATACTCAGGTTATGCAGCCTGTGTATCCAGGAGGGATGGGTGGTTATATTGCTTAGCTTCTCTACTTCTGTAGCACTTAAACCAATTCCATCTGCTTCCATATCCCACAGCCTTACAATGCAGGTGGTGAGGAGTTCCTATATTGCTTGTTCAAGTGTCTTTCCCTAGTTCCAAAAGCTCCATTGCTGAATATTCTCTGCTCTCCACAGTCTCTCCCACCAGACCATCGTTAAGACCTCCATCAGCATGCTGGAACGTGGATTTTTCCTCTCTTTGTGTTAAAGGTGGTATCTGAGAGGCAGAGGCATCTTCAGCTATTTCTAGGTTGATCCTTTCCTTGTCATTACCTGTCTCCTCCTGTGGGTTCCAGGCTCTGGGCCCAGAATGAGCCTTGTATTAGTAGTCTAATCTGGACCCTTTTCCTTTCTTGTCTTCTTAGCTATAAAAAGTGGTAAACTAACACCTCCATCTCTTTTTCTCTTTTATTCAATTTGCTAGGGTAGGTCAGAGACCAATACTAAAGAGGCCTGCCTTATATTCCTTTCTCACTGCGATTTCTCTCTTATATCATTAGTTTCCCTCTGAGCTGCCAAGTCTTCCTGGAATAGACCTCTTATTTCCCATAGGAGAGGCAAGGCTGTCTCTGTAGCTGCTTGCTGATTCTATTCTTCTCTCCTGGTATGCTACTCCCAGGGCTTGTAATGTCTGCTCTAGGCTTTTGGCTGTTTCCAAAGTATCTCCATATTCCTGTGGCAGACCCCAGAAGTCCAGCAGACATGGCATTCCAAACCACCTAAAAAGACTGCCATTCTAGGATTCCCTCCATGACATCATCCGCTAATGTGGCCTCACTTTAGTTACACAGCTCACTACCAACTGCACTGCCCATGCTACTGCCACTACCCTAACCACCATGTCAAAATTTCCTCTGTCAACACTCTCTTTACATATAACTTCACTTCTGTGATAGTTCATTTCCTGATTTCAGGTACAGCACTATTATTCTTTCCAAACTCATTCTCAGTTTTGTAATGTCCATTATATCCAATGTAGCTAAAATTCCTTCTGGACAGGTGTAAATAGTGTATAACCCCCACTTCCCCTGTACCAGTGTCAAACGGAGGTATTATTTTATCAAACTACAGTCTGGAAAAACACAGATTTATTGAGCTACTTACAGAATAGGTGAGAGTTTACTTACAGAAACATGAGTGCATCCCTCCTAAGGTTGCTCTGGGAAGTCCTCATCCCAACGTGGATGGTGACTTCCCCACAGCCACACAAAATATTGGGTAGAACATTTCTCCTCCTGCTTCCTCGGTTTATATATCCTTAGACCCTCCCCTTGTTCAGTTAGGACAGACTGGTTGGCTGGGATGTGTGGTTTATCTTCTGGCACCTCTTTTTCTGTGGACCATAAGAGTTAACAAGCTTAGCTGTGATGATCCAAGGCAAGTGAGTGAAACCAAGCTTGGGAAGATGGTATATGTCTATGGTCTATCCTTTGAAGGACAGTCCTATGCAACATAATTCATATTTGATCTTAACAATGGTAGCAGGTTACAAAATTACAAAAATCAATAGCCTTTCTATATACTAACAACAATCAGAAAAGGCATACAAGAAAACCCTTCCATTCATAATAACCCGAGAAAAGTATTTAGGATTAAACCTAATCAAAAACATTAAAGATATTTACAATGAAAATTTCAAATATTTAAAGAAAGAGATAGAGGAAGACACTAGGAGATGGAAAAAATCCATGCTGTGGATTGGTAGAATCAATATTGTGAAAATGAGCCTCTTACTGAAAACAATCTGTAAATTCAATGCAGTGCCAATCCAAATACCCATAACACTCTTCACACAGCCAGGAAAATTCATCCAAAAATCATCTGTAGTAATAAAAGTCCCCAGATAGTCAAAATAATCTTGGGCAAAAAGAACAATGCAGGGGGTATCACCATGCCAGATCTCAGGTTATAGTACAGAGCTGTAGTCATAAAAACAGCATTGGTACTGGCACAACAATAGACGTGAAAATCAACAGAATAAAATAGAAGACCCAAACATGTGTACATACAATTTCAGCCACCTGATATTTAACAAGAATGAAACGACCCTTATTTTTCTTTTTTTTTTTAATTAATTTTTATTGATGCTTTGTGCATTTCATACATTTTTTCCAATTCAGCTCCTTATTTTCACCCATTACCAAACACCACTCCAAATGGGTCAAAGACCTCAGTATAAAACCTGAAATTCTGAAACTGCTAGAAAAAACCATGGGCAGTACACTTCAAGATGGAAGTATAGGAAAGGACATTCTTAATCAGACATCAGCTGCTCAGGCATAAAGATCAACAGTCAATAAGTGGGAACTCATTAAGATACAAAGCTGTACAGAAAAGAAACAACCAACTAATTGAAGAGGAAACACACTGAGTGGGAGAAAATCTTTACTAGCTACCACCCAACAGAGGATTTATATCCAGAATATAAAAAAGAACTAAAAAAAAAAAACCTGGCAAGTGAATCAATGACCCAATAATAGATGGGCTATAGATCTGAACAGAGAGTTCTCAAATAAAGAAATAAAAAATGTAAAAGAAATGCCTTAAAAACTACTCAACATTCTTAGAAATTAGAGACAAGTAAATAAAAACCACTTTAAGATTGTATCTTATCCCGATCACACTGGCTAAATCAAGAAAACAAAGGACAACAGATGCTGGGGGTGTGTGGAGAAAGGGGAAAATTCATACACTGCTGTTATGAATGAAAACTAGTACAGCCACTGTGGAAAGCAGTGTGGGGAACTCCCCAAAAATCTAAAAGTGAATCTACCCATGAACCCAAAGGACTCGACATACTGTAAAGAGACCTGTTGTGGCTTCTCTCATCACAGTAGGATATCAGAAGATGGAATGACTTCCCATTCTCATGGAATGAAAAAATTAATATAGTAAAAATGACTATTCCACACAAAATAATATACAAATTCAATGCAATCCCAATTAGAATCCCCATGAGTTTCTTCACAGACTTAGAAAAAAATTCTTAAATTCATATGGAAAAACCAAAGACTGAGAATATCCAAAGCAACTCTGAGCAAAGAAAGCAATATAGGGGGGATCACTATACCAGACTTCATACTATATTACAGCCTTATACTGGCACAAAAACAAACCCATAGACCAATGGACACAAAATTGAAGATCCAAACTTGAGCACATACAATTTCAGCCACCTCATAGGCCAAGAAGACTCAATGGAAGAAAGACAGCATCTTCAGCAAATGGTGTTGGCAAAACTTTAAAAAGACTGAGAGAAAGATGAAAGACATGTATGGCAGAATGCATGATCTGGGTGGTGGAGGAAGGGATGGGGGAATGTGTCTAAATGAAACTGAGAAATAATCTCTGAAGTACACAAAATGAAACTGAGAAATAATCTCTGAAGTACACAAAACATCAATAAAATATTATAAAAAAACCTGAATCACCACTTGTAGAAGAATAAAATTAAACCCCATACCACTCACCCTGTACAAAAATCAACTTCAAATGGATCAAAGACCTCAACATGAAACCAAAACTCTGAATGTGATTGAAAAAAAAAAAAACCATTGGCAGAAACCTACAAATCATAGACATAGGTTGAAGACCTTCTAAATCAGACAGCATTTGCACAGGAAGTGAGGCTGACATTTGACAAATGGGGCCTCATTAAACTCAAAAGCTTCTGAATAAGGAAGATATCATCTCATTCCAATAAGACTGGCTAGGATCAAGAAAACAAAAGATACCAAATACTGGAGAGGTTGTGGGGAAGGGGGAACATTCAGCCACTTCCAGTGGGAATGTAAACTCATAGAGCCACTATGGAAAGCAATGTGGAGAACCCTTAAAAGACTCAAAATGAGTCTCCCACCTGACCCAGTCATACCACTCCTGAGTATATATCTACAAGACACATCCTACCACAGAGATACATGCATATCCATGTTTATTTCAGCTCCCTTCATAATAGTGGAAAGCTGGAACCAACCCAACTTTCCCTCAACCAATAAGTGGATAAAGAAAATGTGGCATATCTACACAATGGAGTTCTATGCAGAGGTAAAGAAAGATGATACCATGAACTTTGCAGGTAATGGATGGAACTAAAAGATATTATGCTAAGTGAAGTAACACAGTCCCAGAAAAACAAATGATGAATGGTATCCCTCATTTGTGGATACTAGCACCAAATCCCTAGTTGTAAGGCAAACTGAACAATATCAATGTTATATTCCTTTCTATCTGAAAGCAACTGTACTCTTATAAGACGTATCCCTTAACAGGCTCTAGAATTAACCTACCACTTATTTTCAGACTTTGTAATTTTGGTATATGGGTGGAGGGTATGTATGCATATTTTAGAGTAATATAAAACTAAAACGGAGGGGCTGAAAACTGATTTCTGCTTGCTGAGGGAGAGTATACCTTACTTAGGATTTCTAGATGTGCTGACTAGACTCCAGTGGATGAATTTGTATAGAAGGATATCTGGCTTCAAAAGTTTAAATGGGGGCTGGAGAGATGGCTCAGTGGTTAAGAGCACCAACTCCTCTTGGAGAGGACCCAGGTTCGATTCCCAGCACCCACATGGTGGCTAAAAACCATCTTTAACTCCAGTATCAGGGGAATCCAATGCCCTCTTCTGACCTCTGCAGCATTGCATGACATGGGTGCACCTACCTACATGCAGACAGTGCACTCATACACATCAGAAGTAAAAATAAATTTAAAAAAAGTTTAAATGGATGGGCCTTGTTCTAGTTTGTCTTCCATTGCTGTGACAAAACACTCTGACTGACACCAACTTGGGGAGGAAAGGGTTTATTCAGCTTAGATCTCCTGGGTCACAGTTCATCACTTAGGGAGCCCAAGGCAGGAACTCAGGGCAGGAACCTGGAGACAGGAGCTGAAGCACAAGCCATGGAGGAATGCTGTTCACTGGCTTGCTCCCCTGGCTCATGCCCAGCCTGCCTTCTTATACCGTACACAACAACCTGCCCAGGGTGGCACTACTCATTGTGGGCTGGGCCCTCCCACACTGCTCGACCATCAAGACAATACTCCACAGATGTGGCCACAGGCCAATCCAATGGAGCCAATTCCCCAATTGAGGCTCCCTCAACCCAGGTGTGTCAAGTTGACACTAAAGCTATCCAGCACAATTGACCCCTTGTCAACTTGACACACAAAACACATCACTATTAAACCACCACCTTTCCAGTTCTTATCCCCAAAGTATGATGTTAACATTAATCACAACCTAAGACAGTACAACCTTAAAAGCCCCACAGTCCTTAAAATGTCCAAACACTTAAAAGTTCACAGTCTGTTAAAAGTCTCTTAACTGTGGGCTGCTGTAAAATCCAAAACAAGTACTGTCTTATTTCAAAGGGAAGAATCAGGCACTCTCAAACAAAACCTAAGTCCAGCAAAGTAGCTCAAGGCTGGACACCTGGGATTCACTCACGATCTTCTGGGCTCCAAAGGGTCTCGGCAGCTCCCCCTCTCCGACTCTGCCATCCGTGGCACACTCATCTCGCAGGCCCAGGCCGACTCCATTCTACACCTACCGCTGCTCTTGGTGGTCGTCCCAGGGTACCGGCATCTCCAAAAAGCTGGGGTCGCTACTGAAACTGAGGCAGCACCTTCACCAATGGTCTCTTCTGACCTCTCCTGGTGCAAAGCCTCAGCTTCTCTCCATGACCCCTGCAATCCTGGGGTCTTCACAGCAACCGAGGTGCACTTCCACCAATGGTCTTTCCTGACCTCTCACAGTGCCAAGCCTCGGCTGCTCTCTGTGACCCCCTCAAATTTCAACACCGGAACCATATAGGAGACTCTTACACGTTACCAAGTCCGGCTTCTGGCTCGAGATGGAGGCTCAGGCCCTTTCTGGGTCACAGCTTCTGTGTGCTGACCTTGAAGATATTCTCCCCAGAAGATTTCACCTCAGTGATGCTGGTCTCTTGTTACTTACAGCTGATTTTTCAGCCCCAGCTAACCAGCATCAATTGCCCCAGTACCACAAAAGTTTCACTTCAGGTTCTGGTCTCTTGTTACTTACAGCTGATTCTCCACAGCCCCAGCTGACCAGAACCCACAGATTACACAGTCCTGATGATCTCTGCTCTCCTTTGAAACTAGAAACTTCACAAGCCAGGCCTCCATCTTCTACAACTCCTTCAGCAAAACTGCTCCAAGCTCCACAGCAACAATCTTTAGGCATTCAATGATCTTCCCAGCCCAAAGTTCCAAACGCCTCCACAATCCTTCCCCAAAACACCAAGGTCAGGTCTGTCACAGCAATACCCCACTCGTCTGGTACCAATTTCTGTCCTAGTTTGTCTTCCATTGCTGTGACAAAACACTCTGACCGACACCAACTTGGGGAGGAAAGGGTTTATTCAGCTTACATCTCCTGGGTCACAGTTCATCACTTAGGGAGCCCAAGGCAGGAACTCAGGGCAGGAACCTGGAGGCAGGAGCTGAAGCACAGGCCATGGAGGAATGCTGTTCACTGGCTTGCTCCCCTGGCTCATGCCCAGCCTGCCTTCTTATACGGTACACAACAACCTGCCCAGGGTGGCACCACTCATTGTGGGCTGGGCCCTCCCACACTGCTCAACAATCAAGACAATACTCCACAGATGTGGCCACAGGCCAATCCAATGGAGCCAATTCCCCAATTGAGGCTCCCTCAACCCAGGTGTGTCAAGTTGACACTAAAGCTATCCAGCACAGGCCTTACCATACATGCTGTAATGGAAGAGATCTGATGGAGTGTTGGCACATGGAGTAGGGGCCCTAAATTAAAATGGGTGCCATTGTATAAAATGTATGAACACACAATAAAAAAGGCTAAAAATTATCCAAGTATCCACTAAAATATAATAGATTTCCAATTTTAATGATTTGATATTCTGGTAATTTCCTTAGTAAATCAAACATGGTAATAAGTTGAAAGGTTGGTATTCTTCAATGAAATTCTTCAGTTTGTTATCATTTTGTCTTAATCAACCTCTCTTCTGTTTCTCTCTCTCTCTCTCTCTCTCTCTGTTTTTTTGGTTTTTTTTTTTGGTCTTTCTTAGATAAGGTCTCCCTATAGTCCCAGCTGGCCTGGAACTCACTGTGTAGACCAGGATGGCCTTGAATTCACAGAGATCTGCCCGCCTCTTCCTCCCACATGCCCAGATTAAGGCATGTGCCATGACGCCTGGCCTGTTTCTCTTTACACTAAAATATTTTCTCTCATATCTTCTTTAAATAACCATATTTCATAAAGTTTAACATGGATTCAATGTTGTTATCTAATCTACAAATATACTACTCCTCAATTATCATAAAAATATGTTCAATATATGTTTATGATGTATTTATATATTTGATTTTTGAATCCAGGATGTAAGCTAGGATTATATATCACATTTATTGGATCCTTGGAATTTTAATATTAATAATGCTGACATTATAAATTTCTATGTGCAGTATCTCCATATTTGGATTTGTCAGATTGTTTCTTCATAATTACAACTCAGCTAAACATTTTTGATGAGACAACCAAATTGGTGATATGTCCTCAGTTTATCAACACTGGGAAGCAGTGAGAATTTGCCTTATGGGGGAGATTCAGTAACCACTCAATTAAGGTGGCATCTGTCCTACTTCTCAACTATGATGATGCCTTTTGTATTTTCTAAATAAGAATCACCTATAGTAGAAACACTGTACTTTTAAATAAATATTATCACAGAATTCCCTATCAACTTTGATTTTTAAGATTTATTATAATTATTGTGTGTATGCAGACACACATGCCTTGGTCTGTATGTGGAGTTCAGAGGACAATATGTGGGGTCTCTTCTTCCATCATGTTGGCTTTGGGAAATGAACTAAGATCTTTAGGGCAGAGAGAAATACATCTTTAGGGCAGAGAGAAATACAGGGCTATCTTACTAGCCCTGATTCATTGGTTTTTATTTATTTTGCTTTAAAAATGTTTTCCTTTCTCTTAAGACTTTCAAACAGGTATAGAGTGAAATATGGTCATATATAACCTATAACCCCTCAGCCCAACTCTGCACACATTCCCTCCAGCACACCCTCCCTCGACATTCACATTTATGTTTTGGTAACCCACTAATCCCAGTTAGTATCATCTATATGTGCAGATGTGTGGGACCATCCACTGGAACAGGGGAATCCTACCAGTGGTTACATCCTCACAGCCTCTAAAAGGAATGATTCTTATTTCACAGACCTAAGCTGCTATACATTAGTCAGAAAGTGTTATTTAAAAATATATCAAATTTTTAAGAGCCAACAGTGGTGGACGACCACAGGGAAACAAAGCTTTTAATATTTTATTTTATTTATTTATTTTATGTGTATGAATGTACTGTCTGCATGTAGGTTTGTGCACCCGTGCCATGCAATGCCGCAGAGGTCAGAAGAGGGTCTCAGATTTCCCCTGGAACTCGAATTCTCCTGGAATTGGAGTTACGGACGGTTCTCAGCCGCCATGTGGGTGCTGGGGATCAAACCCAGGTCCTCTGCAAGAGCAGTCGGCGCTCTTAACCCCTAGGCCATCTCTCCAGCCCAGGGAAACAGAGTTTTATAGACAGTTAATCATATGAACTTGCAGCAGTGGTGACAAAATGCACAATTTGCCTACAAGCTCAATCAGTCAAAATCCTAATATAGATAAGCTTCCTTTGCAGTAGGCAGTAGCCACTGAGAATAAAAGACTGAGTGTTCAGGCCTAAATAGGACCTCTATATCACCCCACATCTCCCACTGAACACATACACCATGAAATAACTCATTGCAAGAGAAGGTAGTATGAGAGTAAAAACTGGAGTATGGGGAGTGTTGAGGTGAATTACCGTCTTCTGATTATCACACTCCAGAACTGACAGCAGCTGTGGTTACCTGCACAAGACCTGTACAAGATTAATCTAAACAAATTTCTGGCATAGATGGGATTGATGATCTCCAGGCCTCACTACTTACTGAGGAGCTACTGCTATTGACAGCTGCTGGTTGAATTTTTATAATGACTCTAAGCCCTACTTGTGAGTGGTGATGATTGAAGTGGCAGCTGTAATTCCTTGGCTTTGAGTCATGCTGTGCTCTGGACTCAGTCAGACCCAAAGCTTTCCTGTTCCGCTTCATTCAGGTACATGAACCTAATCCTGTTTTATTTTACAACTAAAGGACAGACAGGAAATCCCACCAGTGTTAGTTCACAGTTCATCTCTCTCTCTCTCTCTCTCTCTCTCTCTCTCTCTCTCTCTCTCTCTCTTTCAATCTCTCTCATTAGGAAATAAGGCAATAATCTATATCATTCCTATGAACTTAAAAATGTCTTTTTTTTCTGTAATTAATAGCAACAATTTATAACTCTGCCTCAATCTTTTTGTTCATTCTCAACCAATTCTACTTGTCATTAGTCATTTACCAAATATTCCTATTTTAATTTCCTTCTTGTCTGTAATAATCAAGCTAAGGGTGTTTCAAAATATATCTAACAATAAATTTTACATTAATTTTATATTACAATTTATAGAGTATTCCACATCTACCTGTATATGATGTTATAATGAAAATATCAGTCACAAACCTGGGAAAGTCAGGGAATGAATGCATCTTCACTTCAGGAAGTATCTCTCTCAAGTTGTGTGCCACACCTCACAGGCAGACCAACCAAGCACATGGGAACTACGTCATTTCCTCTGCAGGGACATACTTTAAGATTCCACTGTACAGAGCTAAAAGGAATACTTTTGTTGTTGTGTCCAAATGCTAGATCCTGTTAAAGCATATAAAAATTAAAAGCATAATGTTATATAAGCTTAAATATGTCCAGTGATCAAAAGTCTATGTTGTGCCTTACTTAGAAATTATTTGTGTATTTAGGTAATTTCATTTAAAATTTTATTTAAACTTAATTAACCTGGTGCATATAAGCAGTATCATTTATAATTTCCTGAAAGCAAAATAATGAAATTGCTATTATTCATTTACTTCATGTCAAAGTAATATAAATCAAAAGTAAAAAGATCTGATAACAACTCTAAGGCCAATGCTATTGATTAGAGCCTGCTTCAGAGTGAAGCATTAGAAAAATATTGCTTAGGAACATGTTCTTATTTTACCACATAGTTTATAAGAAATGACTAAATTTTCCAATCTATACAATAATATAAATTATTGAATGTTTTGTTTTGTAAAGTTCCTAAGTTTTACCCATAGTTAATTTCAGTGAATGGCTAACTTGGTAGGGTGTGGTGGATGGTGCAAATTTATGGTGCCTGAAATAAGAAACAACAAACCCCTGGAATCCATTAAATAAAAAGTGAGTGTGATTTGATCTGGAACTGACCTTTTCTCATTTCTCTCTAAATTCCCTCTAACAAATCTCTATTTATTTAAACAGTACACCCAGCATGATATAGGAAAGGAATGAGGAGCTTTGTCTTATCAAGGAAGTACATTCTCTTTCTGACCTGTACTAACCCAGAACAGCATACAAAACAAAAACATAAACAGATGTTATCTATAGAATCCCAAACCTGCTATTTGCAAAATACACTGTGAGTAATTTGGTGATTCCAATGTGATTCCAAGGTTGCTGCTTTCAGGGCTATTTTCAACACACACACACACACACACAGACACTTTTCTGGATCACAGAAAGGGCCATGAGGGATAAATAAGGAATGTGGTTTATGATTAAGTAAATGTGTTTGGATCAACTTGGAAAAGTTGATTACAAGTAGAGCAGAAGACCTAGTAACATTGTTTATAGTGTTTTCCTAAAGGCTAGCTAAACAAATAATCTGAATAAACAGTAGGAAGGCTGATTATTGGATAATGTTAAATGACTCAAAACATAAGGCTAACTTTGCTTAGAAGGTTAGATAGGACAGGAAAAATTCCATAAAAATTTCTTCTCACAGTTGGGATGGATAGGTTTAGAAAGGGGATTTATTCATGTTAACATTTTTTTTTTTACAAATTATATAACATTGAAAATGCTTTTGGAGATGCAAACCTGTGTATGGAAAATAACCTTCTTGCTTCTGGAGACAGTTAATGCTAATACTACTTCTCTTCAGTACATGCCAATATTATTATATTTCTGTTAAATGCAACATATGATTTCAGATCCACTTATTTAATGAAGGGGAGAGTTGAGAGAAAGTGCTTAGCTGTGTAGTTAATATTTCTTGGAATTTTCATTAGTCCCATGTTTCAAATATGAGAAACTGGCTGGCTTTTTCACTGTTGTTTAGGTCCTAAAGACAAGTATTCTATCTTTTGGTTTTGACAGATCACTCTATTACCACAATTTTTTATATTTCAATGAAACACTTTTTTTCTTTTTGAAATGCATTTTTTCTTTCAAATGCCTTATACTTTATTTTATTTTTTCATGTCTAATATTTTTGTTTTGGTACATTTCAAAATAATATATCTTAATCAAATTTAGCGTCCCCTCCAACTCTCCTAACCCCGCACCAGACTTCAGGTATTCTGTCACATACACGTTCTATCTGGTCAAACATTTCCATCCAGGTGCAAGGTCATCCACTGGAGTCTAGTCAGAATATCTACGTGAGTTCAAGCCAGCCTGGTCTACAAGTGAGTTTCAGGCCAGCTGAGGCAATAGGGAGACCCTGTCTCAAAAAGACAAAAAAAAAAAAAAACCAAAAAAACAAGATCTACTGTGCCTCACCAGTAGTTGCCATGGCTAGGGTTGGAGACTGCTGCCCCAGTCTCCATGCTGGGTCTTATTGCATATTTATATGCATATTTTAATTTCAGTTTTGTATATTTTAGAATTATTTTGTTAATAGTCATAACAATTCCGTAAGATTTTAATTTCTAGATCAGTCATAGTGGCAGACATCTTTAATCCCAGTACTTGGTAGGCAGAGGCAAGAGTATCTCTATGATTTTCAGGCTAGCCTGCAATACATAGCAAACTCCAAGCCAGCCAGGCATAAATAATGAGATCCTATCTCAAAACACACACAAAAAAATAGAAATTTTAATTAATTTCTATAATATTTTACATAGAAGATGTAAGTAGAATTGTAATTTTATGTATTTTTTTCCTAAAGGTTCATATTCTAATTTCTATCTACTAAAGTAAATATGTTGGTTGGTCGCAGATCATTATAGTTATTAGGCTTTAGGGATGGGTTGTACCATAGATCAATTTTCTCCTTTGGCAGTATGCATATTATTTTACATTATGAGTGCTCAACTTCAGGTAGAATGCTCCCAGTCAGTTCCTGCTCCATTACTTTAAGTCCTATTTCTGAAGCATGTTCTGTTCTGAACAGTAAGTTCTTATTTTCTATTTCTGGTAGATAATCCAGAGCTTTGGCGATAGCCTGTGTTCTTTTCAGAGTCTCTTGTATCACTCTCACCAACCACTCTGTTGTCTTTCATTGTGTTCCCTCCTCACAGTCCCCAGGTTGTACTATTGGTGCACTAATGTTCAGACAGTGTACGTTCATTTCTCATGGAGTCTCAGGGGCACCACATTATACTTTGTGATCTCTAGCCACCCAATGTCCGGTCATCTCTATTCTTTCCAGTTCACTGCTGTTATCAGTAACGTTGCTTCCTTTTTTGCCAGTAATACATCTTTAAAATTTGTGAATTCTTTTCTGTAAATTTTAAAAATCAACATAGATCATGCATCTTATCCCATATACCCAAGGGCTAAAATATCTCTTAAATGATGTGCTTAGGGACTCAATTAAGAAGAGCTCTAGGGGTTGGAGAAATGGCCTAGCGGTTTAGAGCACTGACTGCTCTTGCAGAGGACCCAGGTTCGATCCCCAGCACCCACATGGTGGCTGAGAACCGTCTTTAACTCCAGTTCCAGGGGAATCTGACACCCTCTTCTGACCTCTGCGGCATTGCACTACACGGGTGCACAAACCTACATGCAGACAGTGCATTCATATACACATAAAAAATTAAATTCAAAAAAATTCTAAAAAAAAAGGAAGACCTCTAAAAAGTGAATTGAATATCAGTATTCAGAAATCCTTAACAGAGAAAAAAATAACATTCACTATTATAGTAAAATATGCCAGTGGGACGCAAACAGTCCCTTTGGTTAATTTCAGCATGCTACTACTTTATTTCAGCACCACCTTGCTTCTCTCTGGCTGTTACTGCTAAGAAAATCACCTTTTTAACTTTCTGTCTCTAACAAAGCCTTGTGTGCAACATCTGAAGTAAGGAAACTTGAATTTATGAAAGACTACAAATTTAAAACTTTTTCCATTTTATTAGGACCTAGTTCAAAAATTTCATTAAAGATTTCATAATTTCTGAAACAATCTGTATATATTTTGGTTTGCTGCATATTATACTAATGTTCCTCCAATTTTTACCTAATGTGAAGTTGCAGTATGTTTTAAAATATTGACATTTTAAAATTCATTATTAAACATAAAGACTCTTTGGTAGGAAAGAAGGAGATTGCAATATTGTGATTATTTTTCCCTCCTTTTGATCTGAAGAATGTGAATTAAAAATGTGAATTTAGGTGTCCCAGAATTATTTCTCCAAGGAGAGGTATTCAGTGCTTTAAAAAATCTTTTCAATTTTTTCACACCAATAAGCTCTTATGTACACAGTATTTTTCAAATTTCTCATCATTTCCCTCATTTGCTTAAAGTTAAAAAAAAATATGAGTAACTGGAAATAGGACACAGATATCCAGGAAATGTAATTTGCCAATAAATGCTATTTTTGAAGTACACTGCACAGTTTGTGGATAAATATTTCTTTAATGTGTGTAATTACTGGATCAGCAGAATAAATGTGGTCATGTCCTTGTAATTAATACATTGTCAAAAGTTCATTTAAGTATAATAATTTTACTGAGAAAATGCTGTCTATGTGTTTCCTGCAATAATTTGTTAAATTAAGTGCAATAAATATAAAGATACCCTTAAGAATATTTTTAAGTTCTTTTCACTTCATGTTAAATAAAGCTTTTAAAGCCCCTTTGCATATAATCTCCTCCTTAAACCCTTACTTTTCTTCAAGAAAGTGTATAGACACACATTAAATATCAAAATAGTCTTATCTAAGAAATTAAACCTCTCTATAAAGTACTACATTCCAAAATACATTACATCTCAGTTTGGTAAATATTTATTTACAAACTATGAATGTTGCCAGTTGTCCTTTTCTTTAATATAAGCAGGGCTCTTCCTTCTGTGCTGAGTTAACATTTCTGCACAGAATTGTGGTGCTGGAAGGGACCACCCTTTGTAACCTCTTCATTTCATAGTTTTGTCAGATTGCCCTAAGTGGTGGTGGAAGGCTGCTGCACTGTGCTACCTAAAGCAGCTCTGAGCATTTGAGGAAGACATGATAAATTAAAGGTGGTTTCTTTGTAACCTTCTGGTCAAAAGGCTACAGTAAAACAGATTTTATTTTATCTAACATTTTACCTATCTGGGACACATAGCTGAAAATTCTATAAATAAAGTGCAGTAAAGAAAGAAGTTTTTTAAGTAGAGTGGATAATAAAATATAGTACCAGGTGGACATTGCTTGAAGTGCTGTGAGCTAGCAAAGGCCTTTTCCTTTTTCTTTTTGACTCAAGCAACTGATGTATAAGGAGAGAAAAAAAAAACTAAGTAGAAGCAAAAAGTAACCAGGTGAGGAGCTGGAGAGATGCCTCAAGGATTAAGAGCACTGGGTGCTATTGCAGAGATCACAAGTTCAGTTCCCAACACCTATATAGTAACTAACAATCATCTTTAACTCCAGTTCCAGGGCATCAGATGCCCTCTTCTCGCCTCTATAGGCATTACACACAGTTCCATTTACATACGTGCAGGCAAAACACATATACCCATAGGATGAATATAAAATATTTGAAGTAATCAGGCAAAATGAAAATGAATATTTGCTAAGTCAACAAGCTTAGCTTGCCATATGTCATTCACTTGGTTATATCGTCATGTGCTCTTTATTTTTACTTTTCTTTTTATTAAAATTTTAGCGAATATATAATCAATGAGTTTTCCCATGGATTTTACTGGGACTTATGATTAACTTGCCAGTATAAATCGAATATGCTTTGAGAATATAGTTATTTTACATTTAAATCAGATTTTCCTGCTTTATTGGTCCCACTTGCCCTAAAATAGAACAATTATCCTCTTTTGTGCTATCAAAGTAAAAACAGCCCATATTTACTTAAAGTACTATATAACGATTGAAAATTGTTGAATATTAAATATTTATTAAAAACTTCTAGAGAAGAAAAATTATCTAAAATCAAGCACCACCATACCTAGATGTGCATAAAATGTTCTCCATCTTGGAAAATATATAAATAAATAAAATATCTTATGGATTTTCAGAGCTCTGTTATCTTATATGAAACTTGTGTCTCCTGTTTTACTCAGTCCTATTGTGCATTTTTCTTTCCCTTATCATTTAAGGTCTGGGTGGCTTGGAGAAGCACTCTCTTCTCATACAGCTCTGAAGAATCATTATTTGTGTGTACAGTTTTCTTGTTTAACAGTATAGACTGATAATCCTTATTAAATATCAAAAAACATTTCTAGGAGCTTTATTGAACATCCTAAAATACTCCTAGGAAGTTCTCTAAACAAAAAGCAATGTCCTCTTTTGTAAACTATGCAATTACATAACTACATAAAAATATGAATACATTTGTATTTGCCCCTTTTGGGTGCCTATAAATAGATACAAAGTATGAAAATGCACTAATCATAGTATTCATCATGACAGTAATCTATTTCTAAGAGCCTTTCACCTTGGCTGAGCAGGAAGCAGAGAGCTAGATCTGGGAACAGAAATTATAACCATGTTCAAGTCCTACTCATAGTAGTATACATCTGCCAAGTAGATCCTTATGATTTATAACTAGTTTTCAATTTAATGAGGTCTAGAGTTACCTAGGAGATAAGACTATGAGCATATCTATGAGGAACTGTCTTGATTAGGTTAATTGATGGGGTACAACTTGCCCATATTGGTAATACCACGGGTAATACCATTCCCTGGGATGCATTCTTGGACTACCTGAGAAAGAAAAAGCAAGATGAACATAAGCATGCCTCATTATCTTCTTCCTGATCACACAAAGAAAATTTGATGCATCAAGTTCCTGCCACATTAACTTCCCTGACCTTTCATATTGTACATGTTAACTGAGATCCAAAGTAAACTCTTCCATATGCTGCCTTTGTCAGAATATTTTATCAGAGCAACAGAAAAATTATCTAAGAACACTGATACCAAAAATGAGGGCCATTGCTGTGAGAAACCTGACAGTGTTTTTCTATTCTTAGAACTTTGGAACTCATTTTCTGGAAGAATGTGGAACTTTGATCTAGAAAATCCTTCAAATAATGGAAACAGATTGATGTGAAATTCTGGTGGGAGCTTGGAGGATGTTTTAATGAAAAAGACTTACCTCTTAAGGGTTCAGAAAGAATTAAGGATTCTGTAAGGAGCAGGGATAAGAGACTTTCATGAGATATTTTTCCCAAAGATGGAGCTTTAACCTGATCCTGTCCTGATAATTTGAGTGAAGTAGAATTTAAAGGTAATGACTAATTTTTTGGCATAGAAAATTCTAGTACTTGAGCACTTTCAGGCTGGTGCTGAGAAAGCAGGTTTATTATGACAGAGTAGCACCACTGAAGAGAAACCTCCTGTGCTTCAGTACTATAGAAAAGGTATCCTGAGGTCAAACTCCCACCCATCTGAGACTCTTTGTGAAGATCCAAATTATTTTCAAGCACAAATGCCTGAAGGGGTTGTCCACTCCTCAAAGGAAAATGTCTAAGAAAGTGTTTCCTGGGATCAGCACACATGCATCTTTGGAAGAGGGACAAGCTATATGCTGGGAGCAGAACTTACTAGGCAGTGTCGTCCATGTGGTTCTGGTCATATGGACATGGAAGATGAAAGACTGAAGGGTCATGGATCATGCTCCAATGTTTCAGAGAGGTGCTATGGCCAGGCAATGTGTGGCAGGGTCAGAGTCCCTTCAAGGAGGTCCGAACAGACTGTCATCTGAAGCTGTGAAGGAAAAACATAAGTGGAAATGTAGGTCCCAGGATGCTGGAGTCGAGACCATGGGAATTCTGCTGAGAAGGCTGCATGCATGGACCAGAGCTGGACTAAGGGAGAGGCCTTGCATACTTCAAAAGGTAGGATTGAAAGGGACAACTATTTAAGTCCTTTGGAGTCTAGCCAGGACATCCAGATGCCAGACGAGGAGCTGCAATATTTGTGGTTTGCCCTGCTGGGTTTTGTTCTACTTTGGTCCAATTATTCTTTTCTATTCCATGATTCTTCCATTTTTAGGATGGTGGTGTTTATTCTATGCCATTGTCGAAAGTTAATAGTTTTTAATTCTATAGTAGTTCACAATTAAAAGATTACCTTGAGTCTCAGATGAGATATGGAAATTTCACTTTTAAACTATTGTAATTATAAAAAACCTGGGGACTTTTGAAGTTGGAGTATATTTTGCATAATGAGCTGAATATGATAGTATGAAGATGAGGGTTTGAAGGTTATGGCTTAACAGTGATATGTCTTCAGTTCACAAGGGGTAGGTAGGGTTGTGATGATTAATCTCATCTGTCGTCTTAATGAGATTGCCTAGGATATAGGCCTCTGGGCATATCTTTGGGGTATTATATTTAAAGTATTTGGTAGGACCCACCTACTGTGAGGGTCACCATTTTCTGGGCTGGTATCCTGGAGTGTAGGAAATAAGGAAAGCAATATGTGCATAAACATTCATCTTGCTTCTTTTTGACTGTGGACACAACCCTACCAGATGATTTAAACTTCTACTGCCCTAACTTCCTTGTCATTAATGGATTGTAGCCTTGAACTGTGAGCCAAAATAAATCCCTCCTTCTTTAAGTTGCTTTTGTCAGCAATTTGTCATTTTTCTGCCTGAACAATAAAAATAATACAGAGAATACAGTCCTACATCTCACAGGTGCCAAAATATGTGTATGAGCATTTTGCCTGTATATTGGTAAACACACTATGTCATTCAATGCCTACAAAGGTCAGAAGACATCTTCAAATCCCCTGAACCTGGAGTTATGGACAGTTAGAAACCATGTAGTTTCTGGGAACTGAACCTGGGTCGTCTACAAGAGCAGCCAGTGCTCTTAAATGATCACTGATCCAACTCTTTTGCCTCAGGAAAAAAAAATCATGTTTTTTTCCATCTTCAATAGCATAGAATTTGGGTCCTCATAATTTTAAATGAATATTTGCATACCCATAATGCTATATGTTTTCTCTTAAAGAAGTCTACTAAAGTCAAAAAAGCTAAGGCTTAGTGTGATTATGTGAGAGTTACCAAGAAACTTGTAACATCATGTTCATACTGTAATTCGTCCTTTTTCTAGGTGAGGTCTAAGAAAAACAGTAGCTATGAATTTAATTTATGTACCAGGTGATTTAAATGATGACATTTTAATATGTTCATTCCAAGCCTCATTTTCTCTTTGTCATTATGAATTGGGGTAACTGCTTATCTCTCTCTCTCTCTCTCTCTCTCTCTCTCTCTCTCTATATATATATATATATATATATATATATATATATTTTTTTTTTTGTTTTCAAAGTAGTCATTAAGAATACTGTTAGGGTTTAAGAGAGGTAACACATACCTTAGAACTCCTAGAAGACCTAATGCATAAAATCTCAGGAAGATCTGAGAAACATTGTGTTATAATTAAGCCAACCAATTAGATGACATAAATAAATAAAAATAAACACATACAAAAGAGAATATTTGAGATTCACCATGTAGAGAACTAAATAAACATTATTTTATGTCTCTATTATGAGTACAGGCTTTTGATGATGTAGCTGAGTAGATATATGACCGCAAGTGTGTCTCAGCGTGCAGCATCTCCAGAGAATCATCTAGTATTTATCTGTTCCCCAGAACCTGAGTTTTATTTTAACTGTAAGAAAATCAAAGGTTATGATTTTCATCAGTTACCAACCACTTTGTCTCAAGGGAGAGAATTTCTTTTCGAGTTAAAGATAAAAATTTCATAAGTATTTTGCATTTAGATTGTCAAAATATTTTTTTTCAATTTTTTATTTATTTCTGTATGTGTATGAATGTACTGTCTGCATGCAGGTCTGTGCACCCGTGTCGTGCAATGCCGCGGAGGTCAGAAGAGGGTGTCGGATTCCCCTGGAACTGGAGTTCTCCTGGAATTGGAGTTTCAGATGGTTCTCGGCCGCCATGTGGGTGCTGGGGATCGAACCCGGGTCCTCTGTAAGAGTGGTCAGCGTTCTTAACCGCTAGGCCATCTCTCCAGCCCCGATTGTCAAAATTTATAAAAATAAAATTATTTTGCTTAAAGTTGCATTTGTTCTGGTTCCAGTAACCATGGATTCATAGCAGATCTAGGTAATATTAAATTGCTACTCCTTAGAAGAAAGCAGTCACAGATTATTCTGGATAATCTGGGAGTAGATATTGGTAATCAAATGCTAGCTTACTCTGAAAACTACTCATAAGCTTGCTTGGCATTATTAATTAAATGTAAAACACTGGAGAGAAGCATTCAATGTAGGTTCAAATGCATATATGAATAAATGAAAAATCTGTCATGTTAAATATATGTAATAATGAAATCATCATGGAGTAAAAACTAGATAGATTGTTCTGACATATGCTCTCTTTTATGATCTGAATCTTTGTGCTGAAGTCCTCCTTCTGGATGTCATGGGATTTGGAATTGGGTTTTGGAGTGACAGCAAGTATTAGCCTCTGTCTCATGTTGGGGAAACATGGCATGTGGAATGTTATCGCTAGGATATGTTTCTTCCTAGAGTCTATATTTTACTTTGCTAAATGTTAGGTGCTTGAACTGCCACCATTCTAAAAAATGCATTAGAGAAGCAGAGTCCTTTACTCCCTCACAAACATTTTCAGTACGGGGACAAATGCTTAGCTAAGGCTCACATTTATCACTCTCATTGGTACGTATGGTAATTTTCTCTAAATTGGCTGCTTTTCTCCAGCTACTGTATCATCCTGAGATATTAAGTTTTTAAATTGGCTCTTCCCACCTCTTTTAAAGTTAGATGGGTGATTGCTGTCACATAATTTAATGATCTAGTCCAATCCATACAATGACTGTGAAACATGGGCAGGATAATTATAGATGGATTGCATGCCATTAATCAGTTAGCTTTTTGTTCTTAGATGTTCCATTGCTTATCATTCAAGGAAGAAAATTGTCTCTTGACAGGGGTCCCATTGTAGCGTTTTTACCTTCCAATAGCATCAAGACTGAGATTTCATAAGATAAATGAGGATGGTATAAGTAGGGTAGAACTTAGTTAAAAGGTCTATTTTGAATGAATTGGAAAAAAATTAGAAATTTATCTATGGTTTTATAGGATGAAATGTAGAAAGCTTGTATATTTAAAAATATTTAAAATGGGTCTAATTGGAGATATATTTATTTATGCAAGAAAATATCCTTCATTATGAAAAGGATAAAACACCAAAATTCTAACAATTGCTGAGCCTTCCCTCTTCCTTCAATCCCAGAGAACAATGGCTGCTTTAATACAGGAATTTTTTTCAAGCTATAGAACTTCTCTCTATTAAATGTCACTCCCTCTTAAGTAAGAAGTGTGTGTTTTAAACTACTGTATCCCCATAACTTAGGTTCATGCTGAGTACTATTAGATGCTCAGTTAATATTTCCTCACTTAAATCAATGCAGTTTGCTCTGGTAAGTCTAACTGCATATAGTGAATTATTAGTAGGGAAATAAATCAATAGGAAGATTATGGACGAAGAAACAACACAATAAGGAAAAAGCACTATAACAATATTTACAGCAGCCTGAATGCAAGTTAAGGGTCTACTTATATTCAATTCCTTATATTTGTTTCAAAGATAAAAAAACAAGTGAAACTTCAAGTATTATATTTTAAAAATGTATCCCCATAATTATATTTTACACATTATATGTACTTAGATATGCATTCACATGTGATTTTTCATCTGCTCCCTTAGGATTTAGGATTAGGATCTCTAAACATAACACATTTAATACATGATTCCTCTACTGCATCTCAATGCAGGGATCAGAAAGAAGAGGAAATTTTCTTGATATTCCATCAGATGTTAAATGGACTCTCTGTTCCTAGTATCCTTTTCTCTTGTCCTTTTTCCACTTTCAGGTAAAATATGAAAATATACCAATGAGAATGACTATAAATTAAGAAAGTGTGTTCCTTGATAATAATTTGAAGGCAAACTATTATTGTGAATAGATTAACTTGTCCCAGCTATCAGGAAAGCAAGGTTGAAATAACTATTATAGTTATTTCAGTGTTAAAATATATAATTAATTTGTTTTAGAAAATATTTGAATATTTTACAAATTTGCTATTTGTTCTTTGTAAATAAAACTATATTTTAGGTAAAAAATGATAAAAACTATTTCTTCTGTTGTCTCTACAGTGATACCTTAACAAATCTTTGCCTCTTCAAAACTTCTATTGCTTTCTCTTCAACCCTTAATTTTCCTACAGCTATAAGATGGCGCCCCTTGATGAAAAGCAGATGTTTTTGTTTCTTTTTCCTTTTAATGGTGTTTGGATTTTTTCAGTACAATGCATAATGTTAAACCTCTTTAATAAGCAAGAACATAGCTATGGCACTTAAGTGAAAACAGGGAGAGGCTGGCACTAGCTTATAGTAGAACTTTATCAAACACCAGAACATATGAATGTGGAGAACTGAATAATCAAAAGTGGGCTTTAAATCAATTTTATCTTCACTGTTTTAACATCAAGAAGAGCTGTTAGTTGTAAACCAATTGTTATGCAACTTAATGAACTAATTAGGAAAATCAGTTGCAATAATAGTATTGGTACAAACTGATCTGAATATAAAAAGTAGAATTAAAATTCTAATACCAAACTTAGCCAACTAAACAAGCTACGTAATCATGCTATTAGCAGATCTGTTCTTCATAAAATTAATCATAAGTAGTTCTTCCTTCATTGCATCTGATTTCTATAGTCTATTCATTCATGACTGTGACATGCCAAAATACTTTCTGATATTTTCCTTGTGAAATTTATGCTGTGTATGTGTGCGTTTAGAGGTTTGCTAGAATGATCTAGTAGTTTCTGAAATGACAGTGCACAAATCGGCTCCAATAACATTGCTCCTTTTGTTTCATCTAGTGAATGAATCGCTGTCATTCGGACATGTGAAATACCAAGGTGATGCTGCTCAGAAGCCACAATGGGACTGGCAAGAGGAACATATGCCTACTTGGATCACAGATGGAGTTGGAGATACCAGAATAAATTCACAAACAATAAAGAAATGTAATCTGAATATTGCAAAGACCATTATTCTGTAGAATGACCTAAAAATGGAATAATAAACTCCAGATAATATGTGTCACCTGTCACAACTATCTTTTGTTTCTTAAATTGTGATTTTTAATATGAATGTTTATCTTGGGGTATAACTGGGCACTTGCTTTGATAGTTACATCATTTAATATCTTGGTAATGAAATATTTATGTATGAAATTCAAGTTATCTGTTATAAACAGAAACCAGTCAACTGTTAGGGGACTAATGGTACACAGGAAAATGGATGTCAAAGGGGAGTTTTTTCTACGCCATACTCCTATCTGTGACAAAATACAATTTGTATGATTGTGAAGTAGCACTGTTTATTTTTCCAGTCAAAAAGTCACTGTCAAAAGTATGTTTGGGTAGGGAAATATTGTCTTAAAACAAATGTGTCTTCGAGATGTATCTAGGTTGTTTTAGTAAAAGAAAAAAACCTACAGCTGCATGTTAAAAATGAACATTCCCAATACAATTTGTCACCCATGCATAAATCTTGCTGACATTTTCAGTCACTTTAATAGCCTGCCCATTTTATAAATCAGTATGAACTTGCACGGTTGCAAAAAGTGTGTATTTTGAACATCTCATTTGCATACTTTACCAAAAGCCAATGAGGCAGGGGGAACAGCCCTGGTGATCATAATACGTGTTTGGGAAAAGGCAGAGAGATCACTAATGGCTTTGCCTTTAGGGATTTCTGTACTCCATAGGGGATGAAAATGAGAAATATTTTTCAAACAGCAGGGGTAAAGGTTTTAAAACTAGAAACACAGGGAGTGATGAAGATGTTAGTGCCACAGGGCGCATAGCAGGAAAAATTTCCAATGTAAAAACTGTAATTTCAGCATTAGGAAGTAATAATCGTGTTTCATCATTGTTATTAAAGCATGACCCTTAAAGTCACATAAATTAGATATAAGTTTCAGGAGAAGTTTATTAATCTTTAGTAGGAAAATATTAGGAAAGTTCATTATTGGGTGAGATTTTCAGGGAGATGTATTCTTTTGATTGCATAAATTTAGGTATGTATGGGTGTGGGTGCTGATGTGTTCTCATCAATCATTTCAAAGAGTAAATAAAACTTTACTCACTATTAGGCAATGGGTATAAGTAATGCTTATAGATAGTTCTTTTAAATTAGTAATTTGATGAAATAAAAATGGAACACAAAGAATGAGAGCTGGCCCAACCAAAATGTTATACTTGTTCAGAATAAAAATTAGAACTAAATTAAAGCTGCATATATTCAATATGAAATGTTGCTCAAATGACATTCCTGGCAAACGAGCATTGCTAATTAAATATGTAGCATCTTTTGGGCATCTTAAATATTGCAAAACATACAACTAAAGCATTAGATTTTATTAGCTGCTGTAGAGCAAAACTAGTCAAAATTTAGAGCTTAGAAAATGACAACAGCCAATAATTACAGTGGACATTAATGATAAAGAATTCTACACAAAAATGGAATAATTTACTTGGTGTCTAGTTTGTTAATCATGAAAAGAACATTAGTTTATGGTACAAAGGTTATTTTTAACTATTAACTTTTCTTTCAAATTTTAGCTTTAAGACTTGTAAGCTTCAAAGAGCGAAATGGCTCAACAATTAACAGCACTTGCTGTGCTTGCAGAGGACCTGGATTTGCTTCTAAGCACCCAAGAGGCTACTAACATCTGTAACTCCAGTTTCAGGAGACCTGGTGAAATCCTCTGTGGAAACCAGACATGTGAGTGGTATAAATGCATATATAAAGGCAAAATACTTATGTACATAAAATTTCAAAATCAGAAAAGTTTTTAACTCACAATAGATTTTTCCATAACCTAGAGAAAATAAAATTTCATTGAGTTAAATAGAAAAAGAACCTCATTTCCATATTAATTGCTCAATTTTGTCTTATAATTTGTTTTCATATTTGTAGAGTTAACTTCTCTTTAGTGTTTTTTAATATCTATAAAATAAGAGTATACAATCATAAAATTATGAAAAATAATTTCAAGAAAGCAAACTCCCCAGTATTACATGATAGGTTAAGACAATGCAAATTTGCATAAATGGAAAGTCACAAATATAAATTTGTATACAAGTAAATTTTTTTTAGAAAATAGAAACAGGTACAAATTTTTTTTCTGCACTACAAACCATAGTATGAAACTATTTTGTACATTCTCATGTATACTATTGTATATTTATTTTCATGAATATAAATAAATACACATAAAATTGTCTTCCAATTTTACCCAGTATATATACTATTATAGCAATATATCTTTAAAAATATGTAACTTTTATTCTTGGGCAGATATAACAGATGAGCCAAAGTGTGGCCAAGAAGACAGCATACAGAATTTGATAGAATGAAAATTCAGGATCATTTAAAATTAGATTAATTAAATGCAAAGGACTTCCAATAAGATATTAAGCTTGTGTAATAGACCGCATCTTAATAATGTCTGCTACTGATTTATTTAATAACTCCCTCTTGTTCATAGATATTGGTTATATTACTGTTATGAATAATCATTTTAAACATTTTGTGATATATTCAAAATTCTTTCCAATAGACCAAAGTGGTATTTATCCCCTTTAGAAAGCAATGACAATCCATAGCAGGATATTGAGTGTTAGTCCATATTCCACCTCAGATCATAATGTAAAGTATTTTTATTGCATTTGTTAATTTGACCCAATAACTAAAATAAAACTCAATGATAGGAGATTACTAAGAGATAGTCCTGTGAAGTTTTCATCTGAAATTCTTTCATAGGAAAATTCATGAAGAAACTGCAAGGACTGACAACATAAATATTAGTAACATTCGATCACAGTTTTAACTAGAAATCATAAAAACTATGTAAATTAATTATTCAAGACAACAACAGAAACAAAGTTATTCCATGTTTGAAAAATAAAAAGAATTAATAGGCTGTGTTGTACAAATATGGATATAATGGGGGAAATTGCAGGGGACAGAGAGAATTACACTGAAATAATCTGACACTTTAATCCCAGGTCAAATGAAAAGTAAATTAAAATTAAGCCTTTCTATAGGAAGAAGACTAGAATTCTGCAAAAAAAAAAAAAAACAGAATAGAGTAAATTCATATTTTTTTTTTTCATTTTCAGGGGGCAGATACTTGAATACAATCATCTATAATGAAAAATATAGTTCTGACATAAAAGTAAGTGAATGAAACTGATTTTCCTTGAAATTTTCCTTTAATTTTTATCTCTATCCATTCATCCTAAATGTTCATTCTATTCAGCAGAGATATATAATTCTGTAAAAATTTAATTAAATATAAAGAAAAACACTTTTTAACACTCTTTAACATACTATTCCCACGTTCTATATTGCTATGACTTTCCTGTTATAAATTCAATACAAGAATCATACTACCAGAAAGATACATGCATATCTATGTTTATTGCAGCTCTCTTCACAATAGTGAAGAGCTGGAACCAACCCAAGTGCCCCTCAACCAATGAGTGGATAGAGAAAATGTGGTACGTGTACACAAAGGAGTTCTATGCAGCAGTAAAGAAAGATGACATCATGAACTTTACAGGTAAATGGATGGAACTAGAAGACATTATGCTAAGTGAAGTAATACAGTCCCAGAAAATCAAATGACAAATAATATCCAAACTATCCGGATGCTAGCACCAAATACCTAGTAGTAAGGCAAACTGATATATATATTCTCTTACCAGAAAGCAACTCTAACATTATAATGTGAATACCTTAATGGGATCTAGAACTAAGCTACCACTTATTTTCAAATGATGTAATTGTGGTATATGGGGAAAGGTATGTATGCATAATTTGGAGTAATATAAAATTAAAGGGGAAAAATGTGAATTCCAAAAATGGTTACCCTCATTTGTGGATGTTAACATCAAATTCCTAGTTGAAAGGCAAGCTGAGAAAACATTATTGTTATATTTCTTTTTATCTGAAAGTAACTGTGCTATTATAATGTGAATCTCTTAACGGGCTCTGGAATTGCCTACCACTTATTTTCAGACTCTGTAATTACTGTATATGGGTGGAAGGTACATATTCATATCTTAGAGTAATATAAAATTAAAGGGGAAAATGTGAATGGTTAAACACATTTTGGAGTTAACATACAGTTTATTCTCAGAGGTCCTAATTTTGATACACATGTGATGGTTATATAGGCCTATGTTGGAGCAATACAAAGGGGAGGGAACAACAGCGTAAAGAGTGGGTCAAAGAACTGACTGATACAGTTAAATTCTGCCCAAAACAACAAGCTTCTGCAGTGAAAAATGTTGGAAAGTCTGAAAGAAAGATGCAAGACATGTATGGCAGAAGGCATGAAGTGTGGGGCGGGAGACAGGGAGAGGGGAATTTGTCTACACTGGACTAAAAGATAGTGTATGAAATACACAAATCATCAATAAAAGTATTTTAAAAAATAAATTCAATAAATAACAAAGACTTTTTAAACTTTATACTTGACATTTTTCTGTTTCTGTGACATTGATTAATGTTTAAGTTTTCATTAAAGGATCACCATTCGTTCTATTTTGTTGTAACTGTTGTTTAATGAGACAGTGTTTCCCTGTAGCCCTGGCTGGCCTGGAGCACCCTATGTAGACCAGGTTGGCCTTGATCTCAGACATTTGCCTGCCTATGCCTCCCCAGTACTGGCACTAAAAGCTTGTGCCATCAGACTCAGCTTGTTTCTCCTTTTGGAACACCTACTGATTTTTTTTTCAATTTTTAAAATTTATTTTTATTTTTATTTTTTTTATGTGTATGAGAGTACTCTCTGCATGTAGGTTGGTGCACCCGTATTGTGCAATGCCACGGAGGTCAGAAGAGGGCGTCGGATTCCCCTAGAACTGGAGTTAACGACGGTTTTTAGCCACCATGTGGGTGCTGGGAATCGAACCCTGGTCCTCTGCAAGAGTAGTCGGTGCTCTTAACCACTGAGCCATCTCTCCAGCCCTGTCCTACTGATTTTTAACATCTGAACATGTACTCCATGTGTTGTTTTCACATTTACAACCTAGACATTAACGCTTGCTTGCCACAAAAAAATGGAGAGGATGGGGTCAGGGCTCTGGAATCCTGCTCCATCCTCCCTTGCGTGGGTATGGCTAGGGTGGCAGGATGCGTTTCCAGCAGGCTGGGGGTGCAGTGTCTCTTGACACTGGGGCCTGTGTGGGCTAAAGGCTCCTTGGCACAGGGATGGACAGTGGCAAGGCTCCAGTGGTGGCAGGAGTCCCGGTCGGGGCCTCTGAGCAGCAGGATTTTGTTGGGGAGGGGGGTGTTGTCTGGCCGGCTTTAGCACAGGAGCTTGGGCCTTTCCCACAGCCTGCTTAGAGCCTCTCTGTTGCCTGCATTTAGATGGCCAGTCTGTTATCAACAAGGTGTTATCAACAGGAATACAGCATCAGCCTCCACAAGTGCATCCATGGAATGGGCTTCAAGAAACTCTTCTGGCACTCAAAGAAATCAGGAAATTTTCCATGAAGGGGATGGGTACTCCAGATATGTGCATCAGGCTCAGCAATGTTGTCTGAGCTAAAGTAATAAGGAAAATTCGATATTGTCTCTGTGTTCCTTTGTCCCACAGATGTAATGAGGATGAAGATTCCCCAAACAAGCTGTATCCTTTGGAAACCTGTGTCCCAGTTACCATATTCAGAAATCTACAGATAGTCAACGTGGATGAGAACTAACTGCCAAGAGACAAAATTATAAAAATGAAAATATAGGAGAGTCTCTTTAAATACAAGCAATAACTATAACCTCTATCATAGGATATATGATATAGATAACTTTTCTGATCATCTTCTCCCAAACAGTAGAGAGAATTGTTTTCTCTCCAGTGGAATATTCTCAACAGAGTATTTGACGTTCAAAAAGAACAGTGTTTTCCATGGAGAAAGGAATCTAATAGAGGCCCTAGAAGTAAAGCCATGCAACCACACTGAAGAAACAATAGCAACAACAAAACAGCCACTTTGACAAATGGTATGGGAAAGCTGAATGAATGAGATCCCTATCTACTTCTCGTTCTGGATAAAAACCATCTCAAAACAGATCAGAATTTTAATGTAAGAGCAAAATCTTAGAAACTCTGAACTATAAACAAACAAGATATTTCAATATATAGGTATAGACAGTTATTTTCACAATTAGACTCCAATGGATGGAAATTACAGGAGCATTTATGAGAACAACATCATGTCATCTGCAGAAAATTGGACACAACTGCCAAAATCCTCTTCAGTAAAGTAGGCCAATTTCAGAGAGAAAAGTATCTGGAGTTCTCTCATATGTAGAGAATAAAAGACAGAGAAGGAGATGGGCCACATGCATGGGAGACTAAGAATATCAGGGAAAGTGGTAGGGAGAGAAAGGGGATGATAAGGGCCAATAAAGCAAAGCATGCCATGTGAATAGATGAAACTATTACAACCAAGAAACTGGTTACTGAGCAAAATAACATTCTCACAAATTGCAATTACTTAACACTTAACTAAAGCTGAGCAAAGGTTTCCAAACTGGATGTCATATCAGAAAACAGCATAGCCTCCAGCTGCACATTGTAGTGAAGATGAAGCGCCATACATTCAAAATGGTAGAGACTTCTACACAAATTGGCACCAGGGACCTGAATTTGCCAAACCATATTGACTCTTATTTTGGCTAAGATATCTGAAAAATAAGGGCAAACACTCACAATCAAATTTGCACTGATAATTTTAGATTAAATAAAAAATGAGCAGGAAGCACTGAATTTTATGGATCATCTAAGAATAAATGGTCCTCTCAATGTGAAACTCATGCGTTGGTTATATGTAGATGAGTATTTCAGGCCATAGAATATTTCCTGTACAGTATTTCTGAAATCATTAAATTCCCACCCCTAGCTCAGCTGGTTGATTAATTGAAACATTGAAAATCCACTAAATGTATACTGTAAAACTACTCTATATATTCAAGATAAAACGTATCACTATATTTGAAAAACTCTAGGGAGAAATGCATTACTCTATCAATTAACATCTTCAAAGGAAACAGATGTCACATGCAAATGAAGGGCATTCAATTAATTAATAAACAGAGCAATTCAAATGACAAGGCAGAGTTTAGGTAATTTACCTGGGACAGTTACTAACTTGGGAAGAGAGGAAGTTTGCCACATCAAAGCCATAAAGAGTAAGTGGGATAGTTATCCTACCAGGAGACAGAGAATGGGACACTCTGGATTGGACAGTTGACAGTAGCTAAGACATCAGTACTCAGTGCTTTCAGGGCATCTTCACTTTCCCTTGTGCCTAAAGTCCAAAGACTCACAAATTAAAGCTGAGTGGAAACCATAAAGGAAAGAGGCTCTCTGAAGTCCTCCATGTGGTAAATCTTCCAAAGGCAGAGGGAAGGCTGGCAAAGAAGTAGAGTCAAAAACCCAAACAACAATGGTGACGGTATGCACAAGAACCATGCAAACTGGATCAGACAAAAAACCAGCATAGAACTAGGGAACTGGGCATGAGTCCCCAGTCTTAGCCAAAGAACTATTGCCAGCTGATTACTGCCGAGTGAGGGAGAGTTGATCTTAAAAAGGGCCTTAACATCCATGACAGAGTGATTGAAATCCAGTCAGGAAGAAGACTATGGGGGTGCAGATCATGGTATAACTATGATAAATATGTTCTGTATGAAGTGCAAAATTTCAGTAAAAATTATATATTGAAACAAATAAATAAATTTTTATCACCAAATGCAAAAATAAACCAAAGGAATATACTTACTAAGTTACATAATAATAAGTAATATTTTATGTAATATAGGGAAGTAAAATGTATATGGGGAAGAAAAAAATCAAAGCAATCATCTGGCCTGGTATTCTCATCTATTTTTTGGACAAGAAAATTAGAAAAGTCTTAGTCAATCGGTGGGAGACTCAGAATTGAAAAGTAGGCTTCACTTCAGACACTTCTCTGCCTATCAGCCATGTTGGATAATTAGCTTCTGTAAAAGAATTGCAATATATAAAGAGGCATTATTAGACAGACAAGAAAAATTCAGAGGCATTGGAAGCAGGAACTCGTTTAGGTCGCCCAGCCTCTGGCCTTTCTTTGTTTTCTCTTGACCCAAAGGCAATGAAAGAAGATCCACTAGTTCCTGTCTTTATATTGGGTTGACACTGGCTCTGTGTTCAGGTGAGACTTGTGAGAGACTGCCACAGAGAATCCCATATGTGAAGCACCTATGTATTCAAGGATGATGGCTGCAATAGCAGTTCAAGTTTCTGTGGTCCACATTTGTTTTTTAGCCATTCTGACTGGAAGAAGACAAAAATCTTAAAGTAGTTTTATTTTGCATTCTCCTGGTGGCTAAAGTTGTTGAACATTTTAAAAAATATTTCTCAGTCATTTGTGTTTCATAACTCTCTATTGCATTTCTTATTTCAGTTTTTAATTGGGTGGCTTAGTTTCTAATTGTTTTTACAGTTCTTTGTATGTTTTAGATACTAACCCTCTGTCAGATATATAGTAGGAATTTTCTTTTTTTTTTTTTTTTTGCTGCTGTTTTGTAGATTTTCTTGTCACTCAAATGATGGTGTCCTTGTACAGAAGCTTTTTAGTTTCATGAAGTCTTATTTATCAGCTACTGTTTTGAATCTTTGCACTCTCAAGATCCTGTTCCAAATTCCTTTTCTGTGCCTAAAAGTTCCAGTGTATTTTCTACTTTCTCCTTTATTAGATGCAAGATACCAGGCTTATGTTGAGGTCCTTGGTCCATTTGGAGTTGAATTTTGTGCATGGTGAGAGATAGAGATCTAGTTAAATTCTCCTGTATATAGCTAACCATTTGACCAGCCCAGCTGGTCAAAATGCTGTCTTTTGAATCCCTGTGTAAACTTATGAAAGTGCTTAAGAAACCCTATTGTTACTTGAGAACCTATTGGCAACAATAGGTGCTGGGAAGGGGATATCCAATCTTGTTTAAGGGTGTGATTCTTCATGGTTGACCAGTACCAATGAATAAACACACACCGAACGGCAATTTGGATGCAAATATATAGGCAGTTATAGATATACAAATGCATGTGTGTGTGTGTGTGTGTGTGTGTGTGTGTGTGTGTGTGTATGTGTATGTGTATGAAATTTGGTGGATGGGCAGATGGTATCTAATTATGATCAAAATATATGGCATGAAAATCATAACAATTCAAGTAGAAAAAGAAAAAAGAAAATTCTGTCTTTTGTATATGTGTTTTGGACCCTTTTGTAAAAAATCAAGTGACAATAACTGCATGAACTTCAGTCTGAGTCCTCAATTATATTCCATTGAAAAATTTGTCTATTTTCATATCAAAGCCATGCTATTTTCATTGCCGCAGCTTTGTCGTGTATTTTGAAACCACATAAGTGATTCCTCCAGCATTTGTTATTCTTTAGAGTTGCTTTCAATATCCTCTTTTGTTTTAATAAGTGCGTGTTTTAAATGAAATTCGAGATTATTTTCTTAAATTTCTCTGAAAAATTCTATTGGGATTTTAATGGGGATGGAAGTCAATCTCTAGATTTCTTTTGACATGATGCCCATTTTAAAATTATTAATCCTATCAATCCATGAGCAGGGTATGTTCTTCGCTTTCTTTCTTTAATGGATTGTTGATGGGGCTCATGCATGAGTGAAAGAAAGAAGAGACTCATCTTTTTTAATACTCTAAAATGGAAGGTCAGGTTAAATAGAGCGTTGCTGTTAAATTTCAGTAGAGGATATAGAAGAATTAAATGCCCAACAGCCCTAGTTTTCTTGACAAAAAAAGGGGAAAAGTCCACTTTCTAGATTGAAAGTTCAGTTCTGAGTAGGAATTTTAGGGAAAGGGTTCAGAATAAGTATCCAGAGGGAGAGGAAAATCTGTTTTTGAGAAGAAAAGAATGGGTAGTATTTTTTAATGTGGAAGTGAACAATTCAGGGAACACCTGGATTATGTGACACTTGTAGTATTATGGGCACTATGGAGAAATTAGTTTTCATTTATGTGCTTTGGTTTTCTCATCTAGGAAATAGGTATGATATATAATAATACCACACGAGGTTAATATGTTTAAATGGGACCTTGAATATATAGCATTTAGCATAGTGCCTGTCATACTGAGATTATGAAGTACTAATAAAGTTTTGGTTGTTACTACAAAAAAGTTTCTTGGTTCCATTTGCTCTTTTTCTGCAGTGTTTGTCCAGGAACACACCCTTTTCCACTACCCATCTTTGGCATATGGGAAGAATTGGGAAGCAGTACAGATATCTTAACTTTGGAATCTTTACAGTGTTCTCTATTACTTTTATCAACTTTGAGTAATCAATTAGTGCAAATATTATTTCTCTTTTTCATACTCTCATTTCATTATTCTAAGTCTGAAATTCTATACAAATATTATTCTTGTCAGATGGCAACGTTTTAAATGATCACAAAGTACTTTGGAAAAGATAAAGCCCTTTTTTTTTCTTTCAGTCTTGTATATGTGGAAAAGACTATGAAACTTCAGTGTCAGCATTCACAAGTACTAACGGATGTCACCATGCATTCATAAACCCCTTACATTATCCCATGGGATCATTTTCAATGGTTGTCACTGTGCTACAAAGGACAGCTTAATAGCTCTGATCTACACTCCATGATTACATACACTCAGATGCTAATTTGATATAATTGAGTGTGCTCTCTTGTTGGATTCTATATTCAGTTCATGCTCAGAATGGTAAAAACTATATTTAGTAGTGGTTAGCAAGGATAGAATAAACATCACAGGTGCTCTGACCAGAATAGGTCTTTGAAATCACCTTTTCCATTAGCTGCAAACATTGCTAACTGTTCAGGCAGCTGGTGAAGGAATGAGAAAATGCTGCCATTCCTTTGCTAGGGACAAGATTAACTTCATCTAAATCTCAATGAATGTTCTTCTGTTTCTATGGAGCACCTCTTTGGGTGGCACAATGCAAGTACATTTAACATGTTAAAAGTTTTCAAATTTTGTAAAATTATCTGAAAAAAGTGTCGGATAAATCCTTAGTAGTCCATGTATATCAGATAATTTCTAAATACCCATAGTCACTGTTTATTATCAAACCTGGAGGGTCTGAATTTTGAATATCCTGTGAATACTGGAAGCTCTTTTGTTTTTCATTTTTTTTAGGAGTTTCATATTTTCAGCCACACCTGCATCTTAATTGAGGTAAACAATAAAACTTAATCAATTGCAAGTTAATCATTAAAAAATGTTAAAAGTTTACTGGTTGTGGTAATTTGAATGAGAATACCCACGACCCCCTCAGCCCCCCAGGCTCCAAGTACTTGAACATTTTGTCCTCAGTTGGTGGCACTGTTTGGGGAAGTCTTAGAGGGTGTGGCCATGCTGGAGGAAGCAGGTCACTGGGGGTGGGTTAGAGAATTCAAAAAGCCTTGCTTCAGTTACTCTCTGCTTTCTGTGCCTGCTTGAAGATGTGAAGCTATGCTTTCTGTTCTGCTCTGTTGCCTCCTGCCACCATGCCTCTCCACCATGATGGACACTAATGCTCATGGAACCATCAACTGTAAACTCAAACTCTTCCTTTATTAGTTTCCTTGATCGTGGGGCTTCTATCACAACAACAGAAAAGTGACTAATACAGTAATCTTAAGTCTTGTTTGATTGGTTATTCTTTGCTTTGGGACAAGGTTTTGCTCTATAGCAGAATCTATCTTCAAATTTAAATCTTCTTGGTTCTGACTTTCATGTCCTGGGATTACAGGCATGCATCACAGTGCTTGGCTTGTCTGACATGTTTAAAGTATCCATTTAGAGGAAAGATGAGGGTTTTTTTGTGTGTGTGTAGATAGAAAGCAAATGCATCTAGTTAATTAAGAGCATAGATTCTGAAGGTTGTGTTTATTCCCAGTCATTACATTCAGTTTAGTAAGAGGGGGATCATAGTTTCAGTATTAAGGCTACTTTAGAGAAATTATATGTACATGAGTATATTTGTATATGAATGATTATTTTTTTATGAGACTTGGCTGACTTGATTATGAAGGTCCTGCTGCCTATGCTTATGTCCTACATTAGATAGTGAGGAAAAAAATGTGGAATTAAACTCTGAAGGCCTCTGAACTGGGAAGCTACTAGATGTTGCAGAGTCTAAAGGCTAGAGAATCAGCAACTCTGGTGTCCATGGTTATAGAAAGTGAATGTTTTAGCTGAAGAATACATATCTTGCCCTTCCTAACTTTGTGTTCTTTCAGGTCTCAGTGGATGTTGTGACACTCACCTACATTGACAAGGCTGATCTTTTTCACTAAATTGATCAGTTTTATTATCTTTTTGAAAACAGATATCCCAGAAATAATGTTTTATTATTGAAGTGGATATTTCTTAGCTCTGCCATTGAAGGACCCCTGCTCCAAGGTTTTATGCACCTTTAAAATCTGTCTTTAGGAACCATGGTACCACCATCCTATAAGGCCTCCAAGTCACGTATGCTATAAGGCCTCCCCGCTTCCTCATACCTTGTGGTGCTTAACTGAGTCATGCCCGCCTGTGTGTCGCCGGCCTGTGTGTCGCTGGCCTGCATGCCGAGATAAGATTTTTTATTTTATTTTATTACACAACCCTTCCCCCATTTCCCCATACCTTGGGGTCCCTGCTTTTCAAAGTTCCCTATCCCAGTCCCTGGGGGTCGGTCTCCTCTGCCCCTGCGTGGGTTACGAGTTCGACCCCAGTGCACTGGTTTTTCCCGAATAAACCTCATGTAATTGCAGTGAGAACAGTCTTTGGCTGATTTTTTGGGAGTCGTTCTATCCCGAGATTTGAGTGAGAGCCACTCCAGTTTCTGGGGGTCTTTCACCATGTTGCCATAAAATTATTATCACAGGTAAGTGAATGGTATTCCAGTAATTGGGCATTAGTCTCCATATTTTGGCAATATAAAATATGCCACAGGAAGTAATTTGACCAGGGAACAGACCAGCCATGCTGTATCATCTGATTAGAAATCCATGACCTATTGAAGATGTGAAGCTATGCTTTCTGCTCTGCTCTGGTGCCTCCTGCTCAACTATTGCCTTTCCTCAGCCTATGGACAGTATGTTCTGGAGCAGAGTTGCTCCTTCAGTGCCACAAACATCACACAGTAATGAATTTAGACTAGCAGAGGACACTGAGCTTTGAAGGAATTATCTGGGGAAAAGTTTCAATTACATTAACAATTTTGTCTAAACTCTGTTCTGCATTTTCACTTCTAGAGATTTCCAGTTTCCAGTGAGATGTTAGACCAAACTTATAGACCGTATGCACTTTCACTTGTGTCAGAACAATTAATGAAGGGGAAAGGGATTAAAATAAAGATGTGTCCAGTTGCTCCTGAATTTCAAGTTTCAAACACATGAGAGAGGCTGTTTATATAACACAGAAAGTGAGGGTTTCATCATTGACATTCACGAAGTGACTTAATTGCTCACCTCCATCAATAGCTGATGAACAAACTATTTCTACCTGGGAATGGACCCACTTTTCTGAAACATGCAATGTGATCCTTTTTCTCTCATCCATTTCTTTCAAACCCTCTTAGCTAAAGTCCAAACCCTTGTTTTATGAGTTGTCTACCCCATTTATCTTTGGCAATTCGATAGATTGCACATTTTGTAATCCAGCTTTCTTATTATTTGCAGTTTCTGATAATGTGCTTGGAATTAGGTTAGCTCATCTTCCACACTACCCTTGACCCATAGAGAATTAGAATAAATTATTGATTTTCGAAGCTAAGAATCCAAATTGTTCTGTTGCAGCATTACCAAAGAATGCACATTAGGAAAACTTGTCAGAGGCTTTTAAGGTGTCAGAAAGGGCAGAGTCTTTACAGATAAATTACAAGTGTTGCCTTTTCTGTTTCTTTCTTTTTAATTTTCTTTCCAAAATGTATAATCGCAAATGTATATTCTGACTGTGCCGCTTAGCTGTAAAATTTGAGTAAGAAGCTCTCAAATGTTATAAAACATTGCACTGATTCATCTTCCATCATTTCTGTCTTTGAGTACACCTTAACTCATTCAAGTTTCCATGTCAAGTATCTGTCTGTTGCACAGCAGCCATCAGTGGCTAATTATTTAACATACATATTCAGTTAAATAGAATTTCAGCATTAAATTATGCTATTGTGATGAGATTTGTTTAAAGAAATATTATTTTCTTATTCAGGAATAATAGTTGTTTTAAATGGTCATACTAAAATAAATTTTAAAATATCAAAAGCTAGGAATTTATATAGAAATAATGAATTATGATGTCAATGTTAATATACAATTTTTAATTTTAAAGTTTATTTTTAATTCACTTTTAATTTAAATTAAATTTAAATTTAGTAATAATATTTAATGAACTTTACAGAACTTCTTGCATGCCAGGAATAAGTACAATCTCCTTACATAGACATTGACCATACAAGAACATAAGTTCTAGTATTATATATAAATATATAGGGGCTGGAGAGATGGCCTGGGGTTAAGAGTGCCAATTGCTCTTGCAGTTATATGCTTATAGACATTCATTGTATGATAGATTCCTTCAGTTTTTCCACATTATATAACAAATTATGAATGTGAGATTTCATCATGTTCACAGAACCATGGGTAACATTTACTTAGGGTCCTATGGTCAGAGTGAACCCATAGTTCTAGCAGACAGTCCATCTGACAGAACAGAATGATTCTCAAGCTTGAAGATCTGATATTGCTTTCCCACCATTCCAGGGACCCATTGCCATCTCTTTCCTATTTCTACTTGTTGGAATGAGAATGCCCATCATTTCCCACCATTGCCATTTAGAAACTATAACAACTGGTTAAGAGATTCACAGCTGAAGATGAACTTTGCTTCAGGATTGATGGCACCTGGAGTCTACCTATAATACATGCGCATGCTATTTCCACAACATTTTGAACTGTAGAAGTGCTAGCTCAGGCTGGAATTAGTAAGGATTTTTGAAGATTTGTAGAAGGAATGAATGTTTTGCATGAAATGAAGGTCATAAATTTTTGTGGGCTAAGGCTAAAACTTTCGCCTCCTTATCTATCTGTGGTGTCCCTCAACTTCATTCATAGAAGTGAAAGTACCAATTTGTATATTTCACTTCTTAGTTTCTCATAAACCATTTTCCAGTAGGTCTGTGTTGTTTTGCACCTCCCTACTAACATTGTGTGTGAGATCCATTTTTTCCACATACTGAACAACACTTAGTATTTCAGTCTTTATCTTTTACCACTCAAGCTGTTACATAGTGGTATGAATTCACATTTTTTAATATGTAACAAATTGAGAGTTATCTTGTGTCCTTAATTGCAGACCTTGAATCTTTCTCAATAGAGTGTCTTTTGGAGGGCAGGGAGTTTGCCTATTATTTATTCATTTCTTTGTGCATTTCATACATAATTTTTCAAACAGTCTTGATTGCCTTTATAGCCACTTCTTCAATGATACCCTACCACAGCCCCACACCCCATATCCTGTCATATTTGTTTAGGATCTGTTGTGCCAAATTACTCTCCCTGATGATTCCTCAGTGCCAGTTCATCCTCCGAACTCAAGTCAGCCTGTAGTCAGCTGTAGTCTGTCTCTTAATGAAGTCCAGCTCTTCCTCACCCAACTGCAACCAGCTGCCAATATTTCTTCAGCTAACATTGGGTTCTGCTATCCATTTGTGCAGTTCTGTGCTGGGTTTTTGTCTATTTGAGCTTACATGGGTTTTGTGCGTGATGACACAAGTGCTGTAGGTTCACATGAGCAGGGTCCCAGGAGCTTGTAGGATTCATTTCCATTTGGTTTTGCACCAACTCCAGATGAGAATTATACTCCCTCTCAATATTTACATACATTTTCTAGTTGTAACAAGGTCTCACTTGGTACTTCAAGCTAGGCTGTAACTCACAGGATGATCATGTAAGCTGGGTTAGCCTGAGATTACAGCATCCCTCCTGCCTTAGCCTCAGCCTGCATAATACTGGGATTACAGTCATGAACCTGCATACACAGCTCCTTTTGCATAAAAAATCCTTTTAAGTACTAAACTTATAACTTTGATAAAGTTCAATAATACCTGCATGTCTTCAATAAGGATACTATATTCAAGAACATGTCACATATTTGATACTTTAGGAATCAAAATTTAATGAGGCATGTTGTCCAAAGTCTGAAAAGAAAATCTTTGCTTTAAGACATTTTATAAGGCCCCTTTGGTTTAAGACAGAAGGCTCAAATTCAGCTCTGTTACTCCATGTTTGCTTAAATTACAAATTTTAAGCAATAAAGCTTTAATTTTCATTTTATTCATTTCATACATGCTTTTCAAGGAAGTTCAGATTCCAGATTTCAGAAATTTTTGCCAGCAAATTTCATAATATCAAGAAAATCTGCAGATTTAAAAAATAAGTGATCTGGTCTCAGAGATGGCTGAGCAGTTAAGAGCACTGGCTTCTCTTGCAGAGGAACTGGGTTTGATTCCTAGCACCTCCACGATGGCCATCAATCATCTGTAATTATAGTTCCAAGGTAATGTGACACCAGATTCCAACCTCAGTGGACATTGCAGGACATGAGCATATTTACATACATGCAGGCAATACACTCATACACACAAAATAAAAATAATATATTACAAAAACACAATCCAAAGAATGACTTCTACTCTTCCACTGTGGTTTCTTTTATCCACATTCATGGTGCCTTCCTGTTAGATTTTGCCTGTTTCTTAGAAGGAGGCAGTTTGGAGCTGGAGCTATGGTTCAGTGGCTAAGAACACTCAATGATTTTGCAAAAGACCTGGAATGGGTCCCATCATACCTCCAAGTCCAGGGGATCCAATGCCTTCTTTTGTCCTCTATGGGCACTGCATACATGTGGCAAAATTGTCATAAACAATAAACAACAATAAATAATTTTAAGAATGAGTCTCACTTGCAGGACTGAGTATGAATTTATTACTGTATTCTTCACCTTCTGTTTAAAGAGTCTATATTTCTAGATCCAGTGGTCTCTTTTTAAAGTGGAAATGTGGTGGGTCAGAAAAAAATATACTTTAGAAATATTGCTTTCTACAGATTTTCAATGATATAGAATGATGGTGTTCACACATGCACCCAGCATAATCTCATGGACAGATTCTTGGTACACAAGGGCTAGGGCTCATTTAACCTTCTTGATTACTCTGTCTGAGGCAGTACCAAAATAGCCTTTCTACTAAGTTTTGTGTATTACCGGTGCTGCTGTCACACAGGTAGTACTTTGAGATTTGCTGATAGTATTCGTTTGTTGTTATTTTCTTTGCTGAGTATCTTTTTGTATAATATTTTTATATCTTTGTTTAATTGAACTAACAATTCTCCTGCCTTTGCCTCCCAATGAGGGGATTGTAAGTATATTCCATTATTCTTGGATAGAGGGATTTACTGGAAATCTTAAAATCCACATGGGCATAATGTTATACTTACTTTGTTCATGCTTTCTTACCACCTATATGCTTAAATTCTCATGGGTATATTATATATAATTACTATATTGCCAAATTTCCTCACCAGATATAAAAAGGTTAAAATAACTGAGATCTCATCAGATCAATGTGGGATGCTGTGAGAAGAGCCTCGTTGTGATGAGCATGGTTTGGCCATGTAGAGATGGTAACAATTTGTAGACTTTTTGTGCTGTATGTCAATCTAAATGTATTTTTCCTGATGAACTATCCCTCAATGCATAGTATACAATTGTACTTTTGTCTAGGATGCACATTCGGGTAACCCATTGAAGTCTTCAACAATTTCACTCATGAATATTCAATCTATTTTTGGACCACTTTTGACTAAATGATGGAGTGAGTATAACATAAGTAATTCTGCAGCAATATGACACTGTCTTCAAAGATAATTCTATAATATAGAGTTTACTATAAAGCCTATATACAGGTGTAACCTAAGAAATAGATAAGTATCTGATGTTTTTGTGACCAGACTCAAAACACTTATTTGACACACTGACACAATGCCAGTTAATCAGAAAGGTTAGTATAAATACCTTAGTTTTGAGTTCTACCATAGCATGAGAGAAAATAGAAAGCATCATTCCTTTGCAGCAATGTTTAATTTAAACTTTTCAACAAGAGTAGAAAGCACAGTAAATGTGAAGTTGGCTATGTAGTTTTCACAGGACTACAAATTATCCTTAGTAATGCTGGCGAAAATTTACTCTAAGCTGCCATGTATTTATCTATGAAATATTGGAAGAAACCTATCACAGTAGAAACATACAGTCCTATAAGCTAACAGATCACTTCTTTTGCATTGAGGTACCAATTATGAAAACAATCATTATCATTTAGAAAACATAAATACATTAAGGTAAATAAACAAGCTTAATTTAAACTTGACACTTTCTTTTTGTCATATACATTTCTAGTCTTTCAAACCAAAGATGTTTCTAGTAAAATCTAGTTCATTAAATGCCATGGTTTATATTATTCTTCAAAGTTTGATTGAAATAGATTTGCATTAAAATATAGCACACAAACACACACATAATTGAGGATAGTCAAATATTATATTGAATTTTTCTCCTAAAACAGTCTGATTACTAAGAGTTTATCAGAGGAAGAATTTTAAAAAGATTGTAGAGAAAATCAAGATAATCAAAGAGAGAAAAGTGCTGAAGGTATATAGAACTTCATAATTAAACTGAAACTTACAGCTCAATTAAATTTAAGCATCATTATGCCTAAAACATCAGGGAGTACCAAGAGACTAATAAAAGGAAGTGGTATTGATGTTAAGTGGCAAAGGCAAGAGATACTATAGATTGGTCCAAGCATTTCAGATGACATGTGAGTAATGTTAGCACAGGAATTCAGTCATTTTATGAGTAACCCAAGCATAGATTTCTAACATAGAATACCTATCCACTGCTTTAAATATATCAACTACTGATTAGAAAATAGAACATGAATTAATGTTTTTATTTTGAGGATCTTGGAGATTCAGAGATGTGAAAAATGTTTATTTGGGGCCTTTCTGTGTCTGTGTGTTTGTGTAATCAATTTTTTCAGGCAGGATATTGGGCATGGTGGCCATGCCTTTAATCCTAGCACATGGGCAGCAGAAGCAGGCAGATCTCTGTGAGTTCAAAAGCGGACATTGTATTCCCCTTCCCTTAGCAGGGCCTCATGGTCCTCTTCTCCATAAAAAGAAAGCTTACTACATATAGCACCACCAGTTTGGTAAGCTAGTATCTCTGCAAGATGGGAAATGACACCTTTAAGGAAGCTATGTTTCAGGAGGAATTGTTTTGTGATATATTGCAAGTGTTTGTTAACCGTGTGCTGTGGTTTGCTGTAGCTGTTGTGTTTCAAGTTGTAGCATGGACAAAGTTTAGCATCTCCAAATCAGTGAAGGCATGAACTAAGGATGGAGGCAGAGGGAATTCTCATGTTGACTCTGCTGGTGCACCTATGGATGGGACTGAAGGGGACTTGGCCTGTGGGCTGGAGACCCTTTGTCTGATAGGCTTTGGGAAGCTTGCATTCTCTTGTGGGTTTTTACCCACTCAGTGAGACACCATTATGGAACCCCTAGGTGCCATTTTGGCTTCCCTGGATTGAGGGCATGTGTTGCTTCCCCAGCCTTCCCAGGTTGTGGGTATTCAGAGAAATTGTGAGAGGAGCTCTTCCTCTTCAGTACACTTGTCCTCTAGACTTTTTTTTTTAAAGTTTTGATCTAGTCAGCTAGTCTTGTGTCTTTTTTTTTTCTTTTTTTTAATTTAATTTTTATTGATGCTTTGTGCATTTCATACATTTTTTCCAATTCAGTTCAGGCTTATTTCCCTTTCCCTTCCCCCCCCACCCCCACCCCATCCCAGATCATGCATTCTGCCATAACTGTCCTGCATCTTTCTCTCAGTTTTTTTTTGGTTTGTCTATTTTAGTTTTGGGAAATTTCATCTATTATTCAGTTGAAAATCTGATCAATACTATTCTCTGAGTTCTTTCTCCCTTCCTCTATTCCTATTGATGCAGAAGTTGGTCTTTTCATAATGTCCCAAATTTCCTGGTTGTTCCCACTCTTTGTTGTATTTTTTTAAATGTTTTCATAATCTTTATTTGAGCTTTTTTAATTGCTCGCTAACAATGTGTTATCTCATAAAACGTCTGAAATTATCTTCTGTTCCTGCTTCCCTCTTCTCCTTTTGAGGCTTTTCCTTTCCTTTCTTCTTGATGACTGAGTGTTCTAATTCCTTTTTTTGTTTCCTTCCTGTGTTTTCTTTAAGTACTTCCATTTCTTTTGAGCTTCTCAATCTCTATTCTTCGTGCTTCTCAATTTCTTCTTGGTGCTCCTTACTTCTGATTTGGGCTTCCTTGTTCAGTGTTTCTACTTCCATTTCGG
>VZQC01013306.1:751274-908194 GCA_009823505.1 Rhizomys pruinosus
GAGTTTGTTTTTTTCTCCCTCTAGTTCTTTCTGGAGTTTGTCATTCTGTTCCTTTAGTTCTTTCCGAAGTTTGTCATTGTATCCCTCTAGGTCCTTTTTGAGTTTTTCATTCTCTCTCTTTAGTTCTATGACTTCTTCTTTATTTTCTTTAATTTCTCTGCGTATATCTGCAATTATTCATCTAAGCTCTGTTCCTTGGGTCTCCTCCAAGGGGATCCCATTGTGGCTATCTCCTCCAGGTTTGGTAGGGCCTGGTGTGGGAGTATCCTGTGCCTTTCCCATGTTGTCCCTTCGTCGTGTCCCTGGCATATCAGTTTCCCTTTTGTGGTTCAAGTCACAAACGACTTTTCACTATATTAGCGGATGGTTTTGCTCGCCTCCTTCTGATGCTTTTTTTTCCCCCTTTCCTCCTCCTTTTTATTTTTATTTTTTTTTATTTTTATGGTGTATTGACTTGCCTAGGTTTCAGGTTTTCAATTTTGTGTATATATTGGATGTTGGAAGCCTAAGTTAGTCTTCTCTTTCTGTTCTGAAGGTTCTCCAAAAGGAAGACCACTTGGATTCTTAGCAATTCACTTGGCGCGGGGGGGGGGGGGGATATTGTGCACGTGACCTAGCCCGTGCCCCGGTACCTCTGGGACGGGGACCCCGGAGATGGGTTCAGAGCAAGACCCTCTCGCAGCTGCCCCCACGCCAGACCACCCCTAGAGCTGTAGAGCTGTGTACCTGCCCTGGCGTATTATGGCATCTTGCCTGCAACCTAGGTTCCCACCCACAAGTCCAGCCGGGACCAGAGCAGAAGCAGACACGCCCCTCCGTTCACCCTGCTGCGGAAGAGCGCAGTTCCTCTGGGACAGGGACCCCAGAGACGGGTTCGGAGCGAGACCCTCTCCCAGCTGCCCCAGCGCCAGACCACCCCTAGAGCTGTAGAGCTGTGTACCTGCCCTGGCGAGTTATGGCATCTCGCCTGCGACCTAGGTTCCCTCCCACAAGTCCGGCCGGGACCAGAGCAGAAGCAAACACGACCCTCCGTTCACCCTGCTGCAGAAGAGCGCAGTCCCTCTGGGACAGGGACCCCGGAGATGGGTTCAGAGCGAGACCCTCTCCCAGCTGCCCCAGCGCCAGACCACCCCTAGAGCTGTAGAGCTGTGTACCTGCCCTGGCGAGTTATGGCATCTCGCCTGCTACCTAGGTTCCTGCCCACAAGTCCAGCCGGGACCAGAGCAGAAGCAAACACGACCCTCCATTCACCCTACCGCGGAAGAGCGCAGTCCCTCTGGGACGGGGACCCCGGAGATGGGTTCAGAGAGAGACCCTCTCCCAGCTGCCCCCACGCCAGACCACCCCTAGAGATGTAGAGCTGTGTACCTGCCCTGGCGCATTATGGTGTCTTGCCTGCGACCTAGGTTCCCGCCCACAAGTCCGGCTGGGACCAGAGCAGAAGCAAACACGACCCTCGGTTCACCCTACCGCGGAAGAGCGCAGTCCCTCTGGGAGGGGGACCCTGGAGATGGGTTCAGAGCAAGACCCTCTCCCAGCTGCCCCCACGCCAGACCACCCCTAGAGCTGTAGAGCTGTGTCTCTTCTAGACATTTTGAAATGGGCTCGAAACCTACTCTGCAGCCTTGGATTCAGCCCCTAGGAGAGGCCCTGGCTTCTACCTTCTGGCCACAGTTCAGGTGGTGAAGGTCACAGAGGCAGGAAGGACAGTCATGCCCATGGAGCAAGCTCAAGCCTTTTGGTACAAGCCTTCTATAGAGGTGCACATTTGCACCTTTGCACAGGCCTGCTTGGGTTGTGGAGGCAACTCCCTACCCAGGAATTAGTCTACCAACATTGGCTTGCATGAAAGTCTGTGAAAAGCCAGCTAGCTACAGTTTAAATGTGTCTTAAAAGTCCGCCTTAAAAAAGTTTTCTGTAAATAGTGTTAAATAGTGTAAATAGTGCTTAATTCTGCTGAGGTCTTCTTTTTGTCTGACAAACTTCCCCCAAGATGGAGTTCTAGAGGCCAGTCTTCTGTGATGCAAATTGAGTTTGTAAATTCCAGGCTTGTGGAGCCTGGTGTGGTGGCATGGCAGGTCTTTGTGAGTTCAAGAACAGCCCAGTCTACAGAGTGAGCTCCAGGTCAACTGTGACTGTGGGGAGGCCCTGCCTTTAAAAGATCAAAAGCAAACTATAAAGCTATTACACTTTCCAGTTTGTAGCTGTAAATACTCTGGTTAATCTAGTCCAGTGTTTGTTGTTCGTTGCCCCTCTCCTGCCCTGGAGACAGTGGAAACAGTGGATGGCTGGCGGGGGAAGGGCTGGCTTTACAGTATTCTATGTGCAAATGGGAAGTGTAAAGCACTCTTGCCTGGAGCAGTGGTTCATCTTTCATTGTGTTTCGAAGGTGCAGCTTTGATTCCAATACTCAGATGGCCTTCTCTGAAGAATCAAACCCAGCCTTAATTGTGGAAATGACCTTTTCTCATTGAGTATAAGACAATAATGAAACTTCCTTCCCATAGATTGGTCTCACAACATTTTTTCCTTTGTACATATGTTTGTGTATGCTTGTATGTATGTATGTATGTATGCACACGCACATGTGTGTATGGATGTATGAGTATTTTGTTTTAACCCCTATAACTTTCTAAACTCCTGTGTTTTAAAAAGTCAACTATAGCCAGGTGGGCGTGGTGGCTCACGCCTTTAACCCTAGCACTTGGGAGGCAGAGGCAGGCAGATCCTTGTCAGTTCAAGGCCAGCCTGGTCTACAGAGCAAGTTCCAGGACAGCTGGGACAACAGGGAGACCCTGTCTCAAAAAGATCAAAAAAAAAAAAAAAGTCGACTATAAATCACTGTTTACAGATTCAACCTATACAGAACTTTGTTTATACATTTTGGTGTTAACAATCTTTAATTGGGTTCATGTAAATGTTAATATGCATTTGTACAATTCTAAAAAACCTCTGAGCTGGAACTGGCCCCTTCAGCTTAAACTTCTATGGTCATTTGTGTAATTTACTTGTTTTGGTAAAAAAATTACTATTAAATTGTACAAGTGCTATATCAGTTAGCTACTTTATGGGTGTATGCTACCACCTACTGGCTACACTCCTTCAACGCCTAAGCCAGAAACTCCAACAAATTCTTAAAGTGCTGTAAGAAATAAATCGGTTTTAAGAAATAATCTTATTTTATTTTAGATATAATTTAAAGTATGGTTAAATGTATATTGTAAAACATTTAACAACTAAGAAAAACATCTTTAAAACAGGGTTTTGTGCCAAGATGGGAAAAACCACCTCCAAAGGCTGAAAGAAAAATGATTGTTATAAACCCACTTTATAAGAGTTATAGTGATATGTTTAAAATAAATATTATAAATTTATATAGAGGTATTTCAGTACAGATTTATACAGAAATACAAATAAGTAAATAAAAGTTAATGGACTTGATTTTTCTGTAGTCACAGTCTAGCTAAAAAGTTTTAAAGAACAGTGCATATCTAATTGATGTGTGTTTATCAGATATCCAAATTTGCCAAATTTTGTCTACATATTATATGGTATTTTAAAACTTAGTAAAAGTAAAAATGTCTATGTTAAACAACATTGGTTAAAAGGGTTTTAATAAAAATGGTAATACATTTAAGCTAATTGGAAATATAAATTGTTGTCCACATTTGTTTTATTTATAATTTATATAACAACAACTTTGGGGTTAATGCATACAAATGTTTTCTATAACTTTTGTGTCGTACACTATCATCTTGTACCATTTTCTTTTCCCTGTAGGATAACTTAACTAAAGGAATTAAGTTTCCTTCCCAAATTAACAACATACAGTCAATGATAAACAGCTTGGGTAAATTTAATGAAGATTTACACCTTGATTCCTGCCTATAAGTATGTGTAATACAACTGCCTTTTTGAGATTCATGGGTCAAAAAATAGAAACCTAAAATAAAAAAGGAGGGTGGGATACAGTTATATATTAAACCTTGTGACACATTTTTCAATTTAAATCTTAAAACTAACTATGGGAAAAGATTTGCATGTTCCCACAGGTCAAAACATCACCAACTTAATGGCTGAGAAAGAAAAGATACAGCTTTGCATTGTGCAGGATGTACCGAGAAATACCAGCAGAGAAGTTGGCCCATCTGAACATTAAAAAGGAAGGAAAGCCTCAGATTGCCTGAACTACAGGAATCAAACATCTCTGTGGATCCTTGTTGAAACAACTGTTTATAATGTGTTCTAATGTAGTTACTGTCCAGGTGCCGCAAAGATTTAATATGAGAGACTTCCCTGCCTCTCCTTTTCATAGAACAAAGAAAAACATGATGGTAATGAAGTCATTCCCCAACTGTAAATTAGAGCCAACTGTTATAGTGGTAATTTTTTTTATAAAACAGGTGTAACTGCTTTCTTTAATTGACTGATAGACATAAGAACTGTGAAAAGATATTCTCCATTCAAGGCCAAATAGTAAAGTCTTTATAAGCTGTGCAATTAAGGAAAACATATTAATACAGGAGAGCTCTGACAGCAGCAGTGGATTATTCTGCCAAGGAGAGGTTGGCTAGAGGATCCAAGACCCAAAAACTAAAGGCTTTTTGCCTGTAAACTGGGATACCTGCAAAAACAGAGGTGGTAAGGCCCTGCTGTCGAAGACCTTGTGTAAGATGTATGGGAAAGATGGGAAAGATGTATTGAGACCACAGTTGCAAGTGTACAGTTGGTCTCTGAAATGCTAAAGAGCATTACCAAAGGCCACTAAATCAATAAAGCAAAATATTGGTCTCCTTGAGTCAAGCACGACTCCTCTGTCAGCAGCAGCTACACCTCACCTGCCTAGAAATACCATGCAGCAGTGGCAGCCATATGTCCGTATATCCCAAATCCAATTGGCTATTAGCGCTCTCCTTGGAGGAATAATTCATGGCCGATGCCACAAACTTATGTCCTCTAGTGGTTAAGAGATGTTATAAGCCACAGTAAGACCTTGTCATCTTTTATAGAAAAGCTATAGTTCATGGATTACCATACCATCTAAACATCTGTGTCTATGCCCACAAAGTAACTTACCATAATAATTAGTACTATCTTAATGCCTGTATTTCTAATTGCTTGTGCTTCATTAATAGGATTAAAAGGTTGTTCCTGGATAAACTGCCAACCTATGAAAGGAAACAGCTTGAACTGATCAGAGTCCAGAATGACATCTCTAGAGAAAGTAGACTGCTTTGCTTCTCACCCAAGCATGCTCCTTTTCTAAAGCCTAGGGAACAATCTGCAGAAAGAAGGGGCATGGTAGAATGTAAGGGCTGCAATTGGGGTGAATTGTGGAACTAAATCAATACAGACTGGGCTCTTATTTGATCTACATGCTTATACATACAAGCCCCTCCAGCTGGACAATGGGGACCTTGGACTGTATAAGTTTGGGCATAGCTGCTTTCAAATTGGTTTTACATGAAGGATGCTTGTATTTATTACTTATTACTTATTATTACCTAATGGTTGTTTTTTTTTTAACACAAATTGGTCTTAGTGTAAAAGATAAAACTCTTAGGTTTGGCCTGCCTCCACCCAGCACTCAAGATAACTTTAAGCAATCATGTATTTAAGAACAGGTCCCTTTATAAATGCCAACCTCTCCCATGGGCTTGTCTGCCTCTCAAAAAATAAAAACAGGGAAGATGTTGGGAAATCCAGCTTGAATTGCAGACTAGCTTTCCAGCTAACATGCCTCAGGGCACTGTATGGGCCAAGGGTCTGGCCCCGCCCCAAGGAGGAACAAACAACATGGCCTAGGTGTGCAGTGGCATGGACTTGGGGGACTTACGATTGGTTCTGGAAAAAGATGTCATTTATTTTATAAAAGCAGGCTGTAGCAAGGAATAAATTCGATTTTCATAGTAACATCATCATGGACTTTCTGACTGTTATTTTTATCAATTATTGCATGCATACAGGCTAAGGTAGGCCTGCATTTCATTCAGGTGGCCAGTGGGTTGGAAAAAGGTTCCCCTTACCCACCACCAATCTGGGTAGCTGTTGTTGTGAGTGGACATTGGCTAAAGATAGGCCTTCAGCCATCAGTCTGAAATTTCTGTCCAGGGTTCAGCAGTCTCTGGGCTGGTGGGAAGCCGTGGCCAAAAGTAGAATACATGGTTGTTAGCTGCCATGTGGATAGTGGGAACCAAACCCTTGTTCTCTGCAAGAGCAACCAGTGTTCTTAACTGCTGAGCCATCTCTCCATGCCCCTTGACTTTATTTTGTGAGGCAGGTCTTTCCCTGAACTTGGAGAATGCCACTTTGTTAGACTGGTTAGCCAGTGAGCCACTGGGATCCTGCTCTGGTCCTCCAGCCCTGCAGTTGCAGGTGTGTACTCCCATGCCTGGCTTTTTTACATGGCTGCTGGGGCTTGAGCTCAGGTCCTCATGATTGTGAAGCAAACACGTGGGTCCAGGCTAAGGGCTTGAGTTGGAAGTACATCTCGGGCTGGGCTACAGGAAGTCGCCAGCTGGCCTCTGCACAGAGGGTTAAGCTCCCCACAGTATCTGCAAAGTGACCACTGTGTTCCCCTTCCCTTAGCAGGGCCACGTGGTCCTGTTCAGCATAAAAAGAAAGCTTCCTACAACCTAGGCCCTCTGTGAAAATCCTCCCCTAACATGCCTGATGTGGTGGTATACCCCTTTAATCCCAGCACTTGAGAGGCAGTGACAGGCTTATCTCTATGAGTTCAAGGCCAGCCTGGTCTGCAGAATGAGTTCCAGGACAGCTGGGACTAAAGGAAGGTTTTTATAAACCTTTCCTGTCTCAAAAAAATACCAATAAATAAATAAATAAATAAATAAATAAATAAATAACTGACATCTGGTCCTTTTTCCCCCCCCCTTGGAATCCTGTGATTTCTAAGGCTGCCAAATTTTTTTCCCTATATAAACTTGTAACCTTGGAGAAATAAACTGATGTTTTCAAAAGACAGACTATCCCAGGGGTGAATCTCACCACTTCTGTGCCTACCCTATCTCCGTTCCTGGTGGATGGGGCATACTTGAGAATAGCAGGAATTCTGCAAATTACCATTTGCTACATAAGGAAACGTCTATGGTAAGCTTTGAGAGATGCAGTCATACTATGTGTAGAAGATGCATTGTCACTGTTGCATAGATATGTAAATCTGCAATGGTCTCCATCTGTTGCAAAATGAAGCTTTTATGAGGAGTGAAATGTACAATTATCTTTAAACACAAGGATGCATATTTAGAATAAAGTAAAAAATTACATTGGTCTAGAGATGTGACAAAAGTAGATTTTTCTTTAGTATCTATGACCTCTCCAGACATATGTATTTGGCTATGTTTACCATACCATACAAGAGTTCCCTCCCATTGAGTGGGCCTTACTTCCAATTAAAAAGCTGTTGATTATCCCCAAACTAAAAGTGTCACTAATGCACCAATAGAGATAGCTGCTGAGCAAGTCAATGTTGTTTGGCTGATGTACAGAGAGCAAGAGGCTATAGGAGCTTATCTATGGCTAGGATACAAAGTTTAACCCTCTGCCTCCCAAGGCATAGGAATCATTTACAAATAGGCAGTGGAAAAAATATAAGAACAAGAGAAGGTAGATAGCCATATGTAAACAGAGTCTTCCAGATACCTGGTCACTTACTCATATGAACTCTCACCAATTGGCGACAGCATGCACAAGATCCATGCAAGCTCACACCAGACAAAATCCGAGTTCAGACATGGGGAGATGGGCAAAGAATCCCAACCCAAGCTAAGGAACTTGGCAATTGATGGCTATTAGGAAGGGGAGACATAGTGTCTTACAGGGATGGGAGCACAGCAGATTGAACCAAACTAAAGGACATTTGAGGACTCAAATGTCAATACATATATATATATGTCATATATAAATATATGTCAATACATATATATATATGTATATATATATATATATATCCCATATATATATATATATATGAAACAGAAGAAAAACTCCATAGGATATATAATATAATATAGTATAATATAATATAATAATTATATATATATCCTATGGGTATATATAAAATATATAATATAATATATATTATATCCTATGGAGTTTTATATCTGTTATCAACTTCTGTGGTAATTTACTGCTATAAAAATAGAGCAGTCATAGAAGGAATATGACAAATTCAATAAAATAGACATATTTGAATTGGAGAAGTAATTTGTGTTAAATATCATCAGAACTATCACCCTACAAAGACATGTTAAAGATCTCAGTTTGATCTAACAAAAAGTTTTACCATGGTTAAGTAGTATTTATACACATGATACAACATGTATGTGTGATATAAACAAATTTCCAATGGCATGGGTTTATTATTGATTATGAGATTAGAAAACCAGAAGTTTCTGTTATAATAAATTTCAGCTATAACAGAGATACTGATAAATTTCTATTTCAGTCATATCCATATAAGCATATATATGTAATGCAAATTCTTGATTTTATTTGGCTTTCTGGTTTTTCTCTCATGCTTCTAATTTTCTTCTCTTTTTCTTCTTATATCCTTTCATACTCACATTATCACTCCATCATCTTCTTTATTAAACATTTTAGATCTGATTTAAATGTAAAGAATTAAAGTTGTAATGGATCCTGAATAAGATATAAACTCCTATATTACTTATATTTGCAAAGCTAACTATATTTTTCATATTAAGCACAGGTTCCACAGGACAATTTTTTAAGCATGTACATGCTCTTTTACTTTACTTCTAACCAGAATAAACATGCAGTTTTAAATGGTGACTTGTTCAGCCAGTTTTAAATTTATATGTTCATATCTATGCTATGCTAATAGAAAGTGTCTGCTTTCTAAACTCATAATTAATCATAAAGGCAAGCTATTGGAGATATATTTTTACATAATAACTGAAGTGATCTTACATCAATGTCATATTTTGTGCTGTTTAATAAAACTAGAAAGTACAAAAGTTTTAAAGGGATGATGCTTTTATGAACATCAAAGCAATTGGAATGGTTTGTGATTTCAAGAATGACACAGTTTTTAGGTTTTATTCTAAAAATATGCTTGCTTAGAGTCTTCAGGAGATGCCTGTCATGGGACTGAAATATATTGTTTATTAATGAAGGTTTTCTAATCATTTGGCTTATTGTTTTCATACTAAAATGTCAAAATATTTTACCAAGCTATAATGGACAGTAAAAATAATCAAAAGTATGGAAATGAAATAAAGTTTAAAAGTCTTTCAAAAACAGGGTCCTGAGAGGATGTAAAATAGAGACACATGGGAGGTCATGCTTATTTTGTCATTTTCGAATGCTTGTTAAAATATATGGTCCACATTTCTCAAAGGTTCACAATGAAAACTACGGTTATTTCACATAAAGATCTTTCCCATTTTGCTTAGGATAAATGTTAACATTTTGGGTAACTGAGGAACATACTAAGTTTCTGTTATTCTATGTATGCTAAAAAATTTATGCTATATTTAAATTTATTTTCTATATAAATTTCATGCATATTTAATAATAACTTCAATATACCTAATAACTAGCTTTATACAAAATACCTCATAACTAGCAATATACAGCATGAAATATATAAATAAACGTACATAAAAAGTGCAAAATACATTTTAGTATTTGATACTGTACTGAGGGAAAGAATCAATGTATTTGAATTTTTAAGGGGAATAATATAAGGAAGCAATTTGTAGACACCTATCTAAAAATATTCAGTTATAATTTTCTATATGATATATCCATATTCTTATCTAAAATTTTGGAGGCCATTAATCATCCTCCAAAATAAAATTAACTTTTTCTTCATCCTTAATATCAGTAAAATAACATCTGTTTCAGCATTGAATCCTTACATAAAAAAGAAATATCGACAGGAAAAACAATGTTTTTTTTCTTACTACAGTTTGATATTTTTAACTATCTGGTTTTTAAACATTTCTATATTTTTGTGCAATTGTTAATACTGTAATTTACCTATCTTATTAAAGGTGTTTGGTACTGAGTTATATGATACTATTAATAAAATTACTTGGATAATCAATATCATCTTCTTTCTTCCTTTTCTTTTTACTATTTTCTACTGGACAATAACATTCCATCAATATTATAACAACATTAACTTATTTAAGAGAAATGAAGCAGGGAAAGCACTCAAGGAAAATATGAAACTTTGTCATATTAAATTGGTTTCTTAGTCTCTGCTGTAAATTTCATATTTAATTAATTTGGCAATTTTGAATAATTGACTTGACATTTTAAGGCTAGACAGTGGTTTCAATTTGTAAAATCAAGCAAATCAACATATCAGTTGCTTTTAATAAATAATTTTTCAGTTTGATTAATATCTTATCAACCTTTCCCAATAATGTAATTCTGTTTGCTATTAAATTCTTACCTGGTCTCTAAAAATACTCATGGTTCAAAAACCCATGAGCACTTCTATTCCTGTGTCATTTGCCTACTAATTTCACAGCTGCAAACTTGGAAACATGTTGAGAAAAACTATTAAAATATTTTAAAGCCACATGGGATTATTAAAAACTAGAATGAGTGCTCTAAATCTTTGAGACAACTGTTCATTGGTTGCTTTAAAAAAAAAAAAAAGAAGAAGAATTAAAGTGAAACCTCTCTTGTTTTCTGGAACCTCTAATTCAGAGCTGTTAGTTTAGCCATGCTCCTGGAGAGTGGTCAGGGGATCTATTGGAACATCAGAAGGGGAAGAAATTAGCCAAATTCATCATTGCTTTTAATTTTACATTTTCATGAAATTAATTCTCCTTACTTGTCAGGCAAGACTGAATTCATCTTAAAAAATCTTAATTTCTTTTAGCTCAAAATAAATTATGATGCCTAGGATTCTGTCTGAGAATGAGGAATTTCATGGCTGTTTGGAAGTTGGCTAACTGCTATTTAAGAGTTGGTAACACAAAAGCATTTCATACTGTCAAAGAAAAGAGAGTGAGTGTTAAAAGAAACCAGGGGGTTGCTTTTTATTTCCTCTAAACGACAAGCTTAACTATTGTCACATAATTCACCAGTGTATTCTGGAAATCTCCTTCTGTCATAAAAACCTGAGCACAGCAACATCTGTCTAGAGCGGGGCAAAGGCCTGTGACCCTGATCTAACATGGGTCCCCCAGGGTCAGCAAGCACAAGAACAGAAGGTAAAAGCGCAGACGCCTGTGAGCAGATGAAGTGACACAAAAGTGCCCTCTGAAGGGAACCTTTTCTCTTCATTTTCTGTTTGGAGTTGGCAGAGATAATTCTCTGGATATTGTAGCTTCCATCAAGCAAGAATCAGCAAGGATATTATACGTTATTATAAAAATAATGTTAGTGATGAACCTTTCTTAGGCATTGTCATGATTCCAGCCTGCTTTTGACTTTTATTTTCTTGCAAGTGCTCTCCAAACTGCACTATCAGTTGAATTTTTCCCATTTTCATTGGTTTCATAGGGTAGAACTGACAACTGTGTAACAAGGCAAATGTTAAAAAACGGTGAAGAAGAAAGAATGGAACATCTTAGCTCCTCTCTTAAGGTCAGAGTGAAGGGATTTGATTTTTCATTTCACTAACACATGAAGTTGGTGGGGATAGGTTTCACAGCCCTTCCATTAATCAAACTATGTCAACTTCTCCAGCATAGACATATGAAATCTCACTACCAGCTATGATACCCAGCCATATCTGTGGGTATTGAAATGAACAGATATGCAGGGTCTACTGTATGTTCCATAAAACAGATAGATGTAAGATAACCATATACATACACAGGTTGATCTATAGAGACACAGATACATGGAAAGAGGGATTTGGGGTTTCTGTTTTATTTTATGTTTGCTTCTTCCTAAAATATTGGAGGTCTTATATCACAAAAAATTTGGGGTAAAACAAGGTATTATACAAGCAAATGATGAAAAAGATGTTTCTTTTTCTACTTCACATTTCTTAATCTATATTCTCTCTCATTTGGCTCTTGAAGGATGAATGTGGCTATGCCAGGGTAGAGGAGATGTTTGCATAATAAGTCCAGTAATAAAGCCCAATGTACTCTCTCTGACATTCAATCATTCCCTCTGGAGCACACTGAAATAAGACAGGTACTCAGCATTTGAGTCCCTTAGAATCTGACACCCCCCAAAAAAATTTTTTGTAGGGCATTCTCTTTTTGAATAGCAATCAACTTGTGTAATAGCTTCTACTGCTCAGAAATATGATATGTAAGATTCATGCATAGTAGAATGGGCAGCAATAATCAGAAGATTTTATTATTTTGTCTGCTGAGAAAATTCAGGAAAGTTTAGGCAACTGATATATACAGCACAAGTTTTCATCCTACCCCTTCTGCCTCAAGTGCACAAAACAAAGTGGTAATCTATCTCGTTTATTTCTTTGAAAATGGTGTTCTTAAAGTACATCTTGCAGATAGATTATCTATCCCTCACAGCAAAGTTTCACAATGGGAGTCTAATAATTGCTCCTTTTCTAATTTCACTAAATGAGTTATAATTATTTTATGTCTGTTTTATGGTTACTGAATAGTATTAACCTAAACTCTAATTATAATATAGCTTTCAAAGAAATGTATGGACACCAAATTGATGAACAGCCAGCTCATGTAGGAGCATCCCATAAAGCAGACACTCAGCTAATAGTTTTAGAAATAGAGTGTTAAAATTCAGAAGCACAATTCACTTGTGAATGAAATAGATATAAATTCATTAAGTTTATATCTCTAAGACCAGAAAAATGGGAACTTGCCACCATGATAAATACAGATAAAATAAATTTACAATCAAACACAAACTTGTTATTTTTCAATCTTTTTGAAAGTAGTGATAGATGCTTCTGATTCATCTTGTGCTTAAATGTGAGTTCACATGTCCATTGCATCATCTGATCTAACAGAGTCTTGCTAACAGAAATCCCATTTCAATAAAGTGGATAGTATTACTGCAGCCAGCAGAATGCCTGGGATTCTCTACTAGCCACTCCTTTTTAAATTCTTTCTGTTAAAAGTTATTAAAGTTGATTGATTTATGAATTCATCATAAAAAAAGGCAAAGAAGTGTATGTTTTCAATTTCACTCCTTCCTTTCTTTCCTCCTTTTCTTCTTTTATTCCTCCCCACTCTCCTTTCCTTCCCTTTCCTTCTCTCCCTCTCTCTCTCTCTATCCCTCCCTCTTTCCTTCCTTCCTTCCTCCCTCCCTCCCCCACCTTCCTTCTTTTCTTTCTGAGACAAACTCTTAGCCAATTGCCTAGGTTGGTTTCAAGCATTTAGACTCAAGTGATCCTCCTGCTTCAGTTTCATGACCAGGTAGGATTACAAATGTATGTTACATTTTAGTGTAGTAACTGAATATAAACTTTAAAAAGATATTTTGAAAAATTTATATTAGATCCTATCTAAATAGGCTATTTTCAAAATCAAAAACATTCAACTAGCCCAGTGTAGTGGTACACACTTTTCAAAAAAAAATTTATTGAAGTTTTGTGTATTTCATATAACATATCTCGGTCAAATTTAGACTCATTCCCCCTTCAATGCCCCCACCCTACTGCTCTTGAAGTCTGCTATAGATGTCTTTTTTTAGCCTTTTAAAACTTTTTCTTTGTAGAGGTTTACTGTTTTGTGCAGAAGTTTACTGTTTCAGTTAGTTCTTTGACCCAGTCCTTTTGTTGTTGTTGTTGTACTTCCAATTTATATTGTTCTAATATATATATATATATATATATATTATATTATTATATCTATATCTATATATAGATATATAGATATATATATATATATATATATATCACATATATCCCAAAATTATGATGTCTGAAAATAAACTAAGTTAATTCCTAAATGTGTTTAGCAATTCACATTTTCCCCTTTAATTTTATATTTATCCACCGATATACCCAAATTACAAAGTCTGAAAATAAGTGGTAGGTAATAAGAGCATAGTTGCCTTAAGATAAAACAAAATATAACACTAACATTGCTCAGTTTGTCTTATAACTAGGGATTTGGTGCTAGCATCCACAAATAAGGGATATATTTCTTCTAATTCAAGCTCCTGGAAGGCAGTGGCAGGTGGATCTCTTTGAATTCAAAGCCAAACTGTTCCTCATAGAGAATTCCAGACTAACCAGGGCTACAGAGTGAAACTTTGCCTAAAAATTAAGAAAGGAGGAAGAAAGGAAGGAAGGAAAGAAGAAAAGAAAGGAAGAAAGAAAGAAAGGAAGGAAGGAAGGAAGGAAGGAAGAAAGAAGGAAAGAAAGAAAGGAAGAAAGAAAGAAAACATCAAATTAAAACAATTTAAGGTGTTAAATAAAACAGGCTACACTGTAGTGACAAGAGATGGATCTTTACATTGTCTGAAAGCAAAAACTGGAAAATTACCTTTGAAAGTAAAATTTGCAATAAAATGTCCAATAAATAAATAAATCTTCACAATAATAAATAGGCCATTGTGATGGTCAATCTTCTTTGGTAACTTGACAAAGAGAGAACCTAAATTAAGGGATTTCCTCCATCATATTGGTTTGCAGGCATGTCTGTGGGGGCATTTTCTTGATTTCTAGCCTATATAGGAAGTTCCAGCCTGCTGTGCACACTGGACTAGTGCCCCAGAGGGAACAAGTCCTCCTTGGTTTCTCATTCAAGCTCTTGCCTTGAGTTACTACCATGACTTCCTTCAGTGAAAAACTGAACCTAGAAGTGTAAGATAAAATGAACATTTCTACCCCTAATTTGTTTTTTGGTCACGATACAGCAACAGAGAAACCAGACTAGGCTAACCCTAGTTATTCCGAACTAAGGATGTAAAGAAATGATTAAGTCACCCTGAGTATGAGGAAAGAATATTTTGTGATTATATTTTGAGGAATGTATTTAGGTGATCCTTATCAGTACTAATATCATTCACATCATATCATCATCATGCCTATAAATTCAAGTTAGTCCATTGTCTTTCAAACCTCTCAATATTTCAATATGAGGTTAATTTTTTCTAAAAGACTAACCTGGGGGGCTGGAGAGATGGCCTAGCGGTTAAGAGCGCCTACCGCTCTTGCAGAGGACCCAGGTTCGATCCCCAGCACCCACATGGCAGCCGAGAACCATCTGAAACTCCAATTCCAGGAGAACTCCAGTTCCAGGGGAATCCGAGACCCTCTTCTGACCTCCGCGGCAGTGCACGTCACAGGTGCACAGGCTTGCATGCAGACAATACATCCATACACATACAGAAATAAATAAATAAAATTAAAAAAAAAAAAAAAGACTAACCTGGGGGCTGGGGAGATGGCTCAGTGGTTAAGGGTACTGGTTGCTCTTCCAGATAACCTGGGTTCAAATCCCAGAACCTGTGTTGGCTAAAAAGTCTGTAACTCTAGTACCAGGGGATGAAATGCTCTCTTCTGGCCCCCACAATCACTGCACAACACATGTGCACTTACATATAAGTAGTCAATACATTCACAACCATAACATAAAAATAAAGTTTAAAAGACTAAACTGAACTTCAGTATATTTCTCTCAAATATTTACCAATGGCCTGTACTACACCAAATTTGGGGATGTGGTTAGAAGAGATAATAAGCCATCATTCCCTTATCCTGACAAGAGCTGCAAAACAGGTCTGGGGACTGAGAGGAAGATTTAATGTTCAAATAATGCAGTAGTACTGGAGAGGTTTTTAGAGGAAGAACATATATTCTAGTCCATAAAATTAGAAATTCATTTCTAAGAATATATCTGAATTAAAGTGCTTAGCTCTTAATAAAGCAGGGAAGGCCTTAACATAAAATATAGTCTTTGGGGGCTGGAGAGAGGGTTCAGTAGATGAGAGCACTGGCTGCTCTTGCAGAGGACCTGGGTTCAATTTCTAGCATCCACATAGCAGCTAACAACCATCTGTAATTCTAGTTCCAGGGGACTCCAATACTATCTTCTTTTTTTTTTTTAATTTTTTAATTTTTTAATTTTTTTTATTTTTGTATGTATATGAATGTACTGTCTGCATGCAGGTCGTGCACCCGTGTTGTGCAATGCCGTGGAAGTCAGAAGAGGGTCTCGGATTCCCCTGGAACTGGAGTTCTCCTGGAATTGGAGTTACAGACTGTTCTTAGCCGCCATGTGTGTGCTGGGGATTGAACCCAGGTCCTCTGCAAGAGCAGTCGGTGCTCTTAACCGCTAGGCCATCTCTCCAGCCCACTTAACCTCTGCGTGCATTGTACAATATGGGTATATTTATATACAAGCAGACAATATACTCTTACAGATAAAATGAAGCAATAAATAAAATATTTTCTTTTAAAAAATGAATACATTTTTCTTCTATGAAAGGCAAATTGAAATACATGATGGTACAGTCTTGTGATTAGTCATTGGTTCTCTTACTTATTTGAGAAATGAGAAATGAGGAGTCCAGTAATAGAGAATAAAACTGGGCACACAATGATCTGATCGGCCTATTCATTTATGAACATTGAAAATGGGTTTCGGGGCTGGAGAGATGGCCTAGCGTTTAGGAGCGCAGACCGCTCTTGCAGAGGACCCGGGTTCGATCCCCAGCACCCACATGGCGGCCGAAAGCAGTCTGAAACTCCAATTCCAGGAGAGCTCCAGTTCCAGGGGAATCCGACACCTTCTTCTGACCTCTGCGGCATTGCACGACACGGGTGCACAAACCTGCATGCAGACAGTACACAGTACATTCATACACATACGGAAATAAAAAAAAAAAAAAAAAAAGAAAATGGGTTTCCAGATTTTGTTCATTGTCAGGCACTTTGTTTGATCAATTATTTTAATTTTTATGGAGTTTGATGAATGAATAATAAAATGTATGGATGTGACTGTCAACTTCACAGCTAACTAACAAAGAAGAAAGACATATGATGTTGTTGTTGATATACAATTTGAATTCTGACTCTCTTTTTTTATCTTGTCCCTTTATTAAAAGTTGACCAAATCCACATACACTTTGGAAGATAGGTTTCCTTTGTTGATAACAGAAAAATACATTCAAATAGCATTGTGCCTTTTATATTGGCTTGAAGACATTACTTTGTTTTGGTGTAACCTTTGATCTCTAAGTTCAGAATACCATCAAAAATGAGATTATCTCAACAGCTAATAATTCAGTTAATCAATTTTTGTGTCCTATGTTCTGTTAGAACAACCTATCTGTATGGTGCAAAAATAATTGAAAGAGTTTTATACTAGAAGCTCACACTACTTGCCTTTCTTGCCAGTTACAATGTAAGCTGGGTTGTTTGCTTTCCACTAGATTGACAATAAAAAAACATCTGGGTCTCCTGAGTTTATCATTTTTGTTCCTTTCATACCATTTGGGCATCCTTATAAATTCAAAATGGGCTTCCATCTGGTAAAAGCTTAACATGTTTATTTTTTATTCTTTACGTTGAGTGCCAGTCCATAATGTTCTGTTGAATTTTAACTGTTGTTGTTTTAACAAAGCTGGATATAGAGTATGAGAAGCCACACTGTAGTTACACATATGCTCAGCTGCAGTACACAAGAGCTGCACTCTTGTCAGACAGGCCATGAAACTGCTGAGTAAGAAGAGTGCCCTCTTCAAGGATCTCGATCTCTGTGGTTCAGTGACAGCAGGACACTGATGTGGAATTTAGTCTTTGATTCCACATTCTAAAGGTTAAGAGGGAAAAATATTATATTTGCATTACCAGTTCTGTTGTGATGTGCTGATGTGAAGAGCCATTATCTCATTCTAACACATTTTCATACTTTCTCCATTCATTCTTTTGAGTACGATATTCATAATTTGGTACTATAAGTGGAAGACACAACCTCGCTATACGACTTTGCTTTAGTTCAAAAACATTGTTTTAAATTCACATTTACATAAACAATAGAATTGCATAGAGCATCTCTACTAGGAAGTAGACCTAATTAGGTATCGTGTCCCATTCCAATCCAGGACCAATACAAAGAAAATCATTCCAGCACCCTTTGATAAAATTAACTGACTTCTCTAAGATGTAAATCCACTTCCTGCCAGTATTGTGGAGTGTTCCACCTGTACAGAACCAAGTTTGCGGATGTATTTTAAAATGCAGCCATAGTTAGGATCCAGCAGTACTGAATAATGCATAGCACTTATCCAATTCCCAAAGAGTCTTCAATTAGCCCAGGAATGCAGATGCAAATTTTCTGACTGCTAACGAATCTGAAATTGCTTTCTACTTATTTAGGTGCTCAAGTTTTCAGTTTATGAAAACAAAACCAAACAAAACCAGAAGTATGGCTTAATAAATTGAGCAGATCTTCAGACATCTGAATTCTGCTCCTTAACTTATTCTCAGAATTTATAGATTATGAACAGTTATCTGTACAGAAAATATTTTTATTTTAATATGTCAAGAGATATAAAGAAATTAAAAAGTGAAATATTATTAGACATTTTAAGGTGAATATATTAACCTCATTGCATGTGAAATCACATAAGAATATAGGTATCAGATTATATAAATCAGCACAGTATATATCTTCATGTTATTATGAAAATATTAGTGACCAGCCTCATATTACATATCTCAGTTTTTTTTTTCCTAAAGAAGTTTTGCTGTTGATATTGATATCTATTCTTTCAAAAGATCATTTGTTTCTTACTGCTGATTAGGAAATGAAACTAAGTGTGGTAATATTCAGCAAGGTGGAGAGGATAGGCTGTCAGCATCCTTTTCCAGTCCTATCTTTGCCATTGAGTTTATGAGTGATTGAGGAGAAAATAAACCACAGTTTTACCAACAGGAAAATTAGATTCTATTCTATAGTACGTGGGTGTTATGGCACTAAAGGAGCCTGTGTAAGATGAGTTCAGGTCACTTGGAATGTAGTAGATGATGATTAGAGTATCATAGTCATTGCCTTGAGGCTTCTTAAGACTTGATTTGTACTGGCCTAGAATCATTTAAAAGGTTATAATATAAAAATTCTTAAGAGCAGAATCATTTTAAATCTACATGAATTGTACTGAGGACACAAAACAATTGAAAAATGTTTAATTAAGAATAGTTAATAAATCTCCAAAAGAACAGCAAGATTTGATGTCATTCCAGTCACAATTAGCTCACCCTCTTTTATCCCATAAAAGCCTGATGGGAATCCATTATGAGAAGGTACCCTGAGAACATGGCTCTTGTTCTTGCTAGTTCCCAGTTATGATCTGTGAGAGAACATATCCCTGAAATGAGCAAGATACTAGAATATTTCATCTTCTCAGCCCCAGACTGTAGAGACTATTTTAAAAAGAGAATCTGGAAAGTCAGGGGCTTTCTTCTTCTACATACCTTTAACTTGCAAGACATTGATGGAGTAGACTAAGAAGCAATGGTCATGCCCATCTTTATTCTACCTATCTCATAATATAGTGACTACATACATAGAAAGGACATTGAACAAAGCAAAAAGATAACTTCTCTCCATCTCAGACAAATGTTTTGAATATGAAGTCAGGGTGTTCTACTTGAGGTGGAAAATTTTACACATTCCCAATGCCAGACAGCTGTACACTATACAGTAAGCTTACCTGAAAGAAGAGGTTGGCATTAGGAAGAAATAATGGTTTTGAACAAAGTGCAAGGGGAGAATATGGATGTAGGAAATTAAGGAGCACGAAGCTAAACCTAAAGAAAGAAGATAGAAATTACAAATAGAGAAGATAATAAAATAATTAAAAATAAGGAAAGAATCTGGAAACCCAAAAGTTGTCTATTTGAAAAGATTTATAAGATTTCCCAGCCTTCAATTAAATGGAAACATGTTAGCATGTACACATCATTCAGTGAATCTGAAGAAACTAAGTCTGAAATCAAGAGGAAATATCATTAGCAATAACTATAAATAAAAGTAAGGGCTATAGAAAAACACGAATTAATTAATTTAATTAATGGACTCAAGAAAATTTCAAATAAAGAAAATCTCTTATAGAGTTACACTCAATACAGAAGTCTCTCAAATATTTAAGGAAGTGGTTAGTATCAATTCATTGTAGGAACCTATCACCAGCCATATCAAGAGCAGACTAATGCATCACTAGAAAATTATAGACACATCATTTGGGACTCTAGCACAAATATTCTCCCATACAATAATAGCAAATAAATCTACCAAAATGTGAAGAGGCTACATTAGGACCAAATAAGACTTACACTAATAGAAGATAGAATATAACAAAAAATAACTTGAAGTAAGTCTCAATGAAGCTGGAAACTGTGTAATTAGCTTTGTAGATAAAAAGGGCAGGTTTTGATAAAATTGAATAATACATGAAAATTTAAAAAAGTGTAAGCTCAGAAAAGAATATTTTCTTAAACTGCCAGAAGGAATCTATAAAATAAGAACTAAATCACATTTTTACTTGAATATTCTTAGTATTGTCATTGATAAACAAAAATAGAAAAAACCTCAAATGACCATTAAACTGATGAATAACAGCATGTAACATATTAAATACAATTGAATTCAGTATAGCTCAGCAGCAGAAAGGAATGTGGAACTGATTACATTTTATGAAAATGTACAATAAATGTAAGAAGTCTTTAGAGAGTATATGTTGAAAGATAACTTATGAAATACTTGTGACTGTGAAGTCAGTAGGTAAAAAGTCAATTAATAATGATGCTTTGGGACAGGAATTCTCTGAGCACAAAGTTTCATTTGAAATGATGTAAATGGTCAAAATTACATCATAATGTCTGTGCAGCTGGGTGAGTAGTTTAAATGCACTGAATTATAAAATTTAAGTAAACAAACTATAGGGTAAATACATTATATATCTCTGCAAATTTTCCAAAAAAATAAAATCTTACAAAGTTCATGATGTCATCTTTCTTTACAGCTGCATAGAACTCCATTGTGTAGATGTACCACATTTTTGTTATCCACTCATCAGTTGAAGGGCATTTGGGTTGCTTCCAGATTCTTACTATTGTGAAGAGGGCTACGATAAACATAAATGTGCATATATCTTTGCAGTAGGATGAGTCTTGTGGATATATACCTGGGAGTAAGGTGTTAGGCTCATTTTGAGTGTTTTAAGCGTTCTCCACACTGCTTTCCAGAGTGGTTGTATGAGTTTACATTCCCATCAGCAGAGGATAAGTGTTCCACTTACCCCACAATCTCTCCAGCATTTAGTGTCTTTTGTTTTCTTGACCTTAGCCAGTCTTATTGGAGTGAGATGATATCTTACAGTGGTTTTAATTTGCATTTCCTTATTAATAGTGATGTTGAACACTTTTTGAGATATTTTTCAACCATCTTTACTTCTTCACTGGTGAAGTCTCTGTTCAGCTCTTTACTCCATCTTTTGAGTGAGTCATTTGATTTCTTACTTCTTTGCTTTTTGAGGAGTTTATATATTCTGGAAGTTAATGCTCTGTCAGATGTATCAGCAGTGAAGGTTTCTTCCCACTCTGTGGGTTTTCTCTTCACTTTCCTGATTGTTTCATTTGATGTACAGAATCCTTTGAGTTTAATGAGGTCCCACTTGTCAATTGTTGACCATATTTCCTGTGCAGCTGCTCTGTGATTTAGAAAGACTTTTTCCCAAATCTAATTGGCTATTGGCTCTCCCCTTGGAGAAATAACCCATGGCTGATGCCACAAGCTTACATCCTCTACAGGTTAGGAGATGTTATAAGCCACAGTAAGACCCTGCCATATTTAACAGGGGGGAAAATTGTAATTCATGGATTAACATATCCAAACATGTGTCTATGCTAAAGTAACCTACCATATCTATTAGTGCTGCTTGAATACCTATATATCTAATTGCTTGTTCTTCATTAGTAAGATCGAAAGGTTATTCCTGGACAAACTGTCAGCCCATGAAAGGAAACAGCCAGAATTGACCAGAGTCCAAGTCAACAGCTCCAGAGAGAGTGGACTGTTTTACCTCTCATCCACCTGTGCCCCTTTTCTAAGCCTAGGGAACAACCTGCGGAAGAGGGGGCGTGGTAGAATGTAAGGGCTGCGATTGGGGTGAATGGTGAAACTACAGCAATGTAGTCTGGACACTCATTTGATCAACTTGATTGAACAAACAACCTGTCACCCCCCACTGGATGGTGGGGCTGTAGGTGTTTGGGCACAACAGCCTGCAGATAGGTTTTGCATGAAGGATGCTTGTACTCATGGATTATCACTTATAGCTAAAAATGAAATAAAGATTTGCCGGACACGTATTGCAGAATGCATGATCTGGATGGGGTGGGGGTGGGGGGGAGGGAAAGGGAAATAAGCCTGAACTGAATTGGAAAAATGTATGGAAATGCACAAAGCATCAATCAAAAAATTAAAAAAAAAAAAAAAAAGAAAGACTTTTTCTATGCCTATGTCTTTTAGGTTGCTGCCAGCTTTTTCTTCTATCACCTTCAGACTTTCGGGTTTCATGTTGAAGTCCTTGATCCATTTGGAGTTGATTTTTGTACAAGGTGAGAGGTAGCGGTTTAATTTTGTTCTATATGTGGTGATACAGTTTTGCCAGCACCATTTGCTGAAGATGCTCTCTTTCCTCCAATGAGTTTTTTTGGCCCCTTTATCAAATATGAGGTGGCTGAAACTGTATGAGCTCAAGTTTGGATCTTCAATTTTTTTTCATTGGTCAACAGGTCTGTTTTTATGTCAGTATCAGGCTGTCTTTAGGACCATAGCCTTGTAATATAGCTTGAAGTCCCATGGTAAGGTGATCCCCCCTGTATTGCATTTTTCACTCAATGTTGCTTTACCTCTTCGGGGTCTTTGAACTTTGCAGGTAATGGATGGAACTCGAATCCATTATGCTAAATGAAGTAACACAGTCCCAAAAAATCAAACGGGGAATGGGTAACCTCATTTGCGGATGCTAGTACCAAATCACCCAATTGAAAGACAAGCTGAGTAACATTATTGTTATATTTTTTCTATCTGAAAACAACTGTGATGTTATAATGTGAATCTCTTAATGAGCCCTAGAATTAACTTAACATATACTTTTAGACATGGTAATTAATGTATATGGGTGGAAGGTATATAACCATATTTTAGAGTAATATAAAATTAAAGGGAAAAATGTGAACTCATAAACATATATTGAAGTTAACATATAGTTTATTCCTGGAGGACATAATTCTGGTACATATATGGTGTTTATATGGGCATATTTTGGAGCAATACAACTGGGAGGGAACCACAACAACATGAGGGACTGGGTCAAAGAATGGACTAATATAGTTAAATTCTGCCCCAAACAATAAACCTTTGCAGAGAAAACCTTTAAAAAGACTGAGAGAAAGATGCAGGATATGTTTGGCAGAATGCATGATCTGGGGAGGGGTAAGGGGATGGGAAAGGGGAATATTTCTAAACTGAACTGAAAAATGATGTCTGAAATACACAAAACATCAGTACAAGTATTATATTAAAAATCCTATATACTTAGAATGGTTAGGTACTTTGGTGCATAAATTATGATGTGTGTAAAAACCTCAAAATCATGATGGAAATGGCAGAATACTACTAATACTTCATTTACCAATACTACTAATAATAGTTCATTTAACAATATACAATTTATTTATTGGGTTAAAGAATGATTAAAGAACGTCTTTTTATAAAATATTACAAATAAGCCGGGTGTGGTGGTGCATGCCTTTAATCCTAGTATTTGGAGGCAGAGGAGGATCTCTGTGAGTTCAAGGCCAGCCTGGTCTACAGAGTGAGTTCCAGTACAGCCAGAGCTACAGGGAGACCCTTTCTCAAAAGGACCAAAAAAAGTATTACAAATACACGACTTCTCTTTATATTCATAACAGACCACAAAGAATGATATTCTGTTTACATGGGAAGAGCAGTATGACGTTCATTTTCTTCATATACCTTTCTAAGTTAATGAGCCCCAAATTATTAGTATAGTTCAGTAGCTAACTGAACATTGATATCTTTGGTTGCCCTAGGTACATGTGTTTAAAGGTGAGGTCAACATGTTATGATACATCATTTTCTCTTCATAATTGAAGACTAAAGACCAGGAATGAGGGTTCTCTCACTTTTATGCCCTAACCTACTTCAGTTCAAAAGTTCCCCAGTGTCTTCTTGTTTCTCATGACTCAATATTCAATATTAAGCATTGCTACACCCACTTCTGCATCAATTTCTGTTCAGTGGGCCCACCTCTCTTGTCCTTTCTGTGTTTATGTTATTTTTCTGATGTGACTGCTTGCAGTGTTTCACTAATAGCCTTGAACCCCGTCCGGATGCTGGCTGCAAGCCATCAACAACATAGCTAGAGGTGGGGTTCAGGAGTGAGCTGCCATGTCAAATCGCCTTTTTCCCTCCCTCTGGAAAAGGACCTTAACCTCAAGCAGTTTCAGTCAATCACAGTCCAAGAGAGAACCTTGACAATGCTCTGCAACAGTGATTGGTTCCATAAAATATGCTGGCTAGTTGCAGAGTTGAGTTTCTTTTAGCTTATTTCATAATAAAGGGCAGTGCATGTGCTGTATTCATAGTAATTCAAATCTGACACAAATAATACAGCAAATAATTACAATGGCCTTTAACTCACCTCAAATTTAAACAAAGGTTAAGCTGCCCTTTACTAAAGTAAATATTTTCTGTAGTCAAATAAATGCAGACACCTTTGGAGAGCAGAATACGTTGCCAAACTAAACGAATCTGAAAATGGTTACAACAGAGTAATTTCAAAACACAAAGAATGCGGGCTTCTCAGCATAAACAACACCCAGATGTCCAGCCTCTGCCATTATTAATTTACCTTACCATCGTCCCAGTGGGTTTCCCCATAAGCTTGCTAGGAACTGTTGCTTGAAGTTTCTGTCCAGGAAAGAAGTGTTCAAAGAGAAATATTAGAAATAAGATAAGTTTGCTCTCCTCTTCATCCTGTCATTCAGTAAACAATTTATATTTTCTTCCATAATGCAGAGCAAAACCTCAAACAGCTAAGTGCTTACTATGTACACGCTGAGGTTTAAAAAATAAACCAGAGACAACGTTGACTGCCTAAAGAAAGTAGCCAATAAGTTTATGAACCTCTTGTAGCAACCTTTAGCTGTTAGCCAGATAAGGACCAGGTGTGCTTTCACACGTTTTAGTTTGTTTAGTCTAGGTCTCCTTCAAATAAGCACATGAAAAAAAAAGAACAGATTATGTATGTTATGTGTGGCTACTCTTTAATTTTAAAGGTTTACTTGGAAAAATGCTCTTTCTGAGGTCCAAAAGCTAATGATATATCAACTATGAAAAGAAGCCATGAGATTGTTACTACACTTAGTATTGCCTCCAAATTCTTCCTTCATTAAAATAAGGGTACCTGATTTAATTTAGAGCGATCAGCATATCCATATTTTTGGTCTTCATTAAGATGACATATCATGAATAAGGATTAAATTCACATTGAATAGGATAATAATAGTGTGTTAATAGGAAAACTGAGTTCATTTCTTTTTGTTTCTTTCATAGCAGTTTGGCCAACTCTATTTTCAAAGAAAAACTGAAAATGTTCTTAAGGACCAAACTTAATGGGTTATAGTTAATAATTTATTTTAAGTAGAAGCCAGTCTCAGGTCAAGTAAAAACTCTTCCATGTCTTTCATGATACTGATTGAGTTTTCTGCCTTAACTGATTCTTGAAACTGGTAGAGGAACAGAACTGGGATAACCATCTCCTTATAGACAAGGCTTAGACTCTGAGAACGAAGGGTGACCTAAAAGCTAGGGAGTGTCTGGGGCTGGAGAGATGGCCTAGCAGTTAAGAGCGCTGACCGCTCTTGCAGAGGGCCCGGGCTCGATCCCCAGCACCCACATGGCGGCCGAGAACCGTCTGAAACTCCAATTCCAGGAGAACTCCAGTTCCAGGGGAATCCGAGACCCTCTTCTGACCTCCGCGGCGTTGCACGACACGGGTGCACAAACCTGCATGCAGACGGTACATTCATACACATACAGAAATAAATAAAATTAAATAAAAAAAAAGAAATTTATTAAAAAAAAAAAACTAGGGAGTGTCTGCTCTTGGTGGTCTTCTGATGTCAAAAGTTGTATCTGTTCCCAGGTTCCTTCTCAGAACTGAAGTGATTGGCATTGACCTGGTTAGAAAGAATGATTTGAGAGTGGTAGTGAAAGTGACTGCCTGTGAGAGATAATCCATGCATCTGTCTCGTACACTCTTCTCTGTTGATTCACACCCCTTGATAGAAGTGTTAGTCGCTCCCTTCCGGATGCTTCTGAAAATGTTGGTACTCTTTGGAATGTTTTTTCTAGAAAAAAACTTATGTACTTTTATAAAAGGTTCTGTATAGAATACAAAGTAAAACAAATCAAAATCAAAATGTTATTTTCTGGGGTTTTGGTTTTTGTATGCTTGGTTTATTTTTAAGGCTATGACTATGAATGTAGCCTTGGCTGGGTTGGAATTTAATATGTAGACTAGGCTGGCCTTGACTTGTGAGCTTAAGGAGATCCTCCTGATTCTACCCCCCAAAGGCTGGGATTGCCTGCGTGCACTAACACAGCCAAAAACCATATTAGATGTCATAATTTAAGTGTGTGTTCTTGCTGACTCCATTATGGAATGATCGCAGGGGTTCAGCCAATGCTGGTGGCCTAGCCACTAGTGTGAAATAAACACCCTCTCCTTACCTAAAAAAAGTGTACTCTAATTCACCAACATGCTCTCTCAGTGTAATATTTGGGTTTGAGGGGAAAAAAGAGACTTATGTAAAGTTTTGACTCATTATTCTCTCTAAATTAACACACCAGCTTCTTAGCAACTGTGGGGTCCTTCTAAATATGAAAATAAAATGTTTTTTTTTTCTTTCAAACAACATAGATTTTGTGCATCTTGCTAAGTATAGGGCTCATAACCTGATCAAAATATAAATTACCTTTATGCCTCAAAATGCCTTTTTCTCTTATTGAGTCAAGTTTGTTTTGTCCAAATACTCTTGAATGTGATCAAGCAAGGGACACACCCTTTAAAAAACTGACCCTTTCTCTCCTAGCAGTTACCATCAACCAATGTCTGCTCAGCAAGTGTGAGGCCTCTTGCTCACCTTCCCCACTCCATGCTGAGCTTTTTTCTGGCTTGAGCTTGAGTAGATCATGTGCATGCTGTTGCAGTTGCTGTAAGTTCATATATGCAACTGCCCTGCTGTCAGGAAAGCCCTGTTTCTTTGTAGTTGATTGCCACCTGTGTCTCTTACCATTTTTCTGCCACCTCTTTAATAATGATCCATCAGCCTTGGGGAGAAGGGTGTCCCATTTGGGGCTGAGCACTTCACAGTCTCTTATTCTCTGCACCATGACCAGTTGTGGGTCTATGTAATAACTGCTTTCTACTGAAAGTAGATGCTTTTCTGACAAGAGGGGAGAGTAATTAATCTATGGATATAGAAATATGATTTTGGGAGACATTTTAACATTATGTGCATTAGTAGAATGATAGTAATAAGTTCTCCCCCAAGGGACTGTCACCAATCTACCCATAGATTCTTGGCCTTAATTCTAGTGCCAAGTGTCCAATCACAGAATGGTTGGTTTCAACCATGCTTCTTGTGCCATTTGTTGCCCTAGTGGGCACAGCTTGCCAGGTCAGTCATTATCATAGTTCACTGAGTTCACAGCTGGATAAGATTGATTTCCTTTTCTTCTCTGTTAGCATGCAAAGTAACTTTCAGCAATATGAAAATTAGCCAGTAGTGATGAAGGTTCTAAGTTATTACCCACTTGATTTTTCCAAGTTTTATAACTCAAGAATGTGTTGTCTTCAGGAATGGGGTCCTGTCATTAGGTTCTAGACTGTAGCAAAGAGCATTGGCAGAAGCCTAAGATGTTTGGGGGGTGGTCTATGAGAACCCACTGGCTAACAATTCAAGACAGGTAACCAATTCCTGATACTGAGGTTTTATTTGTTAGACTGAGATGTATAGCTGGGGTATTGTCCTCAGGTTAAAATGTATCTTCAGTTTAACTTTATGTGTGTGAGTGTGTGTGTGTGTGTGTGTGTGTGTGTGTGTGTGTGTGTATCTTAAAAAGCTTCTCCATGGGGCTGCAGTAATAGCTCAGTGGTAAGGAGCACTGGCTGTTTTTCCAGAAGACCCAGGTGCAAAACCCAGCACCCACATAGCGGCTCACAACCACCCATATTTACAATTCCAGGGGATATGGCAAACTTTTCTGTTCTCCACAAGCACTGAAAGACATGAGTGTACTTACATATATGCAGGCATTAACACTCATAAACATAATTTTTTAAAAAATTCATAAGAAAGCTTCTACAGTAGTTTTCTTCATTGCTTTTTCAAAAGATTATTGTTAGTAATTTGTCATCTTTTAAGTTTTGAAAAAATTGTATTTATTTATAGATTGTGCTTTATGTGAATGAATGTTTTTACCTGCATTTATGTAAATGTACCCATATTGTATAATGCCTACAGAAGCCAGATGAGGGTGTTAGATAACCTGGAACTTATTGTTAGTTTGTTTTCCAGTACCCACTTAGGAGTATTAGGAATCCTATGTGGGTACTAGGAACCAAATTTGGGTCATTTGCAGCAGTTGCACCCAGTGCTCTTAACAACTCAACAAACTCTCCAACCCCAAATTATAAGGTTTTTGAGAAAATATTTATTTTCTTTATTCCAAGAGAAGTTCATAAAAGGGATGTTACTTGTTTGGTTTTCTTTATACCTTACATATTGTCAAATGCTCAGAACCACTTTTGGTATGTCATATTTAATAAATATTCAAAAGGCTTAATAAATAAAAAATAAACCTTTGTTTTTAACTCTGAATTCTGGCAGCAAACTTTACTGATTCTAGACATAAATGAACATCTCAGTGGTGCCATGGTTAGTTTGTTTCTTTTGATTTTTCTGTTTGGAGAAAAGGAGAAGGTAGTCCACTTGACAAAGGTCCCACAAAACCATGTGAATATTATACTTGTGGCACAGGCTGTTAGCCTATGGTCCTCCATTACTGAGATATGGCCCCCAGATCATTTGTACGAGGAGAATTCACTACAATGTTGACAAATATAAAGAGCCTGTGCAGAAATGATTATCTGACTTCAATCTTAAGTATCAGCATGCTTCCCCTCATACATGATGTCAATGAACCTTGCTACGGATTGTTTTTCTTCATTCTTTGCTTTGGCTACTATGAAGCTCAGTGCAGTGCTTCCATTTCTTCTTAAGTCATTTTACTGTACTTTAGGTCCCTTTGTTCTTTGTATTATTTCTTTCCAGAAGTTTTCTTATGAATTCAAGTTCTTGCCTTTCACATCATTTCTCTATCATATTACCACGTAATACTTTAATAGACCATCTCAAATACATGTGGGGACAAGTCAGGATATAAAGAAATTAATAAGTAAAACAAATCCAGGCACGTTAGCCCCACATAATACCTGTCTGCCAATACCACATAATACAAACCACATTGCACTGTTTAGAATGAATGAAAGAAAAGGTCTTAAGTTGGTTGATGGTGAACAGTCAAAATTTGCCCACTGACATGTTTTGTTTGGCCCACACAGAATGTTTAAAGTATGAGTTATTTGCCAAACTTTGAGAATCAGAAAATTTTACACAAAACCCAACTTCTTAAAGGAGCCTCCATTCTGTAGCAGTGAGGCTAGGTGATGGCCACTCCTTCATCAGGCCCAGTTCTTGGTTTTTCTTTTAATTTTCTATATTTCACATGAGTCTCTTGTGTTCATTTGCATGACCTTCTGAATATTGTAAGGATTTTCCTGAGGGTTCTTGCATTAATGAGATGGACTATTATTTCAGTGTGTTATCATTATTCATAAGCTTTTCTTACTATTAATAATAGAACATTTGTTGGTATTGTTGCTTTCATTTCTTTCTGACATATTAAAACTAGAATACTCTGTAGGTTAAATCAGGAAAAGAAAACTATAGCCTTTTTTTAATGTCTTTCTGGGATTTTTTATTCAGTACTTTCAGATTGCAGTTGGCTGTGGGTACCTGAAGCAGTGGATAACTGCTGGCTTGTTATTGACAGAGACGCCGCCCACGGTAAGTCAGGAGAAGGGATTTTTGGAGGGGGTAGGGCAGGGTCTCCTATAGGAAGGGCAGCCTCAAACTTCTCTAAGTGCTGAGAATATAAGCATATGCCACCATGCCTGGCTTGTGCTGTGCTGGGGATTGAACTCATGGCTTTGTGCATATGAGGAGAGCACTCTACCAACTGGGCTATGTCCCCACCACTGAAAGCTCCCCTCAGTGGCTTCTCCTCCAGTCCCCACCCTGACTCCTACTAACTAAACCCATGTTCCTCAGTGTTCACTTCCTGACCTTTTTCTTTTCTATTTATTTATTTATTTATTTATTTATTCATTTTTTAACAATAAATAATAATTTTTGAGTACAAACTTCCTTCATGTAAAACCAATTTGCGACAGTTGTGCCCAAACCCCACACAGCCCTTGGTTCCACCATTCAGCTGGGGGGCTTGTATATTAATCAAGCTGATCAAATGAGTCCAGACTATATTGCTGTAGTTTCACCATTCGCCCCCATCGCAGCCCTTACATCTACCAACCCCCTTTCCGCAGATTGTTCCCTAGGCTTAAAAGGGGACGGTGGACGAAGCAAAACAGTCTACTTTTCTGGAGCTGTTGTTTTGGACTCTGGTCAATTTGGCTGTTTCCTTTCATGGGCTGACAGTTTGTCCAGGAATAGCCTTTCAATCCTACTAATTAGCACAGGCAATTAGATATATAGGTATTTAAACAGTACTAATCGTTATGGTAGATTACTTTGGTATAGACACAGATGTTTGGATGGTATGTTAATCCATGAGTTACTTTTTTTTTTTTCTGTAAAATATAACAGTTTCTTACCTTGGCTTATAACATCTCCTAGCTGCTAGAGGATGTAAACTTGTGGCATCAGCCATGGGTTATTCCTCCTTAGTTAATTAGAAATATAAATTTTTGTTGTCCACATTTGTTTTACTTAAAATCTGTATAACAACTTGGGGATTGGCACATACAAATGTTCTCTATAATTTTCTGTTGTACGTATTATCTTGTAGCATTCTCTTTTTCTGTAGGATGATTTAACTTACAGAAATTAAGTTTGCTTCCCAAGTTAACGACATACAGTCACCCAAAACAGCTTGGTGAATTTGATGAAATATGCATCTTGATTCCTGCTAAAGGTACGTGTATTACAACTGCCTTTTGAGACTCATGGCTCAAAAAACAAAACCTAAAATAAAAAGGGGGGATACAGATATATATGAAAACTTTTTGTCAAAAACTTTGCAATTCAAATCTTAAAACTAACTAGGGGAGGAGCTGGAGAGATAGCCTAGCGGTTAAGGGCACTGACTGCTCTTGCAGAGGACCCGGGTTCCATCCCCAGCACTCACATGGCAGCTGAGAACCGTCTGAAACTCCAATTCCAGGAGAACTCCAGTTCCAGGGAAATCCGAGACCCTCTTCTGACCTCCATGGCATTGCACGACACAGATGCACAAACCTACATGCAGACAGTACACTCATACACATACAAAAATAAATAAAATTAATAAAAAAAAATTAACTAGGGGAAAAGATTTGTATGTTCCCACAGGTCAAAACGTCACAAACTTATGGTGAGAAAAGAAAGCAAAGCTTTGCATTGTGTAGGATTATACCAGGAAGTACCCGCAGAAAGGTTGGCCCATCTGAACATTGAAAGGAAGAAAAGCCTCAGACTGCTACAGGCATCAAACCCCTCTGTTATCCTACTTGTAACAACTATTTATAATGAGTCCTAATGAAACTTACCTTCTAGGTGCCACAAAGTTTTATATGAGAGATTTCCTACCTCTCCTTCATAGAACAAGGAGGGAATATGATGATGATGAGGTCGTTCTCTAACTGTAAATTGGAACCAACTGTTACAGAGGTTATCTTTCATAAAATCAGTAAAACTGCCTTCTTTAATTGACTAATAGACATAGGAACTGTGAAAAGGATTATTCTCTATTCAGAACCAAATATAATACTAAAGTCTCCTTAAGCTATGCACTTAAGCAAAATATATTAATACAGGAGAGCTCTGATATCAGCAATGGATTATTCTACCAAGGAGATGTTGGCCAGGGGATCCAAGCCCCCCCCCCAAAAAAAGGTAAAGGCTTCTTGCCTGTAAACTGGGATACCTGCAAGAAGAGAGGCGATAAGGCCCTGCTGTCAAAGACCTGATGTAAGCATGGGAAAGATGTACTGAGACTGCACTTGCAAGTGTACAGTTGGTCTCTGGAATACCAGAGATTGTTACCAAAGGCCACTAAACCAATAACACAAATATAGGTCTCCTTGAGTCAAGCAAGACTCCTCCGTCAGCACCAGCTACACCTCACCTGCCTGGTAATACTGTGTAGCATGGCAGCCATATGCCCAAAAACCATAGCCTTTTTAAAAATATGTCCTTGCATGTATTATAACTTCATGTTTAGGGGTATTTGTAGTACCCCAGTCCTTCAAATCACATTACCCAATCTGAAAATAAATTTCTAGAGGAGTTGTCAGAAATTTTTGTCTTAGTTACACTTACTTGTTATATTATTCTAACAAGCTTGATTATCTTTAATTATCCAAGAATAGAGATATTATTAAATGCAAGCGCATAATTTTTTGTTTTGAGACAGGGTCTCCCTATAGCCCCACCTGGCCTGGAACTCACTCTGTAGACCAGACTGGCCTTGAACTCACAGAGGTCCACCTGCCTCTGCCTCCCGAGTGCTAGGATTAAAGGCATGCACCACCATGCCTTTAAAGGCGGTTCCTAGCCACCATGTGGGTGCTGTGAATTGAACCCGTGTCCTCTGCAAGAGCAGTTGGTGCTCTTAAGTGTTGAGCCATCTCTCCAGCCCAATGTGAATGTGTTTGTAAATGGTAAAGTGATTGAGCATGCTTGGAAACACATGCATACAAACACTTGCAACCCCCCCACACACACACACTCACAAAGGTAAAACTACATAATTACTTTGCAAAAGTACACAATTTTTAGTATATTTTTATATTTTACAAGAAAAGGGGAAAATGATATCATGCCTACTAGTTCCAGTGGTATGCTTGACCTGACTTGCATTGGCTCTTGGCACACAATCCTGTGTGTTATTCTGAACTTTGCATTCACTGATGATATCTTGTTGTGCTTGCTGTTGATTACAAACAAACTGCTTATTAAAATTTTAGCAACTTTTTATTTTATACTTTCCATCCTGCACACATGCTTTTCCCATGTCTTTGTATCATACTAAGCACAAGCAAAAAATCTCCTTTTTCTCTTTGTGATACCTAAATTCTATCTACTTCTTCCATTGCATTGAAGAACTTCAAATTATATGTACATACACTTTTTATATAATAATTGTCCCACGAGTTCTCAAAGTTTTGTTATGAATTATTAATAATTTTACAAAAAATATTCACATACATTTTGGCTTTTGTTCTATACAGTGATTAATTTAAATGAGGGATAAAACATAATATTTTCTTTCTCTGGTTATACATTTTATATACATCTCTCCATCAGTTTTATCATGGCTTTCACTATGAATAGAAGAATATAACTTGCTATTGAGCCTAAATAGTGGTAGATTTTGGGCATCTGAGTGAGATGGAAAATCCTATAATATTTGTTCTACACTATCAACTAATGTAGTTAGAAAATGAAACCACAATGAATAAAATCAAAATATGGGGGACCAGGCTCCCCAACTCAAAAGAGAGAGAAGACACTTTATGAAAGATGGCAGATGTGCTCCATAAAGACAACCAGGCCTGAACTAGGCAAGTGCATGTAACATCTGACTCTTTACAGGTGCTTTCACACACAAAAAAATGCTTACATGGATAGAGTTTTAGCTACACAGAATGCTTACCCACAGTCCCTTCCTTTATACTAAGCTTCTCAGAATATAACTACCTAAATACTGTGCAGTCCACACAAATTGTGTGTGACAGATTTTAGCATCCACTGATAGGTCCACAATCCCTAGTTTTCTAATATCGGTAACTAAGACTGAAATTGTGTTCAAATCATTTTCTTTGCCAGAAGTTAAATGTGATTCTGGCAAAAACATAGGTCTTATATTATTAGGAACCTTATTAATATTAACTAATTATACTCAAGAACATCATTGCTTTTATAAGCTTGGGATGTGAGGAAACTTCCAAAGCAAGGGCTTCCTTAGTTTAGGGACATTTCTGTGCCATCACTCACTAAGTTGTTTTTCCTGTAAATGTTCTTTGGTCCTCTCTGAAAAGAAAGTCCATTCCATTCAGCAGCATCAAAGCAGATGCTCTATAGCAATCAGAATGGGACCAGTAGCAGGGGGTTTGTTTCAGTGTCTGCAGTTCAAGGGGGTGTCACTCTTCAGAGACACAGGAGTAACAGGGAAGCAGGGGAAGTTTCTGAATGACCTCACAGCTTGAGAACAGCGGTCAGTACTGTAATAATGGTTTACATTGGCAGAACTCCACTTCTGGGGTGGTCTTAGTGACATTGTCAAGAATCTCTTTCATTACTACTGTGAATATCACAGGGCACATTGGTTGAAAGGTGAAAAGTTAGAAACACTGCTGTTTTTCAAGGCTGAGAAGAAGGGGAGTCCATCTGAGAGGTCTAAGAAACTGCTTTTGAAAAAAAAAATGCAAAATGCCACCACAGTTTCTCCTGAGTTCTCAAATGCAGTCTGGCACAGCTCTCTTCACTAACAAGCTACACTCTTTCTGTTCTCTTGGAAATGTGGCTTCCTTTGGGTAATGTAGATTTATTTTGCTAGGAAATCTCAATTACTGAGCTTGAGAGATGTGTAGTTTAGCAGCAATTTTCTAAACTGGAGAGCAAATAATATTAAAAAACTTGAAATGCATTTTATCAAATTACTCATTAATGCTTTGTAGAGTTTTTTTTTTCTTTTTTCCTATTCAAAGAATTAAAGATTTGCATTATGTAATAACCCAGTGAAAATTCAGGGTTTCACATTTCCAGCTCATAGGAATCTTCCATTTTAATTCTTTAGCTAGGAATAGACACAGCCCTGGTGGTAAACTGAATTAACTACTTTGTTCCTTTTATTGTTGTGTATATATGTACATATTTAAGGGAGACTTGGGACAAACTGATACCTGGCATAATATAGAACAGTATAAAATTAACGGAACATGCCACATTTTTAAAAGTAATATATAACTAATGCAATCTGAGTTTTAGAAAGTCTTGACAAAGATGTAAAATTACATGCCTCATACACCTATAAGCACATCTTTGCAAATATGATTGACCTTTTAATAGTGTAAAACTTAGTGGCATAAAATTTTAAAATATAATATATAGTGGTAACATAAAAATCTTTACATTTTTGCTACAAATAATGGGCATGTAGTTTGTTGCTTGAAATTATTTTTATATTATAGTTTTGTTTTATTATTATATTTTGTTATTATTTTTATATTTTAGTTTAGATTTTAGTTCATAAATGCAGTTGCAATATTTATTTGGATAATTTCATCACAATAAAGTCTACTTTTTACTTTCTGTACTTTATCCTTTCTGCTTTTTTGCCTGTAATTTGAGCCTAAGTGCCTATTTGTTTCCAGGAAGCATCCTTCCCACCCAGATTTGCTCTGCAGAAAGTCTTAAAAATTTCAATCTTATAAAGTCAAAAATGACTTAGATATGGTTAGTGTTTTGTCTCTCAACTGTAGCCATATATTCATTAACATACAAAAATCTCTATTTTGTTGCTTTTATATCAGAGGAATAGGTCCTTTGTGAAAATCCAAATATCCATGACTGAAGTTGGGGATATCTGCAGGTTTAGATCTTCAACAGATATAAAATATGAGTCTTTTGTATGTTGGCTCAGGTTTGTGTTTAGTCTCAGATTCCCCTCTTCTGTAAGGTGCTGTCTGGACATCAGCCCTGCCCCATGCTGTTTTAGATGGGCATTCTTTCTCACTTAGATTTTCCAAACCCATCTATCCTATGGGCTCTATCTATGAGAAAACAACAAGCTTCTAGATTTAACTTCCAAATCCATGAGATTTCAGGGTGTTGGTGCTCCAATTATTGTAATTAACATTAATTACCTTATGTAAGAATCTTTGACAGGAATGTAAAGCAGACCAGAGCTGACATCTTTATAGGGCTCCGAGAATTTCAGCCTGATGTGAAAATTGCAATTTTGACTGAATTATATGAGCTGTAAAGATGTGTGAGTATTTTTTGTCATTTTTTTGTTTTTAGCTTTCTTTATTTCAATTTTAATATTTTTCCAATGTGTTTTAATTGAAGTTTTGTGTATTTTATATGATAGATCTTAATAATATTTAGAGTCTTCCTCTATTTGCATCCCTCATAACACACCCACATGATTTCATGCATTCTGTCATATATGTCATAGCCTATCTACTCAAGTTCATCTGCCCAGATGTCCCTCTGTATGAGTTCATCCACTAGATCCTGGTCAGCCTATCCAGAGTCACTCACTTAAAGATCAAACCCCGCCTCCCTTACACAGCAGTGATCAACAGCCAATGGCTCCTCAGCTAAGGTTGGGGCCTCCTGCCCAGTGCTATGCTGGTTTTTGTCTGAGCTGCATAGGTCTTGTGCATGCTGACACCACTTGACATAGGTTCATATGAGCAATTTCCCAGGAGCTTGGAAGATGCTGTTTCTGTATAACCATGCATCAACCCTGCCTCTTACTGTCTTCCCACCCCTTCTTCTCCAATGGTTCCTGAGCCTTGTGTGGGTGAGGATTAATATGAGTCTTATGGAGGGACACATAGTCTGAAGTCTTTTAGTCTGTCCATTTTGGCCACTTTCCTTCTATGTTCATTGCCTTCTGTTACATGAGGAAGCTTCACTGGTGAGAGTTGAGAGATGCATTAATATTCTCTCTTCCCTGTGTTCCACAATGTTCTGTAAGCAGTAGATGTGAATGTGTGTCAATTAGGGATAGGCATCTCACAGACATTTATTCTCTGCATGTAAGCATTTGTAGACTTTTATAGTAGTTTCCATCTGTTAAAAACAGAAGCTTCATTGATAAGTGGTGCCTTGCATACCTGTCTGTATGTCTACATATTTAGTAAGAACTTACATTTGTCTGAAAATATGACAGATATAGGATTTTCTCTAGGTTCTATGAACTTTCAAGCCATGTGTATTTGGCTGTTTACAGTACCACACATGAGTTCCCTCTCACTGAATGGTCTTTAAATCCAGTTAGATCAATGTTAGTCACCCCTAAGATAAAAGTGCCACTACTGTACCAATAGTTTGCTGTATTGGTAGTTTTACATATTTCTTTCTTTTTCTTACTTTCTTTTTTTGTAATTATATAACTTTAAAACTGGTACTCATCTCAGCAATTAAACTTTTATTGTTTTCTTCACTTGACAGATTATTATCAATGTGCACAAAGTAAATATTGAGTACATTAGAATAAATCAGATACTTAGGGATGAAAGCAGACGTGGAATGATTCTTCTGGCCATGTTTAAACATATTATGGCTGGGCATGGTGGTGCACACATTTAATCCTAGGACTTGGGAGGCAGAGGCAGGTGGATCTCTGTGAGTTCAAGGCCAGCCTGGTCTACAGAGTGAGCTCCAGGAAGCTGGGGCTACAGGGAGGCCCTGTCTCGAAAAGACCAAAAAAAATATTATGGCAGAGGAGTGAGAATTCTTATGAATAAGGGGAAAATGCTCATGTCTATTAATAAATTTTGGTGAATTGATATTTTTCTACTGTTTATTTTCTTTTAAATATAGATTTTTATTGATAAAAACATTGAAGACAATATTTTAAATAGCAAGGAATTTGCTGTGCTTCATAAAGCCCACTATAAAATCACAGATGAAGCATCTGGACCCCCTCAACTGTTAGATCCACAGTTTAGCATTGGTACAAGAAATGAATGTATTTAGTTTCACATTAGTTTTACCTTTCTTTTCATTGATCATGTAAATACATAGAGGATAGAGTAATTTATACTCTGCTAAAATATTATGTTTCTCCTCGAAGGTACATGTGATTTAAATGAGAAGGCTTTTTGCATCATTCAACAAAAGGGGAGGGCTAAATAAAAATAACTATGGCTCAGCAGTTAGGAACAATGGCTGCTCTTGCAGAGTACCCAGGTTCAATTCCTGGTACCCACATGGCAGCCAGCAACCATTCCAACTCCAGTTCCAGGGGATCATCTGACAACCTCTTCTGACCACCTTCTTCTGGCGCTGCATGACACAGATACACTTAGATACATGCAGGCAATATGCTCATACACATAAAAATAAATAAATTAAGTAAATTAAAAAACATCCAGTTAGATAGTTTTAAAAACTGTTCCAGTTTTCTGTTTTGCACAATGTGTCTTGAGAATAATCTGTGCCATGATTATTTTTCTGGTGTTTATGTATTTTACACAGTAATGGTTTTTCTTGCATATATATATATAACATGTACATTTTCCATTATATGCAGTAAAATGTGTATAGATATGTACATATGTATACACATACATATTTACTCAAAGTTGATTTTGATTTCCTACATTTTTCAGGAAAGTACTTGATAGTAATAATATCATGCTAGTTATTTATTAATACAAATAGTCCTGCAATTAGGACTGTTCATAAATACTAAAACAATTTAATTTTACTGAGATGTCTGAAGGAATAGAAAGGAAAGAAGGAAACTGATAGGAAGAAAAGGGAAGACCTGAGTCTTATTTTTCTAGTGTATGTCTTTTAAGGTTCTCTGGGCCCCAAGCAAGGTAAATTGAAATAAGGATTAAATTGAGTATTGCAAAATCTCATTTATTGTAAGCACATGAGGAGTTCCTGAGTAGAGCCTAAATAACAAAAATATTGTCTACGTTGTTTATAGTGGAGTTAGTTTATTAGTTAGAGTGCTTCATTATGTATAAAAGATGCCAATGATAGTCATTGAGTCAAAATAAACAGGCATGCAGTGTTCTGCATATACAATTTGTGAGGAATAGTTACTTTGCTATTTATTTAATAATTGACCATAAATGGAGTCAAAGTGCAAAGGGAAAAACTAAAAAAGCAGCCCACTAAGGGCTTTTTGAAAGATTGATAAATAATGTGGAATCTCAATTAGGCTGTAGAAGGAATGCAGATATTAAAAATTTGGTCAAGAATCTAATTAGCTGGAGGTAATTAAACAGTCTCACACGGGGTCATTAATCTTTTCCACAGACCTTTGATGTTTTGCACACTGTCTCCTAGTCATTAATAAAATTCATAACACTCCACTTTGTGCTGTTTTATCATCGTGTTTTTTCACTGTAAGAGCATAGAGCAAGTGTCATTGTATCACAAGGGCCTTACTTTAGTTAATTTCTTCCCCCACCATCCTTGTTAGGGTTAACTATTTAATACCCCAAATGAAAGGCAGAAAACACATTAAATATATCCTTACCTTCAGCAAATAATACAGTTTCACAATTTCTTCATCGTTAAAAAATGAGATTACTTTATTGTTTTTCATGCAATTATCTCCACAAACTGTAAATTATTTTAAACGTGCATTTACTGAGTGAAGATTTACAAGGTGACATATCAAAATTATAGTTCCTCAAAGAAACGTAAATGCTTTAATACAAAGAGACTAAATGAAATTATCGATCAAAAATTGTACATTGAAGAGCAATAGATGAACATTCCCCTTTTAAAACTGCATTATCCTTTTAAGTTTTAAAGTAATACTATATTCTGAACTGACTGGCTTATAGAAGACAAAGAATTTACAAAGCGCAAATTTAGGAAATACTAGTTTCATGATGGGGAGAAAGTATTTTGTTTTCAGAAATGCAGTACTTGTATATCTATTATCCTAAATGCAACATTTAAACAAAAGACATTTCTAGAAAAAAAAAAATAGAAATCTGTTGCTATAAAGAATTGACTGTATTTTGGGGGGGAGGGGATCTTTCTCAGGCAAGGTCTCCCTTTAGTCCCAGCTGGCCTGGAGCTCACTATGTAGACCAGACGGGGCCTTGAACTCTGAGAGAGTGATCCGCCTGTCTCTGCCTCCCAAGTGCTAGGATTAAAGGCCAGCACCACCATGCCCTACAAGAATTGACTGTATTTGTAACAGAGCCTGTCATAGATTATCTTGGATTAGCAGAAGATGCTAAGCGAGATCCAGTTATTCTCTACATTTGAGTATACGGACAGACATTCACAATGATAGCATGAGAAAATATGTAGAAAATGGTGGTTTAGGGGCTGGATAGATGACTCAGTGGTTAAGAGCGCCGCCTGCTCTTGCAGAGGACCCGGGGTGATTCCCAGCACCCACATGGCAGCTAAGAACTGTCTTTAACTCCAGTTCCAGGGGAATCCGACTCCCTCTTCTGACCTCCGTGGCATTGCACGACACGGGTGCACACAACCTACATGCAGACAGTGCACTCATACACATTAAAAAAAATAAAGAAAGAAAGAAAATGGTGGTTTAACAGAGCATACCTGAAGACTTAAGAAACTATTCACTAAAGAAATCCATGGGAAGAATATCAACAAATACTGAGCATAGAGAATATTATTTTAATATGCATCAATTATTTTTGATACAAAAATTGTTAAACCAACAAAAGATATGTATGCCTGTTAATTTATGTTCATCTAAAATTGCTTTCTGAAGTTAACTCTGACAATGTAAGTATTTATTTTCTTTTTCAAGGTTGTTTTTAAAATAGCACTAGTTTTCAAAAATAATGATAAAATTTTTTTTCTCAAAAGATACAAAACATATATTTATAGTTAAAATGAATTTAGTACTATATAAAATACCCAAACAATATATGGAATTTAATGTCTTTACATATGTTGGTTTTTATAAACCAGGAGAAAATAAATTGAGAAAAGGAAAAATGTCATGAGTAATACAAAAGAAAGATCATATTAAAGAAAACTATCTCAACTTCATTAACAGTGCATTATTAAGATTGAGATGCAATCCATTAAGCAAAATAGGAGAGAGAAAGCATATCAAACTCATGCTCAAGAAGAAGTCGCTTAGAAAATTCCATTTAAAATCCCCAATCAAAAATAAAAACATTCACACATATTGATTAAAATTTGGGAGTGAACTGATTAATAAGAATGTTTATTCTAAGCAATTGCACTGTAAAGTTGATTGTTACATTTGTATAGCTTTGTTATTCTCAGTCATCCAGAGACAAGTTTTAAAAAGGTGAAACATAATAACTAAAGGAATGTAAATAAAGTAGTAAAATGCTTTATAATTTTCATAAACTTAATACTGAGCTACCATAACTACCCCCCAAAAAGCTTTTGATCATACTATGAGAATCAGACCACCTGTTATGAATTTTCTACTTTTTGTTTATGAAGCAATTAAATGTCTATGTGAGGCCTCTGCATTGAATTTATTAATATTGTAATAGTCAAGTAAATTTTTAAATGGAAAAGCTTATATTTGATGCATATATGCTTTTGTGCCTATGTATTTGGTGAGTTTTTAGGCATGTCATTTTTATTGAATATTTTTCATACAGAAGATATTGCCTATCTTTGAGAAAAAAATGAAGAGACCACATATTAATGTAATTTATCATTGTGTGGCATATAAAAAAAACTCTTTAGAAGCAGTTTAAAAGCAAAATGATTTAAATGTAAATAAAAAACTAAGTACTTAATAATAAATAATATAAGTTACATTTTCATGAGAAAATAAAATACATAAATATTAAAGCACTAGACATTTGTTACTTTAATATTCAGGTGGTTTATATGCCATGTTTATGTTAGCTAACTGGATATTCATGTAAATAGTTTGCTAAAAATATAGAATTATATCATTTATTAGAGAAACAAACATTTCCTTTGTTAAATTTATTTTATTCTTTAATTGTTGAAAGTTAGTCTATTTCTTTATAGGAAGATGACACAGGAATTAAACAGAAACAGAGTTTAATTGCATGAATATTTGAGGTTCAGTGTCATATCCCAATTTCCTGGTTAACTGTAAGGTCATTCCCCAAACAGCAGGGCATACAGAAATATGCAATTCTGGAATCATTATATCATTTCCTGTGCTGTTTCCTGTCAACTGTTCCTTCCAGAAATGGCTAATCATGACCTATTTTCGCCAAGCAAAAGAAGCTGAGATTAGAAATAAGCAGTAGAGTTAGATCTCTTTCCTAAATGTAGTTATAAAATCTGGACTTAAGAGGGCAGGAGATACTCTGTAACAAAACTTCAGAGGATCAAGACAAACCCTTGAAGAGAAAAATCATTTGTACATTCTAGTCTGTGATGAAGTGATTTATTTTCAATAAACTTTGTATAAATGTTTTAGTTACTTTGACATGATGATTAACTGCTTTTTCAATGATATATGCTATTATATATCCTCTTCTTCCCCTCAGTGTTCAGCTTACTTCATTGAAATTGAATTGTCCATTTTAAAAAATATAGATTCACTGAAGTTTCTCTTCTTAATTTCTTTCTTTTGAGAATTTCAATTTTGCAGTAGTTCCTTTCTGAATTATTAGGTGCAAAGGGTTTAACTGTAGACAGTGTCTAGGAAACATGCAATTAATTTAAGTAGCATATGTCTTTGTAATCATTACAATAAAATTTGTTCTTTAAAATCATTATAGCTTACTTCACAAATGTATATGTCTCCAAACAATATGTCTCCAAACAAATGTCAATTTCCATGTACAAATATTGTATTTTTGATCTTTTCCAACAAATCCTTTCCCTTTACTTCCTTCTTTTAATAATAAAAAAATCAACCATTATGCTTGTTTTAATGTGAAGGTATTTAATTTTACATCTCTAAAACCATACTTTCATACGTCAATTAGAAAGTATCTTGGTATTTCTTTTATGAATATTATCAAGTTTATCATTTGTTCCAGAATACCACATTTTCTCTACATTCTCAAATATATATTTTAGAAAACTTTTAATGATTAATAAGATATTTTACCTATTTTGACTTTTTTTTATTCAATTTAACATGAAATTTAATTTGTACCTATGGTGGATGTTATTTGAAATAAATATTTTATAGTTGCTGTCATCTTTGTGAAGGTCATTTTATTGACATACTACTTTAGCACTATTTAAAAAATATTTCATTTATTATTTTTATCTTATCTGTATGAGCAAATTGTCTGGATTTGTGTAAGTGCACTCATGTTGTGCAATGCCCACAAAGGTCAGAAGAAGGCATCAGATCCCCTGGAACTGGAGTTACAGATGATTGTTAGCTGTCATGTGTTGCTGGGAACTGAACCCATGTCCTCTGCAAAAGCAGCCAGTGTTCTTAACCCCTGAGCCAACTCTCCAGCTCCAGTACTTTGTTTTTAAGAAGGCATAAGTCCAAACATCTACATTCATTCATAGATTGCAGTTTTCAAGTAGCTGAAGAGAAGTCCATTATTGTTTCCAGCTGGAGAAACTTATGAATTGCCCTCTTCCCAGAACATCAGAGGTAAATAGTCTCACTGTACACTTAGATCATTTTGAACATAAGATGATTTTCTGAGGAAGAAACTAAATAGTGAGCTATTTTAGAGACATGCCTGCTTTGGATATAACTATAAAAATTTTCATTTCCAAAATTGTAAGATGGACTTTAGGCTTATGAATTATATTTTTTTCTTACAATACAATTACAGAATCCCAAGTTCCTGTTCAATGTCTATCATGAGACATATTTTTCTATCTTATTGATATCAAGTTGCTAGCTATTTAGAGACTGAAAGAAGGTTCCTATCTCTTTTACAGTTGAAATACTTCAACAATTAACAACAACCTCAATAATCCCACAAATTCATGTGTAGAGGTAAGTAAAAATAATATTTTGGATTTCAAAGGGTGAAATAAGTTTGTAATTAAAACTTTTTTCCTGTTGACTTTGGTCTAAATATCTTATGTTCTAAAACTCTCAAAAATCAAATGTATGGAACTAGATTTTATGCTAAGTGAAGTAACACAGTCCCAGTAAAACAAAAGACGAATGGTATCCCTCATCTGTGGATGCTAGCGCCAAGTACCTAGTTATAAGGCAAACTGAGCAATGTTAATGTGCTCTGAAAGCAACTGTGCTCTTATATTCTGAATCCCTTAACAGGTAATAGAACTAAGCTACCATTTATTTTCAGAGTTAGGAAGTTTTGGTATATGGATGAAGGATATGTATGTATATTTTAGAGTAATATAATATCAAAGGAATATTATGTCTAACCAACTGTGCGCTTATATTGTGAATCCCTAGACAGGTTCTAGAACTAACCTACCATTTATTTTTATTTTCAGACCTTGGATTTTTGGTATATGATGGAGGCTATCTATGCATCTTTTAGAGTAATATAAAATTAAAATGGAAAAATGCAAATCAAGAAATATGGGGACTGGAGAGATAGCCTAGCGGTTAAGAGCGCCGACGCTCTTGCAGAAGACCCGGGTTCGATCCCCAGTACCCACATGGAGGCTAAGAACCGTCTGTAACTTCAATTCCAGGAGAACTCCAGTTCCAGGGGAATCTGAGACCCTCTTCTGACCTCCGCAGCATTGCACGACACGGGTGCACAGACCTGCATGCAGATAGTACATTCACACACATACAAAGATAAATAATAAAAAAAAAATTATAAAAAAAGAAATATGATATGGAAATAACATAGAGTTTGTTTTCAAAAGATACAATTTTAATATAGGTGCAATGTATCAGGCTGTTGTAACTTAGCCTCTCTGGGTGCTTAATGACCATACTTAACACCCATACCAATTTGGCCGAGGGACGTAAGGGATAACTTTGTTCCTTGCCCTCAGAGGTCAACCAAGTCTTAGGGGACTATGCATGGGGGCATCACTTGAAATGTCCTACAAATGTGGGTCATCAGTCTTCTTGTTCAGGGAAGTCTTGGAGACCCATTAATGGGACTTCAGCCAGTGTCCAGTCTATAAAGAGGAAAGTCTGCTCATGCTTCAGAAATGAAAGCTTGGTCTAGCAAAACCTGATTCTGTCTTAGAGTGGATAGAATTGGTAAATTAAAAACTGAAAGGAGCCAGGGGGTCCCACCCCCCCCCCAAAAAAAAAAAAAAACCCGAGATACCCATGAGGACCAGATCCTCAACTGACCTCAAGAAAACAAAAACCTTGGTTAATATGGGCTAACTGTGTGGCCATAAGCATCCAAAAGGAAAGTAAAACCAGAAATATATAATCAGTAAGACCAGAGAAATTGCACTTCAGATATAAAACTTGAGATCTTAGTAAAAAGACAAAAAGAAAAAAGAGAGAGCATTACTGTTTGGCCTGTCTTCAATTCTTACTGGCAAGTGCATTTACTCTATGGCTTCCACTGCTTTTGCCACTCTTCAAAGCCATGAGACACAGCTCCAATATGAACTGAACACTCATCTCTCCAAGAATCCTCCAAACCTTCAATGCCAGATAGAGACTACTGAGATACCCAGCTTGTGGACTAAGGAGCTAAGGGGATTTCAGACTCATCAGAGTATAGACTGCCATTGTTAGACTACTAGAGCTATATCACGGAGGCCAGTGCGGGTGGATCAAGACAAGACGTGTGCTCAATGGACCTCATTTGGGGGACCATGGGATGGAAAGTCTCCAGTGTGTAGCACAAGGGCAGAATTGATGTTTGTTTGGGCTTGCCAAGGAGGAAACTCTGAGCACTTCCTTAAGTAAAACATGACATCTTTTAGCAAAAAAAAAAAAAAAAAATCCTCCAATTCAGGTGATATGTGTAATATATATATATATTAAATATGTGTAATATATATATTAAAAAATATATATATATGCAATACAAGTTACAGAGAACAACAAAAAAAAGAAGAACTGGAAAAAAATTCTGGAAAGACTCAGAAAAATATGCAAGACATGCACGATAGAGTGTAGGGACTCAGGTGGGGTGGGGGGAATGGAAAAGGAAGTGACTCTAAATTCTATTGAAAAATGATTTATGATTTATTGAAAAAGTTTAATAACAATAAAAATAAATTAATAAAAAATATGTAGCCTAAATATTCAAAACAATTCAATAACTGGTTCTTAGACATTCTTGACAGGCATTGGATAACACACAACTTATTTGGGAATTGTGGCTGTCAAGATGTCCTTGAATTAATTAATATGCTAGGGGTGAAACTCCCCTGCATTTAGACCACAAGTGTCAGGCATAGTTATCATTTTCCTAACCTGATGAAGGCAAAAGTTACAGTAGTTGCTTTTGGATCATCTAAATTAGTTCATTTACTTCAGCGACCTCTTGACATTTACTTTTAATTTTATGTTGCTAAAGCACATTCCCCATATGCTAAAGTTTCATTCAGGTCAGCCCAGGAAACACTTTTTAAGGATCTTCTCAAAAAGTGCCACAGTTGGTAAGCTAATTTGCCAGAATGAGCAAATGGGTATCTGACTTTCTGCTCAAAAACATGAATATAATCCTAGTAACTCTACATAAGGCAGAGATAGAAGAGAAACAGGATTGTATGGAAAAGTACTGTTTGTAAAATAAACAAATGAAAAAAGAAACAGTGATAAAAGATTTGCTAACTCAGGCAAAAGTCCTTGACTGTCTCAGGTTTATAGTTGGTCAGGACAATATTGAACATCATTCATGGAAATTTGTTAAGACTACAGTTCAAATTGTGCTGTTCTATAAAAAAAATTGACCCAGATTTTGATTAAATGATGCACTATGTATAGCGGAAACAACTAAGGTTGCGTTCTTGCCCTAGTTCCATGGATTATTGCCCTTTTAACCCTTATTCTAAGAAAGTCAATCCTACATTGTCTATGAAACAGGCAATACTTTCCTTGAAGGAAATTCCAAACAAGAAAATGCTGATGCTCTTCAGTATGCACCTATCTTTTCCTCTAAACCTATAACCAGACTAAAGGTTAAGCAGGCCCCTAGAGGTGAGGTACACTAAACTCCAGAGAATTTAATGAGGTTAGTTTTTTTAAATTCATAAAAGCAGAAGTCTAGAAAATATGTGTTGAAATCTATTGATCAGAAATTCTGGGTTTAATGTTATAGCTCTCACAGTTTTTTTAAAAAAAAAAGTGATAGACCCAGCCAGACAGACACAAACCAGGTCTAGAGAGAGGAGGAGGTGTGGCACCTGGGGAATAGGTTGTGCTCACCTATAGCTCATTGCTCCCCTGGGCATGGCCTGTTACCTGCCCGCCAGGCAGCCACACCTGGCCCAGCATGCACAGCAGCCAGGCAAAGTCACCCAGCCAGTCGGACCCTCACCAGGCCCAGAGAGAGGAGGCAGCTCAGCACCTGGCGAGTAGGACTTCTGGAGAACCTCCAGACCAGAAAGGGAAGAGCCAGCTGAACCTCCCAGTCCATAACCCAAAGTGAAAGCTGGAAACCTAACATGACCAGCCGTCCATAAACCAAAGAGAAGACAATAAACATATCTGTAGGAAACAAGCAAATTAAACTTTCAACACAGCAAAGAAACATTTGAGATTCGCACCAGAATACAAACAATAAAATAAACCCACATTACAAAAACACAAAGAAGAAAAGAATAAGGGAAAAGCACATAATAAATCTCCACCAGAAGCTACCAGTCCTATAGAAGTTCCCTCCAAGGAGATCTTGCTGGAAGGAATCCAAGATACGGATCTTAGAAGAACAATCATTGACATAACCAAAGAAGTCAAAGAATATAAAGAACAAATCAAAAAACTAAAGGGAGAAAATAAAGAACTCAAGAAGGAAATGGAGGGAAAGAATGACAAACTCTGGAAGGAACTAGAAGGAGAGAATGACAAACTCCAGATGGAACTAGAGGGAAAGAATGACAAACTCCATATGGGAATAGAAACACTGAAAAGATCCCATGCTGAAATGAAAAAGGAAACAGACTAGCAAAACAAGGAGCTACAAGAAGAGAATGACAAGCTCCAAAAGGAAGTGGAAATACTAAAAAAATATTCACAGGATGAAATGAAAAAGGAATTGAACACTCTTCCAATCAACAGGAAAGGATGGGAGAAAGCCTCAAAAGCAGATTAGATGAAGCAGAAAATAGAATATAATACCTGGAAGATAGCAAAGAAAAACTAGAAAGCTCAAATAAAGATTATGAAAAATTAAAAAAAAAAAAACCCACAAGAATGGAACAATCAGGAAATTTGGGACACTATGAAAAGACCAAACTTCCACAACATAGGGAGGTTTCATAGTTCTAACATTGTTCCAAAGTTCAAAGTCTCTGCTGAGACTCTGCTTATCAGTGGGTATCTATAAAGATTACAATACCAGTTACAGACTTCTTTTTTATTTTATTTTATTTATTTCTGTATGTGTATGAATGTACTGTCTGCATGTCTGCATGCAAGTCCGTGCACCCGTGTCGTGCAACACCGCGGAGTTCAGAAGAGGGTCTCGGATTCCCCTGGAACTAGAGTTCTCCTGGAACTGGAGCCCCAGATGGCTCTCAGCCGCCATGTGGGCGCTGGGGATCGAACCCCGGTCCTCTGCAAGAGCGGTCGGTGCTCTCAACCGCTAGGCCATCTCTCCAGCCCCACCAGTTACAGACTTCTAAAATAAAATGAACGAGTCGAGCCTTCCCACACCCTGCATAAAAATGGGACTGGAGCAAAAGGGACTGGGCCAATGCAAGAGGGGCAGAGCCTGGAGGGAAACGTTAATTTACAGCTGTGCACCAGGTATGTTGTGCGTCTGGTGGTATATGTCCGCTTGGGCAGCTCACTCGTACCCTTGCTGGCTGCAGCTGGAATGCTCACTCTCTTAGGCTTACTCTGTTGCATCCTTAGGCTTCCCTCTAGCAGGCACTTCATGTTCCAGGTTGACTTGCTCTCACACTTTCAAGCATTGCTCTTTTAGGGGCCTCTTGAAGGGGCTTTGAACCTACCACAAATAGTATTTTCTAGACAGTTTCCCAAACATTTCTAAAGATGTTTCACAGAAAATTTCCAAAAGTATAGTCACAGCAATGGCACCAAATGACAGAAAGTTTCTGTGTTAGTCAGCTTTCCATCCCTGCGACAAAAAGAAGCATAAATACTTTAAAAGAAAGAGGAATTGGGCTCAACAGTAAGCACTGGCTGCTCTTCCAGAGGACCCGTGTTCAGTTCTCAGCACCCACATGATAGCTAACAAACATCATCATCCAAAACTCCAGTTCCAGGAAATCTAATGCTTTCTTCTAACCTCCACAAGCAGGCCATGCATGACACAGGTACACACACAGACACAAGACAGCCTACTCACACACATTAAATAAAATAATATATATTAAAAGATATTTTTATAAAAAAAATAACGAATGTTGATGAGGTGGTAGGAGAAAAGGAATCTTTGTCTACTGCTGATGGGAATGCAAACTATTTAAACTATTGTAGGAGTAAGTATAGAGGTTTCTCAAAACAATTAAAAGTAGAACTACCATATGGTTCAGCTACACCACTCCTGGGCATCTATTTGAAGTAGTCCGAATCCACCACAGAGTTATTTATTGCTATATTGTTCACAATAGAAAGCAAATGGAACCACCATGAACAGAACAACAGATAATCAAAATGTGTCAACTATACATGGTGGACTTTTACTCAGCTGTTAAGAAAAATGAAATTGTAGGATAATTAATGGAACTGGAAAATATTACATTAAAGATGACAGTCTCAGAAAAACAAAATTTAAATGTTCTCTCTCATATGGGAATCCTAAATTTTAATGTTTGTATGTATGTAAATGGGAGCGGTGAGAGTGGGTATAGACTATGAAATTTGATAGGGGACCATGATATGGGAAGAAATACTGAGAAAGGGAAGAAAAGCAAGGGAACTAATGGTTACTAGGGTTATTAATGTGGAAAAGACTGAGAAGATGCAAAGGAGAGGAATATGGGGACGAATGAAGGGCAGAGGAATAACAAAAACAATTTGTACGAAAAACATCTTAATGTACCTTAGTTTTTTGTTACTTAATACATTTTTAGCTAATACATTAGTTTTATTAAAGTATGCACACCAAATTGCTAAATGTATTCAAATGCAGGGTGATAAATACATAACATGATTTATATAAAGGATTTATTTCAGTTGCTTACATTTTGTTTAATGACATGCCTTGATAGATCCAGTACATTCCTTGTTCATGCTTATCATCCATGAGTAATGTAGTGATTCCAATTTCTCTGAATTGAGGTTGATTTGGAAGCTAGGATGGTGCTTATTCCACCTGTAAGTTCATGTGATTAATTTTGTGGAGTCATTAGCTCATTTTCTTTTTTTTATTTATTTTTTTTATTTTTTTAATTTTATTTATTTCTGTATGTGTATCAATGTACTGTCTGCATGCAGGTTTGTGCACCCGTGTCGTGCAATGCCGCGGAGGTCAGAAGAGGGTCTCGGCTTCCCCTGGAACTGGAGTTCTCCTGGAACTGGAGCTTCAGACGGTTCTTGGCCGCCATGTGGGCGCTGGGGATCGAACCCGGGTCCTCTGTAAGAGCGGTCGTCGCTCTTAACCGCTAAGCCATCTCTCCAGCCCCAGCTCATTTTCTTAAATGATGATATCGTCTGACTCAGAATACCTGTCTGAGTCTTCTTCCACCTCATTTTCTCTATATTCCTGTCTTCATTCTCTGTTTACCCCGTTTAATATTCCATTCATACGATCACATCTTGTGCATGTGCCTTCATAAAATATTAATACACATTTTCCTAGGGAGGTTCTAGGTTATCAATCCAATAGGTTCGTACATTATTTTATGGAATTGGGGTAGGTACATATATTCTAAAACTAAGATTTCTGAACAATCTCACTGTCTAAAATAAATTCATGCTTTGGGTTCCTGCTTTATGTATCTTAAGAAGCTCAAAGGTTAGGTTCTCAATAGCACAATTAATCACAACAAACTGGTATTTGGGAAAAGAGTTGACTTTGTTTCTGATTGGTGTATGTATCCCGATTTCCTTATATAGAGCCTAAGAACATGTCCTGCCTCTAAGTGTCAATGTTAGGTTACATTGCTAGAAGCTGTCATCTAATACACTGCATCTCACATAAGTCTAATGTCCTAACATTTCTTCATGTAAGAAATCAAACAGTATAGTTACTTGGGCTATGCAAAATTCCTCAGGAACTAATGAAAAAAATAATGCTATTTCGTGAATAATTAAAGAATAAAATTGGGTGCCTCAAACAATCTTTATCTCCAGAACAACAGGAATGGGGTCAATTTTATCCTTTTTGGAAACATGTACTATTATCTCAAACACTGCTTCTTTATGAGAATTTATTGCCCAGGTGTGGTCTTAGGATAGCAGGAATTTATCACTTTTCTTGGAAGTCAGTGTAAAATAGAGACTAGGGAACTATCATTAAACCAAATGTATTTGAATTAACTGTATTTGAAAATAATACCTTTTGTTTTTTTTTTTATTTTTTTTTTGGTCTTTTCGAGACAGGGTCTCCCTGTAGTCCCAGCTGTCCTGGAACTCACTCTGTAGACCAGGCTGGCCTTGAACTCACAAAGATCCGCCTGCCTCTGCCTCCCAAGTGCTAGGATTAAAGGCGTGCGCCACCACGCCCGGCTGAAAATAATACCTTTTGATACATTGGTTAGCATTCATAGTAAAAGTGTTACATGGTCATGTTAACAAAATAGAATGTCATTTGTTCTGTTTTATGGGACATGAAGATGGGAAGCAATGGAATGTCATGGCTCTACTATTCTGCTATTACTGTTTTACATTTGAGCCAATCATTTGTGTGCTGGGTGTTACTTTCCTCACACGAAAAGTTTTAACCATGCTGATTTTTTTTTTTTTTTACAATCTATAGTCTCTTCCATTTGGAAGGTTAGTCTAGATTGCTAGTTTCACAATTAAAGGTTAAGGGAATTTCATATCATTGTTCTTTAAAATATCAGGTGAAATGACCATTTTAAGAATGATTACGTGTAGAAAATTGCAAAATAACAACGAACAAGTCAAATACAACAAAAGAAATGAGTCCACTTACAAGAGTTGTGGGATCCACAGGGAATTAAGAAGTCAGATTCCGTTTCCCTCTGTTCACTTATATCTCCCATTCTATGACATAAACAAAGATAATTATGAATGACCAGAGAAGCAAAATGTATGAATTATGTCTCTTTACATTTCTTCTTTAAGTCTTCATGTCTATAAAAATTTTCATTTTCAAGTGCTACAGTCCCATAAGTATTATATGAGATAATTTATGCAAAACTTTTAAAGACTTTCTAAAAATGCACATAACTTAGGTATATCAGTTATCATAGTCAGAGTACAGGTCAAAATAAAAGTAATATTTTTGACTTCTTTTAAACCCCAGACAATTTAAAATAGCTATCAGTTATATTACATTAGTGAATGTATTTTTTTAGTGCTTGTGAATTTACTATGAAATCCTGTATTTGGTGAATCAAGTACATTTTCAATAATTTGTACCTAATAATTCCATCTCTATAAACATCTCAAATAAAAATGTGGCAAAAGCTATTCACTGAAATAATGAAGTGCTAAAAATATAAACAATGTCACTAAGCAGCATAATAAAATAGCATAATACGCATTTGTTTAAATGATAGCATGAGATATTTGGGGGAAAAAAAGGTATTCTGAGAGTGAACAAGATGGCAGTTGAGTGAGATCTTCCAGGGATCTCTCCTCTCAACAGAACAAGTTGAAGAGCTACTGTTGTTCCAAGCTACCACCTATAGAGCTAAGGGGAGCAGGAGAAAGACCACAGTTTCCATACTACCAATGAAAACATGTATTGGTGAAGACAGGAAGGAAAATTAATACCACTTTCCTTCCCAGGGCTCCAAATAGCCCACTGTAGACAGAAGCAGCTTTCATTTGGGGGTGGGGGAACAGAAGATAAAAATCAGCTCCAATACCCGAATATCAAAAACTAATACATTGTGGTGAAACCCACTGCCAGTAACATCCTCACCAACTCTATTTCCAAGCCAAAATTTGCAGACAGGTGGCAGAGAAATTGTCTTCATCATTTCCCTATAAATTTAGATAGGGAGTAGGGTGCAATCTGTCACTCATCTCTTGACATTGAACAGTGTGTTTATGACCAAGCTAGTGCTCATAGAGCTCTGAAACGTCCATGGCAGCCAGCAGGGCACTCTACCCCTGTGAAACAGACTCATGGCTTTTGGACTGTTATCTATGACATGGGCCTTGGCACATCCTCAAGACTGTCCAGGTCCATTTGCCTAGACATAGCATGACCAACTGAATAGTAAAGATTTCAGAAAATCTCACTAGCACCTCTGCTCCCCCACACACAAAATTTGGTTGCACAGGATAGTACTAGGTCTTATTTTCTTGTGAAAGGACATTGGGCTAAGAATCAGACTTTGTCCTGTAACAATGGTGGGAAGATGAACGTTCTTAAGGGCCCATATCCTAGTTCTTCCTGTAGGGGTGTCTGGAAAAACTCCAATTCCAAAGGAAAACTTCTGTCTGAGTTAGCATAACTGGTGCATAAGCCTTGGGCATAACCCAGGGTTATGGAGATCTTCAAAGGATGTTGATTAAACAGCATGTCATAGTCTAACAATGTTGAAGATGGAATTATGGCATAGAATCCTGAGATCCCTCCATGGTGGCATAACAGCTTGGTGTCCAACCATGGGGTCTTTCTTACCAGGGCTAAGCAGAATTACACCATGTGCCAGTAACTGTAGATTAAGTATCCATGCCCACCCAAGTACAAGAGAGAGACTGTGGAGACAGAGTACTTTTTCTCTCTAGGAAGTCTTCTGTTTATTCAAACACAACAGATTATTTGAGATAATCCTGGGTATAGACTGCCCTCTAGTACTGAAACAGAGACAGCACAGCCACAATAGACTCCTGAGAAATCTGGACCTGTGCGCCATCTAGTGCTGAAATAGTAAACGTTTGCAGACTCAAAAAGAACTTAACAGAAAGACTCTAAACAAGCAAAGTGCACATGGCTTGAGAGGTAATAGACGCCAGCAAAGAACCTACCTCTGCCACTTACCTAGACCATCATAATTTCTTACCCCAGTTCCGGGGTAATCCAACGCCTTCTTCTGACTCTTCAGGCTTTACAAGTTATGGGTATACTTACACACACAAACACACACACACACACACACACACACACACACACAGGCAATAAACTTGTACACATAAAATATAAATAACAATTAAAGTACTTTTAAACAATAATGTTGCAGGAAAGAGAGGGGACAATTTCAATATTCTAATGGAGAAATTCAACAACAAAAATTAAAACTATAAAAAAATCAAGCAGAAATTCTAAAACAAAAATATACTCAGTGAAATGGCAACGTGTGATGGAAAGCATCAAAAATAGATTAGAACAAACAGAAGAATTTAGCTTCAAAACAGATAATTTGAAAACCTGTACTTGAAGGGCAAATTAAAAATAATTGTTGATGAAGAATAAAACAAACTTGAAAATTTCACACAGAATTAACAGAGAAAATATATGAATTTGTGAGATTCAGGAACTTTTGAGATCCCAAATAAAAGAAAACAAACTTTAAAAAATAGCATTAGAAATCTTCCTATACTGAATGAGGATGCAAGTGCAGAGTTGTGGATTGAATGTGGTATGTCACTCTTACGTTTATATTTGAACATGTGGTTCCCAACTGGTGGTACTGTTGGGGAAGGCCATGGCAGGAAGAAGCAGTTCACTGGGGTTATGTCTTGAGAGCCTTAAGCCTTACTTCCTGAGTGTAGATGCGGTGTGACCCAGTGGCCTTCTCTGCCTGCCACCATGCTTCCCCTGCCTTCCATCACATCTTTGCTACCATGATGGGCTTCATTCATCAGGACTGTGAACAAAAATAGCCCCTTACCGTTAAGTTGAGTTTGTCAGACTATTTTTGTCACAGCAACAGGAAACTACTTAAAGAAGAGGCCATAGTAAAAATTCTAATAGTTGAGGAACATGAAAAGATAAAAATTTCAGTAAATGGTACTGGGAAAAAGATATTATCAACATGGAAAGGAAGAAAACTAGATCATTATTTGTCACCAGCTACAAAGATTAACTCAAAATGGGTCAAACACTCAGATACATTCACTGAAACTATGAAAACAGTAGCAAGAAGTAAGAAGGAAATGCTTCAGGATATGGGAGTGGGTAAGGAAAGTCCAGGAAAGAAAGGCAAAATGTAACAAATATAAGTACAAATTACAAATCTTTCATACAGCAAAGAATGTGCAGAGATGATGAAAAAAATGGAAGAAAATATTTGGTATATACAAATATAATAATTTGTTGATATTGAGAGTATATAAGGAATTCACAGAATGTGATAGAGAAAAGTCCAGTAGCCCAATTAAAAATGGGCAATAGAGGGGCTGGAGAGATAGCCTAGCAGTTAAGAGCACCGACTGCTCTTGCAGAGGACCTGGGTTTGATCCCCAGCACCCACATGGCAGCTAAGAACCGTCTGTAACTCCAATTCCAGGAGAACTTCAGTTCCAGGGGAATCCGAGACCTTCTTCTGACCTCTGCAGCATTGCATGACATGGGTACACAAACCTACAAGCAGACAGTACATTCATACACATACAAAAATAAAAATTAAAAAAATAAAATGGGCAATAGATATTTCTAAAAAAAAGACATAAATATGACTCTCATGTAAATGAAAAAAATGCTTAATATTTCTATTTTTAAGGAGATGCAAATCAAAACAATGATAGATATCCCCTCATCCCATAAAACTTGTTATTATTAAAAAAGAAAATATTTGCATGAAGTCAAGAAAAGCCAATGTTTCTATGTATTTGGTAGGAATGTAAACTAGGAACACCAGTATGGGAAATATTATGGAGGTTTCTAAAAAATTAAGAATACTAATAGTATATGGTCAATGTTTATTATCATTGAGTATATAAAATATATATAAATATTTTTAAATGAGTGCATTAAAGAGACATCTGTATATCCATAGTCATTGGATCACATTACAATAGAAAACAATGGAAAAAAAATCTAAGTGTGTATCAGTTCAAAAATAGATACTTAAAATGTACCACATATACATAATGATAACTGAAAGATTGAAATTCTTATTTGAGATACACGTATTCATCATTATTATTTTTAATGGATATTTTATCGAATTTTTTGTTTTTCATACAATTAGCCTTAATCATATTTAGACACCTTCGCCTATCGACACCCTCAATACCCTCAAGTGCATCTCATTCATTCTGTCAAAGCCTATTAAGTAATGCTTTTATACCCTGTGCAAGTTCATCCACTGGAGGCTACTCAGACTATCGAGAGTCACACTTTTAAAGATCAACTCTCCCTCAACAAGCAGGATTCTTGTTAGCTCTTCAGCCATGGTTAGGTGCTGCAGCCCATTCCCCAGTTCTATGTTTTTGTTTTGTTTTGTTTTGATCGAGTCTGCATGGGTGTCATGCATATTATTTGTTTTAAAATTTTTCTGTCTTGGAGAATTTGGTACATAAGTATTGTCTTTGCATTATCTCCCATCCTTCCCAGTCCCCCCACCATTTCCTCCCATGCCCCCTCCACGTCTCAGTTTCTTGTCCCCCTCTTTGATTATCATTACCTATACATAATACATTTATAAATACACACATATATCTACATTTACACATGTCGATATATAGTGAACTGAGTCCATTTAGTTGCTATTGTGTCTTCCATATTTAAAGTTGCCTATTTGGGACTAGATAACTTCTCTCAGGGAGCTAGTACCTGAAGAAAACTAATATGAATGCTTGTATCTGTCATCTTGAGGTGGGACCTCATGACATTTTCCCCATCCACTCCCCTTGACATGTCAACTAGCTTGGAAATGATGTTGACATCTTCTTAGACTGAAATACTTTGGAGATTTCATGGGTGCACCTTCTTTATCATGTCTAGAATGCATTAAGTAGCACCAAGTGTCTTGTCCCTCTGCCTCCTGCATTCTTTCTTCCCCACCTTAAACGTTGTTCCTTGACTCTTAGGTGTAAAGTTTGCATTGTAGATGCATCACTTAGGGCTGGGCATGTCACAGACACTTATTCTCTTCATTTGACTAGTTATAGAAGTCATCAGTAGTCTCCATCTGTTGCAAAAAGAAGTTTCTTTGATGAGCGGTGAGTGGTAAACATGTCTGTAAATACAAGGATATTTAGAATACTGTAAGAAATTACATTGATCTAAGGGAATGACAAAAGTACATTTTTCTCTAAGTCCATGCCATCTCCAGCCCTGTGTATTTGGTTGTGTTTATAGTGCCGCACATGACTTCCCATTCATTTATCAGACTTCAAATTCAATTACACAGCTTTTGAATACCCCCGTGATAAAAGTGGCTCTACTGCACCAACAGAGTTATTTTGCTGAGTCTGCTCTTGTGGTTGGTGGATGTTACAGCTGGTAGAACCATTGATTACTTTTCTTCCTTGGCAACTTTCATAGAATCTGCTGCTACTATGGGAGCTAGTCCTTGGGGAAAAGAATTCAGGTCAGTTCTAGCTCCATTGCTCTAGGTCCTGTGTCCATAGTATGTCATATCTTCAACAATAGAGTCTTACCTTCAAGTTCTGGAAGGCAAACAAGGACTGTGAAAATAGCTTGTGGTTTTGTGATTCTCTTAGATTACCCTGACCAAAATCTCTAAGGGATGTTCAACATATGTGGCACTGTGATATTTGTTATATAGCCTTCAGCAATGCACATGCACTCAAATTTATATGTCTATTGTCAGAACTCTTGTTTAATATTACACTTCCCTTTGTTTCTACACACCAATTAAGCATTATTTATCTCTCTTCTTATCTATTTATTTATGCCCTTCCCTCCCCAATTAATGTTCCACAGAATCACCTAGACACTTTTAATCTAAATAAAACTAACCAGGCACACACAAGCAAGTACTATATTATCCCAATAGCATGTGAATCTAATACTTAGATACTACAAAGGTTGTAGGTGCCAGAGGCTGGGAAGTGTAGACAGGAGAGGGGTGGGCAAAGGGTGATCAGTGGTTTCTTATGTTACAGTTATTCAAGACCAAGGAACTCTGAGTTTCTATTGCATACCTAGAGATGATAGGTAACAGTTATGATTTACATTTTTCATAAATCAAGAAGAAAAGTTACTTTTTTCTTCAAAATTTATTCATGTTTCAGGAGATCATTATGTTTAACATTATATAAACATAATTTAATACATATGTATCAAACATTACACAATAATTCATAAATATGTAAAGGTTTTGTGGTTTATCTCTCAGTTTCAAATGAAAAACTAAACTTGAAAAGGGCCATATTATCATTTCAACTCTGAGAATGCCACATGAAAAAGTGCTGAAAATCAAACCTGAAGTGTACTGCTTTTTTTATCCAACAGTAGTTATTTATTATTTATCTCTCCTTTCCATGCAAATTGAAAAAGCTAAGAGCTGTCACTTTAGGTTTCTTGGTGGCATCATCAGTATTTGATGATAAAGATGACAGGTTTTGAAAAATGAGACCCTGGCCTACTTCATAATTTTAGATATCAACACTCTGAGTATCAGGAAGGTTAATAACTCACCTGAGTTCAAACCAAATTCATTTTTGTGCTGAGACTCTTATAAAATATTCCTTGACCTAGTTGTAAGTATTTCTTGTGCATGGCCCCTTGAGCTTTTGTCCAAAGCAGTTGGGAGTGATGCATATTGGAAACAACAACAACAACAACAACAACAACAACAACAACAACAGAAAGGACTGCATCAAAGAACTGACTGAAACAGTGAACTTCTGCTCAAAGCAGTCAACTTCCACATGGAGAATATTGAGAAAGACTGAGAAAGAGATGAAAAGTATGTTTGACAGAATGCATGAGTTCTGGTGGGGTGGGGGGATGGAGGGAAACAAGTCTAGATTTGATAAAAATAAATAAATAAATAAATAAATAAATAAATAAATAAATAAATTCCTTGAAACATAAACGTAGATCCAAGGATTGTGAGTGGTGTGTTTGTCATGATTTTTTTTTATCAGAACAATTTTTTTGTTTTAAATTTTATTTATTTCTGTATGTGTATGAATGTACTGTCTGCATGCAGGTCTGTGCACCCGTGTCGTGCAATGCCGCGGAGGTCAGAAGAGGGTGTCGGATTCCCCCGGAACTGGAGTTCTCCTGGAATTGGAGTTTCAGATGGTTCTCAGCCGCCATGTGGGTGCTAGGGATCGAACCAGGGTCCTCTGCAAGAGCGGTCGGCGCTCTTAACCGCTAGGCTATCTCTCCAGCCCAATTTTAATTTGCCTAAAACTAAAATTCTCTTCTAATTTTAAGAGCTTCCAAAAAAAATCATCTCTTTTTCCTGATTTAAAGATATAGTAAACAGTCCTAGCTGTCCTTTCACATAACTGGTAAGCCCTTCTTTTAATGCCTATCCATGTTTTATTATATAGCATCATCATAATATTCCCTGACCTATGCATAATATTGGAAAACAGCTTGCCAGGATTGTTTTCTTGATATATTTGAAAATTATATTTTATATATCCCAACTGAAGGTATAACTATTAGGTGTATATTTTAAATAATATTAACCTTTCTCTTTCTAATGCATTTTGACTTTCAATCTAGCTCTTTAGTTATACAACTTTCAACTTTACCTTCCTCAAGAAGGTCCTGATACTAGGTTTATCCAGCGAATAACTGATAGAATTATTTTGAGTCAGAGTATTTACTGCTGTTTCTGCAACATATTGTTACCCAATTCTGGTGTTCTTTGATTTCTACTTGGATGTTTCCAATTTTATATGTTTCGTATAACTATGATGGTTTCCATGAATTGCCCATCCTTATGGACAATTTACTTTCATTCATGAAAATACACAAAATTTTGCAAGTTTTTATAGAAATCATTTCTAAGACTTTTTAGGTTTACTATAAATACTGTAAATAAATTAAAAAATGGTGGAATTCTTCTTAGTCTGCAGCATATTATAGAACTTAATAACAGCAGAATGGATGCTGCTCTGAATGAATTTTCTAGAAGTTAACCCATCATTTCAGTTTTTCTCTTTTATCAAATGTGATCTTGGACAAGTCATCCAACTTTTTTTTTTTTTTTTTTGGTCTTTTCAAGACAGGGTTTCCCTGTAGCCCCAGCTGTCCTGGAACTCACTCTGTAAACCAGGCTGGCCTTGAACTCACAGAGATCCTCCTGCCTCTGCCTCCCAAGGGCTAGGATTAAAGCTGTGCACCACCATGCCCAGGTAAGTCATCCAACTTTTATAATCATTATGAGTCCTAGCATTAGTGAGAATAGCTCCAAGGCAGACATTTTATATAATTTCTATAAACTTCAACCTTTTATAAATATTGAATACTGTTATTATAGAAAAGTTACAAATTATACCCAGATTAGTATTGTAATAGAGTGTATTTTCAATGCTTTTCTACCATACACACACACACACAAACATATATACACGTATATTTCATGTTTTATATCACATGTTTTCTGGGATCAGTTGAAAAGATGAATGTAGACTTGATTTAAACAAATCAATATAGATTATATGCATCTTTTGACAGACATTGAAGAAACCTGGTAAGTAAATTATAAATATAATTATGGTTTCAAAGCATGGCATAATTTGAGGGTTCACAAAAGCCAGAAATACAGAAAAGTAAATAAAAAATTGTAATCAAATGATTGTGTGTTAGTATAAAAAAAGAAAAAAATGAAACAGCAGAAATTGTGATTTTAATATAAATAGATAAAATGCATTTGTCATTTATCAGAGCTATTTTCTTTATTTCACAATGAAATATAAAGTTTTTATTGTGAAAATCAATTTAAGCCATGTAAATTCATACATTAAACTGGCCTGGAATTATTCTAAGTTAAGTACATATTTTAAAATATGATCTTCTACAGGAATAAGAGAAGTCAAATGGTAAACGTGATAAGACAGCAGATCATAATACCTAATCTTTTGTACAGGGTGAGGAGTAGCAATTGGGAAACTATGCTTGGTTGTCTCATGAAAATTACATCAGGAAATAAGAAACATGTGACAAATCTCCAGTGGTTCATTTTTCACACAGACATTATAAACTTATCCAGAAACCTCAAGAACAAAGGCTGTAGAAACAAACAACAACAACAAAAAAGAAAAATCACCATACCAGGAGCAAGTATCAGTTTACTAGTTTACTTCCAGCCCATGGTATTTTAGTGTTGTGTGTATGGTAATCACTGAACTTTAAATTTAGGATTTGTCTTTGCATTAAAAATATTATAATTTAGTTTGCCATTGCCATTTTAGTTTGTCATCTTAAATAATAAGAAAAGATAAATACTTTTATAAGAGTGGTTGAGATTAATCTAGGAGTCCTATCCAGGGACATGCAATCTAAGGTCTCATATTTCCTAAACCTTAGATAATTATAGCTTTCTGTGTGTATCATACTGTTCCTTGAGGAAGCATTTTTAGTGAGTGTTGAGGGATGCATTAGTATTCTCTCTACCCCCTGTTCGACTACAGTCCGTGATCATTAGGTGTAGACTTTTGACTGTGGACGTAGCAATCAGGGCTGGGCATCTATAAGACACATATAGTCTGTGTCTTATAAGTTGTATAATAGTCTCCACTTATTGAAAAAAAGTTTTCTTCTTTGATGAATGGTGTATGGTATAACCTCAACTGCCCACAGCTCAGGGAATGTGGCAGAAATATTTTAAGAGACTGAGTCTGCTATGTTACTTCACTTAGTGTAACAGTTTCTAGTACCATCCATTTACCTGCAAATTTCATGATTTTTGTCTTTCATTTTCTGTGAGTAGAATTTCATTGTTTAAATGAACCACATTTTCATTATCTACTTGTCAGTTGAGGTTCCTTCCATTTCTTAGTTATTGTGAAAAGAACAGCTACAATTCAAATATTTTTATGTGAGTATATATCCTGATGTGCCTACAGAAGCCAGGAAAGTGTAAATGAACCTAAGAGGTAAAAGGAAAGAAAGCCTGAGAAAGAGGAACACTAAGAAACAGGTGTTACCAAGGGAGAAATGAGTAAAATAGGGCTATTTAAGTGGGAGGAGGAGAAGAAGAGTTGTACAAGGAACTATGGAGGTAAAGGGGAAGAAGGACATCAAGAGAGGGGACCATAGAGAATAGGTAATATCAGGAGTAGAATAGAGAGGGAGGGATTCTTTTACTGGGGAGGGAGGAAGGAAGGCTAAACAAGGAGAGAGAGAGAGAGAGAGAGAGAGAGAGAGAGAGAGAGAGAATAGTAGCATCTAGCTGGTGTAAAAAAAATCAGAGGGCAACATATTAGTTCAAAAACACACAGAAAAATTATACTGTACATAAGTACATGTGTATAGCTTAAGGCTAGATAACAAGAAACATTGCCAGGCAGGCAAAACATTCCTTCCAGTTATTGGCCAGCATTGTCCAAGTGACTTCCAAAATTAAACAAGCTGTTGTCACAACCCTTGATCGCCTCCCAGAATTTGAAGGTAAGACCTTATTGCTGAAGACAAGACATACTTAGGACATAGGACTTGGAGCAATGGAGCTGGAACTGATCTGGAAACCATGTCACAGAAGGGTAACTGTCATTGCTTTGGAGAACACTATGCAAGTTGCTTAGGGAGCATCAATCAATGGTCCAACCCCAGATTTAAGTCCTAATAAACACAACAATGACAAGCACAGCAAACTCTGTTGGGGCAATAATGATACTTTTAACTTGGGGGTAATCAACAGCTACATAATTGGACCTAAAGCATACTCAATGTGAGGGAACTCATATGTGGTACTGTAAACGCAGTCAAATACATATGGCTAGAGAGGTCCCGAATTTTAGAGAAAACCCCCAAGTATACACATCCCTAGGCAAATGTAATATTCCTAAAATATACTAAATATGGATCCTTATATTTACAGACAAGTATATAAGTCACCACTCATGAAAGAAGCTGATTTTACAAAAGATGGAGACAATTACAGAGCTCCAAAGCTGGTCACATAGAGAGATTAAGTGTCTATGAAATGTCCAACCCTATGTGACACATCTATAATTAAACCTCTGCAAGTAAGACTCATAGAACATATTGGAAGAAAGAAGAGAGATAATCCTAATACACTTCTCAACTCTCATCATCAAAGCTCCTTCAGGCAATGGAATCAGGATTCAGTGACAATTGCAGAACAGGGTGCTGAAAGATTGTAAGAGCCAGAAGAGCAAGTGCATGGTCATAAATATGGAAGTAAAGTGTTACAGATTCCTGTAACTTGCACATATGTACTTACAGCAATGGTAATAATATGCACAAGACCCTTGCTGACTCGATCAGATGAAACCTCAACTAGCTGAAGGAACCATTGGCATGTGATTATTGCTAGGTGAGGCAGAGTTGATCATCTCTAGGGGAGTGACTCTAGGTAGGCTGACTAGACTCCAGTGAAGGAAATTGCACTGAGGGACAACTGGGTACAAAACTGTGACCAGATAAGCCTTAACATATATGAGAGAATGGATGAAATCCTATGGGAGAGATTGGAGGTGCAGATGGGGAAGGGAATCTAAATATTAATATTTATTCTATGAAATGCATAAAAACCTCAATAAAAATCCATAAAAATATCTCATATGGTAGTAATTGATATCATGATTATTAATTTTATGTGTCAACTTGTTTATGAGACCAATTTATTTACTTCAACACCCTTTTAGAAGTCATTAAGAGAATGATATTCAGAGAAGATTAAAATTTTAAAAGAACAGTGGGAAAAATAGGTTATCTTTCATTTCTGAATTTTATTAATTTAATTGAAGGCTTTCACCACAAAAAATAGGAGTATCCTGGCCAAAGGTTATATTTCCGGACCACCTCTAAATTTTACCACGTGCATTAACTCTTCTCTGCATTTCCAGCCTACAAACATTGGACTTGTCTACTTCCACAAGTGCAGAGGCATTCTCCATAATATAATTTCATTTCTTGGTTTTCTCTCTCTCTCTTTTTTTCTCTCTCTCTCTCCCTCCCTCCCTCTCTCTCCCTTCTGTAATATCTTCATGTTAATTAGATTTCTCTGGAAAATCCTATGAGTAATATACAAAAATCTTGACATAAAATCTTGTACCACATGTTCAGAATTGCACTCACATTTGGAAATGCCAGAGAATTCTACAGGAAGAAGTCTTCCTTTGGAGCTGCCCTTCCTAGCTCCCAGAGATGGACATTGGGAGCAAGCAGCTACAGACCTCTTCATAATTTTCTTAATGGTTCCAGGGTGGAACATAACCTCAAAAGCAGTTAGGACTCAGTTATTTAGAGATTTATGATCCAGCATTTCACACCTTGATCTTTAAATTAAATCAAGCAATTAGAACGAATGCAGAGAGAGCTACAAAATAAAATTCCAACCATTTAGTAATTGCTCAGCAACTCCAGTTAGAAATTCTGTTTTCTGGGTGGTCTTTTTATTTTTTTTTTTCTGTTTTCAAAAAAGCTTTTATTTCTTTTCTTTTTTTTTTTTTCTCACATAAATTTATTTTTATTTTTTAACACATCTAGACCCGTGTTCCCACCCATTCCCCCACCCTGCCAGAGTTCATGCATTCTGCCAAACATGCTTTTCATCACTTTCTCAGTCTTTCTCAATATTCTCCATGAGGAAGTTGACTGTTTTGACCAGAAGTTCACTGTTTCAGTCAGTTCTTCGATGCAGTCCTTTCTGTTGTTGTTGTTGTTGTTGTTTCCAATATGCATCATGCCTGACTGCTTTGGAAAAAATGCTGGGTGGTCTTTCTTGCAAAGGTCTAAGGAGAATGGCTTTCAATGAAAGACAAAGGAGTCAAAATGGGTTTAAGGTGCCAGGCAATAAAGAGTCAATTATCATTACATTAGAGAATGAGTAAACAGATAAACAAATATTCCATGACCCTAGAAAGTATGAGTTAAAAGTAAAATTCTCTTATACCTTGTCTTCTTTCATGTGTCAAATACAAAACTTCCAGCATTTTTTGTTGCTGATACTTTTACCAATTATAAATGATTCTAGTTAATCACAGAATCCAGAGTTATAGTTAATCACATGAAATATTGCCTATAGTATATGTAGGCAATATTACATATAATGTACATGAAAGATGAAATGAAATATGTTTGTTAGCTCTCACATTCCTTGCTTGCTTCATGTTTGTCAGTTATTTTATTATTTTAAATTCTTATGATAAAGATACAGCTCTGTGGGAGGCCACTTTCCCATCATGGGACAGGGCCTGGAATCAAGGCCCAATAGTGTTTGAAAAAAACAAATTTTCATCATTTCAAGCCATAATCAAGTTTCTATTTTTTCTTTACTAATATACTTTCCATTTACCCCTACTTCTTCACCCTTCAGGAACATGTGAGTTGAATCAGTATTCAATGCTACCCATATTATCTTATTACTCCTTAAAATTGTGTAGAAATCATTAAATATATATATATATATATATATTTTATTATAGTGTGTGTGTGTGTGTGTGGGTTTTTTTTCTTTTTTTTTCTTTCCTTTTTTTTTTTTTTTTTGGTCTTTTTTGAGACAGGGTCTCCCTGCAGCCCCAACTGTCCTGGAAGTATCTATGTAGACCGGGCTGGCCTTGAACTCACAGAGATCAGCTTGCCTCTGCCTCTGGAGTGCTGGGATTAAAGGCGTGCACCACCATGCCTGGCTTATAAATATATGTTTTAAATTTTTTATTTCTGAACAATAGTAGATCTCCTATATTTAAAAAAAATCTTCTAAACTTTCATTGATTGATCTTGGGCTAAATTTTAATTTCAGTCCTGTGATGTTCTTTCTTGTTGTATTTTTAAACAGAGAATTTTATAGTAATGTATGATAGGGAGACAATTTATGCCACCAGTTCAACCTTTGGATGTGAATGCCTGCCAAACCAAGAATGTTTAAAAGCAGAATGTAATCTTTCCTTTGGTCTTAGGCCCATCCTGACAAGGCTGCCACTGTGTAGATCTGACTAACTTGGTGACTTACAAATTCCTTTCCTGCCCATCTCCCTGCTTTGGGAACATCTCTACCCCAGTGCTCCAGAGCTCAGGCCTTCTCTGCTAGCTAGTAATAGGCAGCAATTCTGCTCCCATTGCCTCACCTTGGGTCTTGGCCCCATCCTGTTGAGGCTGCCAGAGAGCTCCTAACTAGTTGGGAGAGATAGATCCTGTTCTATTGGGACGATTCCCCTGCTTTGATACCAAGCCCAGGCACTTGGCTCCAGGGCTTAGCTGGTTAGAACTAGCCCGGCTGATACCCATCACCCCGACTTGGGGCTAGTCACCTTCACCCACCTGGAGAGCTTCTGACTACTCTGCCTGGATCCATCTTGTCCCTGTAATAAAAATAGAAGAAACTTGAAGCCTAGGTAAATTAACTATTCCTACCAGGTCAGAAAGCAACCAGGCTACATTAACAACATAAAATAACCAAATGTCAACAAAAATCAAAATTCAACAAATCAACAAAGGCAATCTTCAGTTTCACATCAGAGACACAAGCAACCAAAGATTTCTACACGCCCAGAAAACAATGAAAAAAATACAAATAATATATAAAACAACAATAATATGTTCCCACCAAACACTACCACTCCTATAGCAGCACTATTCTAAAATGAGCACTACCGGGAGGAAACCTGACATAATTTAAGCAACAATCATAAATAGGATCAAAAAGTAAGTGAATTTAAAGAGCACACAAACAACACAACTCAAAAAAGATAGGGATAAACTCCTGATTAAAGCTCAAGAAAACACAAACACGTTGATGAATGAAATGACAAAGGCAATTCAGGATTTGAAAACTGAATTCATGAAAATTAAAGAAATATTGAACAAAATATGGGCTGAGCTTAAGGCGGAATTGAATACCTCAAAACAGCAATTTGAAAGGACTTAAAAAAGATTTACCAAAAGAATTAATGAAATAGAAAATAGAATATCAAGATGGTACGATAAAACTGAAGAACTTGCTCCAACAAAGAATATAATAAAATTAAAAACCCACAGAAATGTAATATACAGAAATATGGAATGCTATGAAAAGCCTGAACTTATGCCTCATAGGCATTGAAGTAGAAGAAACCTAGGTCTATGGCATTGACTATATCTTCAAAAGAATTAGAGAAGAAATTTCCCCTAAATTAAGAAAAGACATAATCATACAGATACAAGAAGCACACTCAACACCAGATAGGTTCAGAACAGAAACTCCTCATGGAGTGTGTATCATAGTAAGAACAGTAAATGCACAGAAAAGAAAAAAAAAAAAAAAGAAAGAGAACACTGAAAGCTGCAGTAGAAAAACAGCAAGTTACATATTAAAGATACCTCCCTCAGAAATATACTGAAATTTCAGGATAAAACTATAAAAGCCAAAAGAGTATAGAGAAAAGTATCCCAAGTTCTAAATGATCATAGTCACCAAACCAGAATACTTTACCCAAAGAAACTATCATAGACAACGAGTATGAAAACACTTCCATGGCATGAGTAGGCTGAAAGAATTCATGTCCACCAAACCAGGCTTACAGAGAATACCCAAGGGGCTACAGAAGAAAATACACATGGGGCTGGAGAGATGGCTCAGCAGTTAAGAGCACCAACTACTCTTGCAGAGGACCCAGGTTGGATTCCCAGCACCCACATGGTGGCTAAGAATTACAGTTCCAGGAGAATCCTGTGCCCTCTTCTGACCTCTGCAGCATTGAACTACACGGGTGCACCAACCTACGTGCAGACAGTATATTCATACACATAAAAAATAATAAATAAATAAATACAAATATTTAAAAATACACACACACATGCACACGCACACACACACACACACACACACACACACACAGAAGCACACATTGCCTCAACACCTTAGTCAAAAGACACAGAATAGAGGAATGGATTAAGAATCAAGTTCCTCCAGGCTTGGTGGTACAGGTCTTTAATCCTAGTACTTGGGAGACAGAGGCAGGTGGATATTTGTAAATTCATGGCCAGCCTGGTCTACAGAGTGAGTTCCAGGACAACTGGGGCTACAGGGAGACCCTGTCTTGAAAAGACACCCCCCAAAAATTAAGTTCCATCTTATTTTTGTCTATATGGAACTCATCTCACCTTTAAGGCTAGGCACTACCTTATGGTTAAAGGCGAGAAAAAAATATTCCAAGGAAATTGCACTAAGAAACAAGCAGATGTAGCAATTCTAATATTTGAAAAAATAGACGTTGAATTAAAATTAATCATAAGAAATAAAGAAGACAACACTTTTCTGATCAAGGAAAAAATTACCAAGTAGATATTACAATCAGGAACATATATGCACCAAACTCTATTGCACCCAATTACATAATAACTATTATAGAACTTCAAGAGAGATTAATCCCAACTCAGTAACTGCAGGTGACTTCCATACCCCAGTATCTACAGTAGGTAAATTGGAAAATGAATAAACAGAGAGGCATCTCAATTAAATGATGTCACAAATCAAATAGATCTAACAGAATTGTATTGAATATTTCACCAAAGCACCAAAGAATATATATTTTGCTCAGGAACCCATGGAAATTTCTTTAAAATTGTCATACTGGGGCACAAAACAAACATCAATAAATATAAAAAACAAAATTGAAATAATTCCATGCATTGTATCAGACTACAAATTAATAAAGCATAAAATCACAAGCAAATGGAGCTCTAATAACTATACGAACTCATAAAGATGAAACAACACATTCTTGAATAATGAGTGAGTCAATGAAGAAATCAAAAAAGAAATAAAAGTATTCATAGAACTAAATAAAAATGAAAGCAACACACAACAAAACCTCTGTGCCACATTAAAAACAGTTCTAAAGGGAAGTTTATAACTGGATGTCCCTATACTTAAAAGTCAGACAGAACAAAAATAAAGGATGAAATGGTACAACTCAAGAATCTGGTATGGCAAGAACACACCAAATCAAGACTCAGTAGAAAAGAAGAAGTAACAAAAATCAGAGAAGAAATTAATGAAATAGAAACAAAGAAAACCAATACAAAGAATCAGTGGTGTTTTGGAAAGATAAAGATTGACAGGCCCTCAGCCCAGTTAACCAAAAGAAAGAGAGAAAATCTAAAACAACACAGTCAGAGAGAAAAAGGGAAACATCAAAACAGACACCAAAAATGATCCTGAATATTTTATGGGAATACTGTAAAAACCTATAGTCTATTACATTTGAAAATGTAAAAGAAATGGATAAGTTCTAAATTCATAGAGACCACTAAACTTAATTTAAGATCAATAGCTTAAACAGACCCCTAACAAATAAGGAAATCTGTTTACAATAATATAGAGACTACTGATTAAAAAAAGCCCAGGCTTAAATAGATTCACAGGAGAATTTTAACAGACCTTAAAAAATATCTAAACCTAATGTCACTTAAATGAGGGAGAGAGAGAGAGAGAGAGAGAGAGAGAGAGAGAGAGAGATTCCCAAGCTCCTAGGAAACCAGTACTACTTTAACATGAAAACCGGAAACAGACACAACAAATAAAGAAAGCTATATATAGACCCATATCTTTAATTAAAAGAGATGCAAAAACTCTCAACAAAATATACAAAAAGCATGTACAGACACACACATAAAAAAAAATCATCAACCCTGATCAAGTTGGCCTTATTCTAAAAATGCAGAGATGGTTCAGTATATGTAAGTCAATATAGTAAAAACAAATCGTATAAATGGACTTAAAGACAAAAATCACATGGTCAAAAGATTTTTGACAAATTCCAACATGCGTTCATGATAAAATTCCAAGACAGAACTGGACAGATTGAATATGTCTCAACATAATTAAGTTTATAAACAACAAACTCACAGCTGACATCATTCTAAATTGTGAAAAACTGAAACAATACCATTAAAATCAGGAACCAGACTAATTGTCCTATACCCCTACTCTTTTTCAATATATTTCTTGAAATTCTAACTAAAGCAATGAAACAAGAAAAGGAAATTAAATGTGTACTGGAAGAGTTCAAATTGCCATTATTTACAGATGATTGATGTTATATATAATGAACCCAAAAATTCCACCAGAAAACTTCTGAAAATTATCAACACTATTAGCAAAGTAGCAGGTTAAAACTCAATTTACAAAATTCAGTAGCCTTTTGATATACAAATAGCAAGCAATAAGAGAAAGAGTTAAAGGAAATTATTCCATTCACAATATCCTCAAAAATACATTAAAGATCTCTTCAGTGAAAATATTAAATCTCTGAGGAGATTGAAGAAGACATATGGAGATAAAAAGACCCCCCCACACACGCACTGTTGCTCACTTATTGGTAAAATGAATGTAGTGAAAAGACCATCCTACAAATAGCAATTTAGAGAGTCGGTGCAATGTCAAACAAATTCCCATGACATTCTTCACGGAAATAAAAAAATCCATCTTAAAATTCACATGAAAGCACAACAGACCCTGGATAGCCAAAATAATCCACAGCACAAAGAGCAGTGCCAGGGGATTACCATACCAGACTTCAATCTGTATTAAGAGCCATAATCAGAAAAAATCATGCTATTAGCACAAAAACAGTCTTGTTGATGAAACAAAATCGAAGACCCGAATATGAATGTATTCAATTACAACCACCTGATATCTATCTGACTGTAGGGATAAAAGGAAGCCACTTGTGGATTCTTTGTGCTTGTCTATTTACACTGAAATCTGGCCTTAGGTAGGGTTTGCCTGCATTAGCAAAGCTGAGGCTGCCCTGGGATCAGAGGCATTAACAAGTATTTGTGAAATTTACAGAAACTAAGACAAGGGGTTTGAAACCAGGCCCTGAGATATGATGTCACTCGGGGTATAAAAACAGAATGCTGTCGACAATAAACAGATTTTCCCTTTTCACCATCATTTGGAGAGTCCCTGACCATTATTTTTGCAACCATGAACTAGGCCCTTTTGACACAAGGCTCAAGATTGGCACTAACGGGTTTTGGCTGGAAAGAGGTGGCTCTGCAGATCACCAGCTTGGAAAGTGTGGGTTGGTTTGTCCAACTGCTTTTGACTGGACAGAGGCCTGCAGCTGACCACCAGTCTGTGTGACCTGGGGGTGTGGACCCCAACAGGTGGATTTTGTTTGGCCATAGAAGGGCAGTGGTCAATGCCTGGGCCAAAAGCTTGAGTTGGGACAAGTAAGCCAGGCCAGGCTGGGCTGCAGGTAGAATTTCCACAGCCATGTGAAGCTTTGTGTTTTAGCTTCAGCTCCCCATACCCCCACTAACTCTGCAGGTGCAGTGAGACCATCATTTGACAAAGGGGTCAAGAACTCATATTGGAGGAAAAAGAGCATCTTCAATAAATAGTGCTGTCAAAACTGAATCTCCACATTCGGAATAAAATTAAACTCATATCTATCACCTTAAATAGATCAAAGACTACAGTGTTACATCTGAAACCTGAAAGGGAAGAATACGTAAGTAGTATCCTACAAGGTATAGGTGCAGGAAAGGCCTTTCTCAATTTGATAGCAGACGGTCAGAAATTAAGGCCAACAGTCAAGAAACGGGACCTCATTAAACTAAAAATAAAAGCTTCTGTACAGCAAAGCACACACCTGATTGAATAAAGAGGAAGCCTAGAGAGTGGGGAGATCATCTTTACCAGCTATTCATCTATCAAAGGATTAATGCCCACAATATATAAGAACTCAAAAAAATGAGAAAAATTTTAATATGGGCAATGTATCTTGATAGAGTTCAAATGACAAAATAATAATGGCTAAGAAACACCTTAAAGTTTTCAACATCCTTGGTAATTAGGGAAATGAAATAGTACTTTAAGAGTTCATCCAACTTCAATCAAAAAGCCTAAAATTAAGAGCACATATTATTTCAAATGTTGGTGTAGGCGTGGGTAAAAAGGAAACCTCACCTACTCTTGATGGAACTGCACAGTGGCGCAATCACTGTGGAAATCAGTATGAAGAACTCAAAAAACTTACCTCTACCATATTATACTGTCATACTACTCCTTGGCATGTAACTGACTGAATCATCCTACTACAGACAATCTTGCTTATCTTTTCATAATAACCAAGAAATGAAAAAAAAAGTTCCTTAACTGATTAATCGATAATGAAAGTATGGTGCATTTACACAATAGAGTTCTATTCATAAGGTAAATAAAAACTAAATCATGAAATTATGCATGTAAATGAATGGAACTAGAAACTATTATACTAATGAAGTAAGAGTGAAAAACAAGCGATATATGTTCTGTCTCATTTGTGGATCTTATCTCCAAATCCCTAGATGTGAATGTATAACCTTATGTAACTGCAGGATCCAGGAAAACAGTTAAAGGATCATAGGGATAAAGAAGAAAGAGATTAAGAGAAAGGGAGTAGGAGAAATGTGCTATTAAGCAGGAAATGTGGGAAAAGGGAAAATTTTAAGTGTGGATAGAGTAAGGAAATTTACATAGGGAATATGAGAGAAGAGATAACACTTAGATGGAATCAAATGCCAAAGGGAAATTTATTAGTTCAAAGTTCTACTGGAAAAATACACTTAAAAAAATATATATATATATATTGCTGAGGGGTACAAAACAACAACAACAAAAACTCAGTACCAGGCAGAAGAAACTCCCCTTCACGTTGTTGGTCAGGGTAGTCACAGAGACTCCCCAAATAACACAGACTTTGTATAACCCTTGATTTAATCCTGGAACTTGAAGATAAGACCTTATTACTGAAGACAGACAAAATTTAGGACATAGGACTTGAATAAATTGAGCTGAAATTGACCTGGAAGCCTCCCTGAAGACTATCATGTTATCAGAGGATAATATTCATTCTGCCATGGGAGAAAAACAATCAATGGTCCTATCCAACTGAAAAGCCTATTAAACAACAACTGGGTCAGTAAACTATCCCAGCTAATGAAGTAGTAGGGTAATTAACAGCTTTCTAATTGGAATTAAGGCCAGCTCAATTGGAGGGAATTCATGTGTGGTACTGTAAGCATAGACAAATACACATGGGTGGAGAGGTGATCACAGATCCTGGTGAAAACCCCATTTTGCCACATGCCTAGATCAATGTAATTTCTCATTTTATTTTAAGCATGCATCCTTCTATATACTGTCAAGTATTCAAAGAAAATCTTTTTGCAAGAGATGGAGACTAGTACAGAGTTCCATAAGTTGTCAAATACAGATAGATTAAATGTCTTTGAGAGGCTTAACACTAAATGACACCTCTTCAATGCAATTTCTACACATAGGATGAATGCCTCTCTTAACTCTCAACAGAGAAGTTTCCTTACACAACAGATGATCATTAACACAGAAACCCACAATTGGCTAATGTGCAGAGGATAAGATGCCACAGAGTCCTTACCCATGAATAGGACACCCATTATAAATCTCTGCCTTCCAAAGAAAGGAGGTGGAAATTGTGGAAGAGAGAGAAGTGATAGCTAACCATAGGAATCAGAGTCTTCCAGATAGCTGGTCAGATATTCACGAATTCATAGGAATGGTGATAGCATGCAAAATCTTATGCAAGCTCAAATCAGATAAAATCCCAGCATGATCGTGGAGAAGTGTCTAATAAATCCTAGCCCAGCCTAAAGAACTTTTGGCAATTGATAGTTGAGAGGGGGAAAATGGTGTCTTACCTTGATGGGACTCTTGATAGACCCAGTAGAGAGACCTACACTGAAAGATGTTTGGGGACACGAATTAGAATTTATAGGTCTTATTATACATATAAGAGAGAATATTAAATAGGGTGCTGTGCAATAGTGGGTGCCAATAGTGGAGGGGAACTAAATACCAACAAACTATATAGTATGAAAATTGCAAATATTTGATAAAAATTATTTTTAAAAAATGCAAGAAAGAAAGAAATCTTCATACTAGAATTGGTCTTAGTAGGAAAAAAGAAAGTCTAAAGATAATGTCCACAGATATTAGCCTGGTAAGAATAAAATTTTTGTATTACTTTTGAGAAAATATTTAAAGTAGACATGAAAATTGATAAATTTGCATGTTCTTGGTAGCTATAATTTATTGCAGAAGCAAGTTGCTCTCTGTAGGATACCTTTAAGTTTAAACTTTTCACTCATAAATCTCTAGGGCAAATCTGGTTAAATTAAACAAGTACTTCATTTTCCCACATATGTTTTCCACTTAATTTTTAATATGCTTTCCTTACAATGAACTGTGAAAATTACTGTAATATTTAACTCAGGAAAAATACATTTAATGATTATATAATTTAGAAAACTGTGCGTTACTAAGAATTCCATTTCTGGTATGTATTTACATGATGCAAGGAATTTCATCAAGTTCTAGAATATAACTTGTACATAAAAGCAAGTCATATTTCAAGAACAAAATTTAGAAAACAACACAGAATTCAATATGACTCTACTCTGGTTAAAATCAGGTTTTCATAATCTGTATTTTTACCATGGTCCATAGCATTCTGCATCTGCTTCCAACTGAGCTTATCCATAACTCATTTGTAAAATTATTTGGAAACCATTAACCATTTAACAAGGAACTATGAATTTCTTTGTCAGCTTCCTGTGAGTTCTATTAGAAATTTAAATTAAAAAAAATGTTACAAACTTTCTGCCCCCCTTCTATGATGGTCCATGTGCTTTAGGTTTAAAAATGTTATGGGGCTGGGCATCCCACAATTACTTGTTTTCTTTCACATTTTGAAAAGTTTTGGGTCTCTGAAATTGTTTGTATTTGTTTCAAAAAGAAGCTTCTTTGATGAGGGTTCAGAGTTTCACTTATCTGTGAGTTTAAAGACAAGTTTTTAAAGCATAGTTAAAAATTATATTGGTTTAGGGAAATGGCAGTAGTAGGTTCTAATACTTAGAGAGGAGGTCAGGATGCTGAGAGGCAGTCAATTTGGAAAGAGTCAGCAGGCAGGGAGAGGAGTAGAATTGACACAGATACAGTTCATGTATGAAATTCTCACAGAAATGGCCAGTTGTATTTGAGTATCTGTGGGAATTCATGGCAAACAACACCAAAAGAGTGAGTATATTCCTGCCTTTGGGCATTTTATTAAAGAAGTCTTTGCTGAGTTGGGGCTTTCAATTAAAGAAACTTCTACAATGTACGTTTCCAAATGATTTTTTTTTTTCTCAAAGGCCCTTGTTTTTGGCTAGTATACAGAACTTGATAAGAGCCTATTAATGAAAACATTGTATGTGAATCAGAATAAACCATAAGAAATGAAGCTGGCACTGACCTTGTAGTTTCTTCTCTATGAGGTAGCTTTCCTATTACTGAAAGGTACTATGCAAGATACCAGAAGAAGAAAATAATCATGATTCTTAGCCAGGTGTGACCCTTGCAAGCTATAATAATGAGTGTCCTGGAAACACAGGCCCACTAATGCAATAGAGGTGTGAATATTAGACCCCAAACCAACCATTTTCTGATTGTATTTAGAACAATCTGACAAGATGGAGCCCATATAAACACTGTTATCGGAGACAATAAACTATGGCTAGGTAGGTCACAGGCTATAGGGTAGAACCTTCTGATGTTATGCTGCTAAATGAACATAGCACCAAACAGACTCCTAATGACTTATTGCTATGCCCATAGTGAAGTGCACCTTTAAATTCACCAGAGAAGCTTTTTCTTGCAGCAGATGGCAATTAACACAGAGACAACCCCTCTACTGTTCAACATTCAGAGAATAAAAGATTGCAAACTCCTCAGTCCTGAATTGGATGCCTGTATCATTATATTACTCTAAAATATGCATACATACCCTCCACCCATATACCAAAATTCCAAAGTCTGAAAATAAATGATAGGTTAATTCCAAAACCTGTTTAGGGATTCACAATATAAGAGTACAATTGCTTTCAGATCATGAGGAATATAAGATTAATGCTGCTCAGTTTGCCTTACAACTAGGTACTTGGTGCTAGCATCCACATATGAGGGATACCACTCGTCTTTGTTTTTCTGGGGCTGTGTTACTTCACTTAAGATAATATCTTCTTTTTTTTTAATTTTTAAATAATTTTTTAATTTTTTTATTTATTTCCGTATATGTATGAATGTACTGTCTGCATGCAAGTTTGTGCACTAGTGTCGTGCAATGCCGCGGAGGACAGAAGAGGGTGTCGGATTCCTCTGGAACTGGAGTTCTCCTGGAATTGGAGTTTCAGACGGTTCTCGGCCGCCATGTGGGTGCTGGGGATCGAACCCGGGTCCTCTGCAAGAGCGGTTGGAGCTCTTAACCGCTAGGCCATCTCTCTCTTCTAGTTCTATACATTTACCTGCAAATTTCATGATGTCATCTTTCTTTACCACTGAATATAACTCCATTGTGTAGATAGATGTACCACATTTTCTCTATCCACTCATTGGTTGAGGGGAACTTGGGCTGATTCCAGCTCTTTGCTATTGTGAAGAGAGCTGCAATAAACATGGCTGTGGATGTATCTCTGTGGTAAGATGAGTCTTGTGGGTATATACCCAGGAGTGGTATGACTGGGTCAATTGGTAGGCTCAAGTTGAGTATTTTAAACATTCTCCACAGTGCTTTCCATAGTGGTTGTAAGAGTTTACATTCTCAAGAGCAGTGGATGAGTGTTCCCCTTTCCCCACAACCTCTTCAGCATTTGGTATGATTTGTTTGCTTCAGCCTAGGCAGTCTTATCAAAGTGAGATGATAACTTAAAATTGTTTTAATTTGCATTTCCTTAATTATTAGTAATATTGAACACTTTATTTTCAGTTTGGCTACATTTAATTATTTAAGATGTTGAAGCAATTTTTTGTTTTTTTTTTGTCTTTTTGAGAACAGGGTCTCCTGTAAGGCCCACGCTGTCCTGGAACTCACTCTGTAGACCAGGCTGGCCTTGAACTCACAAAGATCCGCCTGCCTCTGCCTCCCAAGTGCTAGGATTAAAGGCGTGAACCACCATGCCCGGCGATGTTGAGCACTTTTAAAGATGTTTCTCAGCCATCTCTATTTCCTCATTTGTGAAGTCTCTGTTCAGCTCTTTACTCTATCTTTTGAGTGAGTCATTTGTTTTCTTCCTTTTTTTGTTTTTTTGAGTGGTTTATATATTCTGGAAGTTTATGCTCTGTCAGATGTATCAGCAGTGAAGTTTATTTCTCTGAGTTTTTTCTTTACTTCCCTGATTGTTTCTTTCATTGTACAGAAGCTTTTGAGTTTAATGAGTCAATTGTTAACCTTATTTCCTGTGCAGCTGCTGTGTGATTTAGAAAATCTTTTCCTAAGCCTATGTCTTGTAGTTTGCTGCCAACTTTTTCTTCTATCACCTTCAGAGTTTCGGGTTTCATGTTGAGTTCTTTGATCAGTTTGGAGTTGATTTTTGTGCAAGGCAAGACATAGGAGTTTAATTTTATTCTTCTACAAGTGTTGATCCAGTTTTGTCAACACCATTTGCTGAAGATGCTGTCTTTCCTCCATTGAGTCTTCTTGGCCCCCTTGTCAAATATGAGGTGGCTGAAATTGTATGTGCTCAAGTTTGGATCTTCAATTTTCTTCCATTGGTCTTCAGGTCTTTTTTTCTGCCAGACCAGGATGTTTTTATGACTATAACCCTGTAGCATCGTTTGAAGTATGGTATGGTATAGAGATCCCCCCAGTATTGCTCTTTTCACCCAGGGTTGCTTTGGATATTCGAGTTCTTTTGTTTTCCCATATGAAATTAAGGATTTTTTCCCCAACCCTGTGAAGAAACTCATGGGAATTTTAATTGGGTTTGCATTGAATCTATATCAATATCTATCTATCTATCTATCTATCTATCTATCTATCTATCTATCTATCTATCTATGTATCTACCTATCTATATAGATATTAATTTGGGTAGAATGGACATTTTTAGTATATTAATTTTTTCCAGTCCATGAGCATGGGAGGTCTTTCCATCTTTTGATATCATCTTCAATCTCCTTCTTCAAGGGCTTAAAAATTTTGTTCTGGAGATCTTCGTTGTCTTTGGTTAGGTTTGTTCCTAGGTATTTTATTGTTTTTGAGGCTATTGTGAGTGGGAAGATTTTCTTGTATTCTTTCTTCAGTTGCTTATTGTTGGTGTTAAGAAAAGCTACTGATTTTTCTAGGTTAATTTTGTATCCTGCCACTTTACTGAAACTCTTAATAATTTCTTGGAGTTTTCTGGTGGAAATTTTAGCATCCCTCGGGTAAACTATCATATTATCTGCAAAAAGGGATAGTTTGATTTCCTCTTTTCCAATTAGTACTCCTTTAATTTCCCGTTCTTTCCGTATTGTTCTAGCAAGCATTTCCAGCAATATATTGCAGAAGAGTGGCTATAGGGGGCAGCCTTGCCCAGTTCCCACCTTTAAGGGGAATACTTCTAATTTTTCTCCATTTAGGATGATATTGGCTGTGGGTTTGTTGCATATGGTTTTGATTATATTGAAGACTGTTCCTTTTAGTCCAATTCTCTCTAGAACTTTAAAAATGAAGAGTTGTTGGATCTTGTTGAAGACTTTTTCTGCATCAATTGAGATGATTGTGTGTTTTTTGTCTTTCAGGCCATTTATGTGTTTTATGATATTTATTAATTTATGTATGGTATTAGAGTGATGCTGGCTTAATAGAAGGAATCTGGGAGATTTCCCTCTGTTTGTATCCTTCTGAATAATTTGAGTAGTAATTGTTGTAATTAAATATTTTATAAAATTCTGCTCTGAAACCATCTGGACTTGGGCTTTTTTTAGTTGGGAGGGTTTCTTATTATGTTATCTTAGTTTTCCTCAATATTATGTGAGTTTATATACTGTCAATCTCTTCTTGTAACTTTCTTATCCAAGGTTTTCAAGTATTCTCCGTTTCTCTTAGGGTTTCAAAAACAGTAGAGTATAGGATAAATTTAGACTTATATAATATATATAGATAGTATATAAGATATATATATTATCCTATATATAAGGTTTTGTGCACCTGAGTTTGGTGCACAGACATTTAGGACTGTGAAGTCTTCCTAGTTAATTGTTCCTTTGATAAGGATAAAATGGCCCTCTTTGTCTCTTCTGATTGACTTTACTCTGAGGTCTATTTTGTCTGACATTAGAGTAGCAACTCCTGCTTGTTTTTTGTTACCATTTACTTGGAATACTTTTCTTTCCATCCTTTCACTTTGAGTTGGTGTCTGTCCTTGAGGGCAAGATGGGTTTCTTGTAGGCAACAATCCATATAGATGGATTCTGTTTCCTTTTCCATTCTCCTAGTCTTTGTCTTCTTGTTGGGGAGTTTAGACCATTAATATTTAAGGTTATTATTGAGAGATGTGTGTTGTTTCCTTTCAACATACTTTCTGTTTGCATTCTTGGTCTAGGTTTGTATTTATGCTGCTATGCTTTTATTAGTTTCTCTCTTTAGTTGCTTGGGGATAGTTGCTCCTTTCCTCTGTTCTTTTAACTGCTTCAAGTATTTTCTGAAGTGTTGGGTTTTCTGACATATATTCTATCATTTTGTTTATGTCAGGAAATATATTTCTCCTTCAATGATAATTGACATTTTTGCTGTGTATAGTAATCTGGGTTAGCATCTAAATTTGTGGAGCACTGACAATACTTTGGTCCACTTTCTTCTGGCTTTCACAGCTTGCACTGAGAAGTCAGCTGTAATTCTGATGGATTTCCCCTTATATGTAATTTGTTGTTTTTCTCTTGTGGCTTTCAGTATTTTGTCTTTGTTTTGAGCATCTAGCATTTTAACTATGAGATGGCATGGGAAAGTTTTTTTCTAGTCTTGTCTACTTGGTGTTCTATGTGCTTCTTGTATTTGTGTGGGTTTGTCATTTTTCCAGTTTGGGGAAATTTTCTTCTATTATCCACCTGAAAAATCTAATCAATACCATTGTCTTGGGATTCTTCTCTATTCCTATGATGTGGAGATTTGGTCTTTTCATAGTATCCCACATTTCCTGTTTATTCCATTCGTGTGTGTGTGTGTGTGTGTGTGTGTGTTTTCATAATCTTCACTTCAGCATTTTAGTTGTTCTGTGTTATCCTTCAGGTCTGATAGTCTAATTTCTGCTTCATCCATTCTGCTTCGGAAGCTTTCTCCCATCTTTTCCTGTTGATTGGATGAATGTTCCATTTCCTTTTTCAGTTCTTCCTGTGATTTCTTTAGTATTTCCACTTCATTTTGGAGCTTGACATTCTCTACTTGTAGCTCCTTGCTTCACTAGTCTGTTTCTTTTTTCATTTCAGCCTGGGATATTTTCAGTGCTTCCACTTACTTCCAGAGTTTGCCAATCTCTTCCTCTAGTTCTTTCTAGAGTTTATCATTCTTTCCTTTTAGATCCTTCCTGAGCTTTTCATTCTCACACCTTAGTTCTTTGATTTGTTTTTTTATATTCTTTGATTTCTTTGAATATGTCTATGACTGTTCTTCTAAGGTCCATATCTTGGTTTAATTCCAGGGAGATTTCATTGTAGGGATTTTCTATAGGACTGGAAGCGTTTGGTGTGGATTTGTTGAGTTTTTCCCATGTTGTTATTTTTTTGTTGTTGTTGTGGCTTTGTCATGAGGGTTATTGTTTGGATTCTGGTGCTAGTCTCAAACGTTAATATGGAGGATTGGATTGTCATTCACTCTGCTTCCTGCCATTCAGTCCATCTATGTTGGCTTGCAACATGTAATCACTAACACTGTGCCCACTGGATCATCTGTACAACTCCACCAGCTTACTAGATTGTCTGCACCACTACTCAGGAAGTGGCAGGGGAATGGATTTACTCCCTTGGCCTGTGCACTGACCGCCTGAGCATGGATGGGGGATCACCTGGGAGGATGGGTGTGGTGTCCCACTTGGTCCCTGTGGCCCAGGCCTCTAGAGCTGGTGCACTGGTTCTCCACAGTTTCACAGAACTCCTGAGCATGTGCTGGGCTCCTGAGTGTCCCTTTCTTACCTAATTTTCATTAAAGGCTAAGTGAAATGCTTAATTAAGAGTTCTCATTACTGGGGGATGAAGTGTTTAGAGCACTTGCTGGTCTTGCAGAGGACCCAGGCTTGGCTCCCAGCATACACATGGCAATTAACATTGGTCCATAACTCTCCTTCCAAGGTACCCAACACCCTCTTCTGTCCTCCAAGGGCATTGGATGACACAGTTGCATTTATATGCATGTAGACAATATACTCACACATATTAAATAGAAAAAAATTAATAGCATATTTTTAAAAAGATTTCTTACTTTTGGTCTTCATTGGTATAATTAATATTGTGTAGCATGGCTATTTTATCTGCTACTAATGCTATCCTGATAAATTTTAAGCATGGATATAGAATTATTAATTTTGTAACCTGGCACATTAATGAAATTTGTAATCATTTCTAGGAGTTATCTGGTGGAATTTTTGGCAACCCTTAAGTATACTATCATGTCATCTGCAAAAAGGGATAGTTTGACCTCTTTTTTCCAATCAGTACTCATTTACTTTCATTCTCTTATTTGTTCTAGCAAGAGTTTCAAGCACTATATTGAAAAACTGTGGCAATAGTGGACAGCCTTGCCTGGTTCCTGACTTTAAGGGGAATGATTCTAATTTTTCTCCATTTAGAATGATTTTGGGTGTGGGTTTGTTGTATGTAGCTTTAATTATGTTGAGAAATGTTCCTTCTAGTCCAACTCCCTGTAGGACTTTAAACATAAAAACATGTTTAATTTTATCAAAGGCCTTTTCTGCATCAATTGAGATGATGTTGAGGTTTTTGCCTTTGAGTCCATTTATATGTTTTATGACACTTACTGATTTATGTATGTTGAACCATCTCTGGAATAAATCTGACTTGATCATGGTGGATGAACTTTTTGATGTGTGTCTGTAGCAGTTTGCAAGTATTTTCTTAAGAATTTTTGCGTCTATATTCATTAAGGATATGAGTCTATAGTTTTCTTTTTTGCTTATATCTTTGCCTGGTTTTAGTATTAGATTGATACTAAAAATGACCTTACCATTTGACCCAGTCATACTACTCCTGGGTGTATATCTGAAGGATTCATCCTATTGCAGAGATATGTGCACAAACATGTTTACTGTTGTTCTTTTCACAATAGTGAAGAGTTGGAAGCAAACCAAGTGACCCTCAATTGATGAAAATGTGGTACATTTAGAGAATGGAGCTCTATGCAGAAGTAAAGACGACATTATGAAATTTTCAGGTAAACAGATGGAGCTAGAAGCTATTATGCTACGTGAAATAACACAGTCTCAGAAAAGCAACGATGTGTGGTGTCCCTCATTTGTAGATCCTAGCACCAAATCCCTATATGAAAGTCAAGGTGAGTAATTTGTTAGTAAAAACAATAAATCATTGTATTAGTAAGGGTTCTCTAAAGAAACAGAAGCAACAGGACGTATATATAGCTATATACAATTTATTGATTTTCTCACATGACAGAGTTCAAGGAGTCCAACAGTGGCCGTGCCGCACTGGAGAAGCTGAGAATCCCGGGAACTGCTCAGTCCACAAGACTGGATGTCTCAGTAGTCCCAATCTGGTGTTGAATGCCTGATGGATTCCAGCAGACCTGCCAATCTCAGTACATGCTGGGATCCGAAGGGTTGATCACAGCAGCAAGACAAACTCACCAGTGAGAGAGAGGCAAGCTGCAGGAAAAAAAGGGACCAGTTCCCTCTGCCATGGCCTTCAATACTGCCTGCCAGCAGAAGGTAATGCCCACATTTGGGATGGGCCCTCTGGGTTGAGGGGTTGAGGTAGTCCAATCTGAAGATCCTTTTTCTCTTATTTGTTCCTTAGTCCAGTCAAGTTGACACCCAGGATTAACCATCACACTCATTGATTGATATTACAATAGATATAACTTGAAACTTGTATTTTCCTCAGTCCTAAGATTTATGAGAAAAAATAAACCTCTTTTTTTTAAAGTACATCAAAACTTCCATCAACATGGTGTATAATTTAGGAATGTAAAGTTAAATGTCTTTTTACCTACATGCAACTTTACTGTTAAACTGTGAATCCCTAAATGTATTCTGGAATTAACCTATAGTTTATTTTCAGACTTTGTAAATCTGGTATATGTGTGCAGTGCTTAGATGTATATTTTGGAGTAATATAAAATTAAGCAGAATAACAACAACAAAGACTCATTCAAAGGTCAGACCTAAACAGTAAACTTCTGCACTGAAGGATTAAAAAAAAAAAAAAAACTGAGAAAAAGATGCAAGATGGGACTTAACCTGTATGGCAGAATGCATGAATTCTTGCTGAAGGGGAAGGGGTATAATTTTATTAAATGTTGTATCACATATATAAAAGCTCAATAAGAAATAAGAGAGGAAAAAAAATACCGTGGTGTTTTGTTCTTCACAGCCTCCATAAGTGCATTTTTTCCCCAGTAGGCATTATTTTGAGAGTCAGTAGAAGTTATAGAAGTTATAAGTGAGAAATTAAAGCATTTTACCTTGAATTTTGGAGGTAATTATATTATTTTGGCTCTACATGCATTAAAATGTTCTTTATTTGTATATTTATTATTTTATATAGAATTAAATATTATTTCATCCTTAGAGTTAGGACCAGTGTTAAATTTTTTTTTCAAACACATGTATCAATTTTCTTTTTCTACTTGTTCATTTTACTCTTGTAAAGTTGGTTAACAGGATTGTAAGAAGTTTAAATACTGTGAGATAAATAAAAGAAATAACAGTGGTAGTAGGCCTAAGCATAACTTGTCATTAGCCTCTCTGTATATTTATATTTTATTTTATTGTTTGTGAATAAAAATGTATGTGTATTATATATCAATTACTCTCATATAAATGTCACTTTGAAAATAATAGTGTCCTCAGTTTCTTGCTGTAAAAAGTGGTACCCAGATGTTGAGGCAAGTATTCCCTATTCAAGATTAATAAATGAACCATTTAGGAAGGCACCATGCAGTCATGGTGTTAGAAATTTCATATAAATTCTAAATTATCATTAAAAGAATTTTGAACATGAAGAGGAGAAATATTTCCAGTGGATTTACATTGTAACTTCATGTTTTCAAAGTAGAAGCTATGATAACTATAAAAATGCAGCCCCTAAAAACCAACCAGTTATGCAAAATTCACATTTATGTCATATTCTGATTTTTCTCTAAATCAGCCTTTGATATAATATGAGGTATTAGTCAGGTTTATTAGTAAAGTTCCCCTAAGGAACTTTAGATATTCGGATTGATATTTCCCATGCATTCCTGTGCACACACTGTACATCTGTTTGTATCTCACATGTATGTCAGAATGTTATACACTAAAATCATGAGATTCTTTTCATCTCATTATCACCCACTTTGAGAGTATATGAAATCACTGTAAATATAAAAGCTAAATTAAAATTTGTATGGCATTAAGTACAAAGATATTTATCCAATATTAGGAGTAGAAGATCAAGAGAGAAAAGAAAAAATGAAAACTAAATAATATTATTAAAAGTTTTAAAAAATAATGTTTAGCTAAAAAGAATATTTTAGTCTGTAAAGGTTGGGGTTTTACAAGTGAATTCCTATTTTTATTCTTTGGACATAAGTTCTTTTATAGCACAGGCTTGAGTCAAACTCACTATATAGCTGAAGATCACCTTGAACTCCTTATCCTCCCTCCTTTACCACCCAGATACTTGGGATTACAGCCATGCAATACCACCATAACTCTCGAGTTAGAAATAAGCTTCTACAACATCTGGTTCCTTTCAGAATGACACTTAAAAGGGCAAAAACATCTAACTTTGAAAATTAATTTCTTCATTACAATTTTTCAAATGAGATTTTGCTCCAACTTGGCTATGCAAATGGGTGCTGGGTGGTTCTGATTTGAAATATGCATGGGTTTAGTTATTGGGGTTCTAATTATCTTAAACCAGTAAAATATATTTGACTTCATATTCACAAAAAGAAAAATAAAGTTAGATGCAAGTTTGAGTACACTCTATAAACAAATCAGATTTAAATGTAAAAAGAAAAAAAAAACAGTCAAGATTATATTAAACAGAGTCACTCTTAATACTGAATTAAATTTTTAATGTTTAACAATTAAAATATTTTGATTGCACAAAACAGATAAGATTTAATGGGAATAAATAAAACCAGCATTACCCAAGTCACCCACAATAAAGTGGAACTTCTGTCCTTAACTGGCTTTCATATTAAGTTAATTAGCAAATATTAATTTAGCAGTTACATGGTGTCAGCACAAGATGTCAACATTTACCCTTCTCTGCTCTGACAGGCTTTGTGCAGGGAGGATGAGGGGTTCATCGTCTCTGTCACCTACAATGGCTTTGGGAGAAGGACACAGGCACTGAACATGGACATGGCAGACCAAGGACCAACAACTATGAAGGTTGGGATAAGTAAATAGTTCCAGGGCTTCCCACCTGTATTCTGTATTCTTGGCTTGTCTGCTTCAAGCCTTCTGCAGAAAAAAAAAAGAAAAGAGTACTACTGTTAGAAAAATCTTATGACAGAAATACTTCATTTGTGACAGGAATAAGTCAAAAGAGAATATGATTTAAGTTGACATAACTTAAATTGAAACATATATTTTCATTATAATGACAGCTATGGAACAGTATTAAGTATATATCTTTGATATATTAATTGTCCATTATATATAGGAATGATTTTAACTCACTCAAATTCACATTGTAACCTTAGCAAGTTAATAAATGGAGACAAGCCTGAAAAAAGGAAACCTTTGCCTCATTTATTTTCTAAAATGTTCAGATTATTGAGAGCAGCAATAGCAGAGTACTGTAATGTGCGCAAGCGAAAGAAAACCCAAAATCCTTTGGATAAAAATGACTGCGCTTGCCAGGCCTGGTGGCACACACCTTTAATCCTGGCACTTGGGAGGCAGATGCAGGCTGATCTCTGTGAGTTCAAGGCCAGTCTGGTCTACATAGTGATCTCCAGGCCAGCTGGGACTAAAGGGAAACCCTGTCTCAAAGACAAAAAAAAAAAAAAAAAAAAAAAAAAGAAAAATGATGGCATTTAAAATCAGGCTTTAGGGTGTGACAATATGGTTCAATGCTGAAGATGTTTCTAGGATTTGTTAAGACCTGGTTTGATCTCCAGCACTGAAAAAAATGAATAAATAAAACATAAAAGTCTTACAATTTAATATGTACTTAGGTTTTTATGTTACTTAAAATAGAAGTACCTCCTTATTTTCACTTAAAACAAACCAAAACCAAGAAGATAACTGAATTTCTAATTACTGGAATTTTATGAGGAATATATGGCTAAAAAGCATCAAAAATAAGGTAGAAACAAACCTTGTAATAGACTCTGTACCAACCTGACACTATGAGGATTCTTATAGTTTTATTAGCAAGCATAAATAAAAATTTCAAAAAATTTCAGTTCCTGTTCAGCGTTCATGGTGATGGTTCCTCTTTGGTTCACGACTTCTCAAAGTAAAACATTTAGCCAAGGGACACAGTCTAAGCAGGACTCACAAGCTCACTAGAGTACTATGAAAGCTATTTCAAACTCTTCACAGCCTAGAGCTAGTCTGGCAAGGTTCTTACTTCTCTTAGATATAAATTTAGGTTTGATACTTCACTTCAACTCCCAAACCTGACCAACAATTATTATACGCGGTCTTTCTCCTTTGATCCTAGGTGCTTTGAGAGTCATTGGTTACATTGCCAACAGGGCAAAGTTGAAGAGACACACCCACACACAATCAGTCCGGAAAATAACGCAGAAACAAACCGCATCAAGAAAACCAGGACACAAAACTAAGAATCTGTTAAGGGGGTCGACCCCAAATTCCTGAGTAACACGTGTTTGTCCAAGCAGCTGGAACAGAAGGTCTTAAAGATGATGCCAGCAAACAGTGTGAAGGTGGTGAGTGTAGGTGGGTGCCAGCAAGGCTGGGGAAGCCCAAGGAGACTAAGCCCTGATGGAGAAGTTTCGGTACCCACAAGCTCCCTCCACTTGCTCTCATCCAAGCTTCGGAAATAGATTCCCGGCTTCCAAAGGCCAAGGCCTAAAACCAAGGCAGAGGCTGCAGGTCCAACTCAGGCCCAGGCTGCAGCTTCTGCTCGGTATCAGACCCGGGCTTCGCATCCTGGTCCAGATCCAGCTCAGGATCCAAAGGTGTTCCTTTCTCGGTAAAGGGCCATTAGTAAAGGCCTTTATCTGCCAGTGTGAAGACAGATGAGCGGGTGTGACAACCTCCCCAAAGCTTTGCAGATGCCTGGTGTCCTGTGCTCTTTTTACAAATAAAGATGAGACAGAATCTGTTTTTAAATTTAAAATTATTTAAGCTTTTAAATTTTATTTTGGAGCTATTTTATAATACCAGGGATAAAAGCCAGGATTTCACATATGTTAGGCAAGTATTCTGTGTTGTGCTAAACCCCTAGCCTGCTGCTTGTATTTGAGAACAAAGAGCAGGAGCTAGGGAGAAAATTATTGAGATATTGTTTATACAGCATTTTGCACCAATCACAAGATACAACATGAGCTCAGGCAGTGTGAATTATTATTGTTTTGGAAAAGTGAAGGTGTAAGATCATAAGGTGACGATGTCTCCAAGCTTCTGCTGTATTATAGTCTTCATGGAAATAAAACTGCACCCATGCTGATGGACCCACGCCCCTTTGTAGTCAACATTTGACAGACTACATCTTCAGGTGTGTATCAGGACAGAAATCTCCTTAGTGTCACATGAGTGATGGTTTTTGTAAAAGAAATAGTTTTGCTTTGAAGGTTTGATTTCCAAAAGCATGTTTTGAAATGAGATTTGACATCAATGAAGAAGTCACAAAGGGACTACTTTTTATGCATTGATTTTTATTTTTTGCATTGAAATCTCACTATATATCTCTGGCTTGCCTGGAACTCACAATGTAGACCAAACTGGCCCCAAGCTCATAGAGACCTACCTGTATATCTCCCAAATGCTAGGTTCAAAAGCATGCATGTCCAGCTAATTTGCAATTATTTTAACCTTCATTCACATAGGATAGAAGAGACTAGTAAATTGTAAATAAGAAAAAGAATTATAAAAGAAAGTAGACTATTCAACCAATAAATATGTATAAACTTTTAATGTTTATACCACAACACAGAATCATTTTCATGCAGTATTATTTTTGAAATTGAGATCTAAAATCATCAATTCAGATGCCTGGAGATATTTTCCAAAGCTATATTTATTTCAATTTGCATCTTTTTTAATAGAGGACAACAGTGAGAGAGCCCAGCCTTAAGACTGGAGAGTAACATAAAATATATAATCCTGCCCAGTGGTACATTCTGGCCAGAGATCATCCAGTGAAAAGAAATGAATATATACGAAAAATGTTCAGAGGTAATTATGCTAGTTTTTCAGCCTAAATACCTTGGAATTTGCAAAGACAGCTCATAGACAAAAGGGATACCACTGAAATTCAGTGCAATAGATTTCTCCATTGGAAGTGACAGGAACATCTCTCTCAATATTACTTAGCTAATGAAGGAATAGATCTGCTGTGAAGTTCCTAGGAGGCTCATTTTCTTGAGTACAGTAGTAAAAGTTAGCTGATGAATGACCTAAACTGCTTAATGCGTCTCCTTATAACTTCAGAGCAGCAAGGCATATCCAAGCAAGTACTGAAGAAGTTATCCTCGAGAGGCCCTGGTGGCCTTGAAGGTTGTCAGAAGCAATGAGCCAGGTTTATTTCAAATGGCTCCTTAAATGAACATTTATTTTGTGCCAGTAACATGTTTTTGATTAACAGCTCCTTTTGACTAATTTGCTTCCCAAAATAGCCCAATAAAGGACTCACTTAAAACATAATTAAAAGCATGTAATTGCTAGTAGTTAATACTGATTAAAACAGCCATTAAGACAATTACCATTGAAGGAAAGTAAGCACCCCTTAGCATGGAATTCATCCTTACTGTTTGCAGCATCAACATAGAGAAACGGCTGCATGATAAACTCTTGCAAGTTCTCATTCTTTATGTGGTACAATATATATCCCCATTGTGTTTATCTTAATGAATGGACAGGCTTTTAATTAGGTGGCTTGTTGATTTTTGTTTTTCTTTTGATTTGTGTGTGCATGAAAAGTTCTTGTAATCCATAAGGTAAAAACTTATTTCTGATGAATCAGAACTGATTTTGTTTGAGGGTAGTTTACATGCTCTTTAATAATTATTAGGATGAAAGTCTTCACTTTCCTTAACTCTCCTTTCATTCCCTCAGTGCTCAAAACTTTTAGACACATTAGACACTGCACTGCAGCCTGGTGGTTTCCTTACTATTATTTGGTACTTTGGATGCATTTGTTTCCATGTTGCTACTTGTTCAAGTCCCCTTCTGTTGTGCTCTGCAAGCAAAGAAAGATTTTTTTAAGTTTGTTTCATATATATATATATATATATATATATATATATATATGTACAAGATTATCCAAAGAAAGATTTTTAAGTGATTTATTCACCTCTTTCTTAAGAACATATTTAAAAACTTGCAACCATGGTAATTGTTGTTATATATAAAATAAGTACATTGATGTTTTCATAATCACTGTGTTTCACATCAAATTATGACTTTTCAAAAGTTGCATAGGTACTGTAAGAAGAATATATTTTTGTATGACTGACTTGTTCATTAAAAATGAAAATACTGAAAACAGCCTGCATTTTACAAGAGCTATTTTACTTTCTGAGATTTGTTTTTCTTAAGACCGATTTTTGATACTTAAACATAATCTTTTTTTTATTCTTTCTATTCAAGATGGCATACAGTGGGAGGAAGAACAGTTTTCCATTTTCAGTGTTTGTATACTTAACTCAAATTAAAGAGACTTTGGAGAAGGGATTTAAAATGTTATCCTACAAATGAACCCAAAGCACAGTGAAGTCAAAACTGCTCTCATCACTTCTTTCAGACTTTCATTTTTCAGAGGGGTAGCCCAGATCATCGACATGCAGACAGTATTTACCCAGTGCTGTGGCCATCTGCATTTATCCAGACAATTTGTCACTTCCTTAACAGATGCAGGAAAGGCCAGGGATCACTGTCATCCTCAAGGATTTTTAAAGTCAGTTTAAAATTTTATTTTTTATTAAATGTTGATATTTTTATGTAATAAAAAGGAAAAGTCCTTGAGGCCTGTGTCTGTCTCTCACACAGGACACTCAAGTTAATGGGGAAGAAGAACATGGGGCCCAAGTCTTAGGTCATAAATAATAGAAAATAAAAGCTCTTTCATCTCCAGTGGGGATAAGAAGAGAGAGCAAGACTGGGTGGGACTGGAAAGGACAGAGCAGGAGCCTCCCCATCCCCAGTGGACCCAGCCCTGCCCACTTCAAGCAGGCTCCCATTCAAGGTGCTTGGTAAGAATTCCCCAGCTCCACGAAGGATGCTTATACTCATGGATTATCACTTATAGCTAAAAAATGAAAAAAAAAAAACCTGAAAAATGTAGGACAGTTATGGCAGAATACATGATCTGGGATGGGGTGGGGTGGGGGAGAAGGGAAAGGGAAATATGCCTGATCTGAATTGGAAAATGATGTACCAAATGTACAAACCATCAATAAAATTAAATAAAAAAAAAAAGAAAGTAAGACTGTGAAAGCTACCACTATTCCCTAAATTTGTAAAAAGTCTAAAATTTTGAATTTTTCAGCAGTGTGCACTTACACTACTAAATCAGAGATTCTAGATCTTGCTACTGTTACTGACAGTGGCTCTTAAATGTATACATTTCTGTTCTGGTTTTCTTTCTGTTGCTGTGTTTAAACAATATGAACAGAAAAAACTTTGGGAAGCAAAGGTTTTATTTCAGCTTACAGCTTGGAGTACCTCATCAAGGGGAGGTATATCACCTAATAGACGTAAACTCAGATCGGGTACTAAAGCAGAAACCATGGCAGAATGCTGCTTACTAGCTTGTTCCCAGGCTACTAGTCAGCTACCTTTCTTATACAGTCTGGGCTCTCCCTGCCTAGCGATGGTGCCGTCCACAGTGTGATGGGCTCTTCATCAGTTAGCAAACATCACACTCACAGGTCAGTGGTGAAAGTAATTTCTCAATTGACATTCCCTCTTGCCAGATGACACTAGATTTGTGTCAATTTGACAGCTGAAGCTGTGACAACATCTCTAGTATTATAAAGTCTTCTGTGATGAAAAGCTTAGATGAATTCTTCAAGGCTGGATTCTTTCAAACTAAAGTTCTTAATGATGCTAACTTTTACAGAGTGTTATGTTTGTGTATTCCTAATTGTTTTGTGACAATTCTCTTTAAGCAAAGATAGCTAGATGCACTCTCTCTGTATATAGGGGTGTTGGACATTGTTCACTTAAAAAATAGATTGCTGGGTTGGAGAGATGGCCTAGCGGTTAAGAGCGCCGACCGCTCTTACAGAGGACCCGGGTTCGATCCCTAGCACCCACATGGCGGCTGAGAACCATCTGAAANGGATGGGGTGGGGGTGGGGGGGAAGGGAAAGGGAAATATGCCTGATCTGAATTGGAAAATGATGTACGAAATGCACAAACCATCAATAAAAATTAAATTAAAAAAAAAAATTCCCCAGCTCTCAAGGAAAGGGGCTTGTGGGCAGAGGGGCTGGGGACTATAAAAAAATCTTGTGAAAATTAAACAAAGAAAAAGAAAAAGCTAAAAGCAAAAAACAAAACACCTTATGAGGTAGGCCAAAATTTGGGAAATGGAAGAGGAGAGAAAAACAGGGAATTGATGAAACTCTTTGGTCATATTTGATATTAATGGCTACTCTGTCTACTTCAGACTCCTCTGCATGATTCCAAGAACTTCCTAAAATGTCTTCCCTTTCTATTTTGGTTAATCCTTCACTCTTGCCAACAAAATTATGGCTCTAAAATGCAAATAAAGTCATAGCCTGTCTTTAGTTAGCAGATTTCCATAATTCACGTCAATTCTTTTGACAAAGTATATGGTCTTTAATTTTCTAGCCTCAAAGTATATTTTGTCAGATTCTCCAAGCTGACACTTCTAGACATCTGAAACTGCCTCACTAATCAAAATCTTTTCTCTTTTCTAAGTATGCCTTCAACACATAATTGTAGATTTAAACTCAAAGTTTTCTTTTCACCCTCTTTGGGTTGCTTTTTCCCACACTTGCCTGTTTATCTCCAGGTTTTTATGTTTTATAAACAAAAGTCCAAGATATCTAGGTAATTTTGAATTTCAAATAGATCATATTTAGTGGTGTGTCCATGAAACACAAATACATACTTTTATGCATTATGAGTATTGTCCTAATACACATATGTATTTACAACCATCGGATAGCAAAGTGGACACTGATACTGCCACATAGCATGCCCTAGGCTTATTAGGTAGCACGTGAACATAAACAGAAAACTTAGTTGGGAAATCTTATGCAAATGCCTAGTGCTTCAGTTTCTTCATCTGCCAAAGGGAGAACTTAAAATGAAGCTATAAACAAAGGGTCACTGAGAATGAGTAAACGTAAATCAAGATCTCTGGAAAGTATATAGCAACCTTCATTTAAAAGACAGATTCCAGAGTCTTGAGATATGATGGCTCAGAGGTTAAGAGCACTGGCTTCTATCGGAGAGGAACCAGGTTCAGTTCTCAGCACCCTCAAGAAGGCTAACAACTGTCCACAACTCCAGATCCAGGGGATCTGATGCCCTTTTCTGACCTTTATGGGCATTGTACCTGGGTGTGCTTACATACATGCAGGCAAAACACTCATACACCAAAAATAAATATATAAATATAATTTTAAAATGTATAGATTCTATATCAAATTAAAATATAGACATCAACTTTAATTATCTCTGACAGTGATCATAAAGCATCGATGAATATAAATATACTGTATAGTCCTTCTTTGTTCTGAGGCCCAGGATAACCTCTCATGCAAAATATCAGTCACATGGGAAAATGGGCAGAAGACACCTGTGGGAATTACTACCTTTGGCTATCTTTTAGCTAATTACAAGCCTAGGGCCATAGTTCATCAGGTTTTCTTTCCATATGTCTCTCTGTGTTTCTGGCTGTAATACTAATCACTCTTTCCTTTTACCCCTCACAGTGTGAATGGCTGATTTTTGAAATTTACCGGAACACACTGTTGTTTCATTCTGAGAGTAACTACATTTGCCCTTGTCTTTAAAACTATTTCATTGATTAAGTTTTCCTTAGTGCTTTCCATTCATGCTTGCCAGGACCATGGCTAAATACGTATTTCTAAGGAGTAGATTTATTTCAAAAATCCTACTACAACTTATTTAACTAGTTCAATGTACTTGCCTATCATGAAAGTTGCTGCTGAATTTGTTTCATAGTGTTTAACATGGTCATTGCAAATGGCTATTTGAATTATATTTCCTCAAGATCAAGAATATTATTTTAATTTCATGCCAATCTCTGTTTGCTTCTGTTTGTTTGAATACATTGTCAAAATGTTAAACGAAGTTCCATTCTGTGGTGTCAAAAGCCAAAGCTGCTTCATCTAGATTTTATATTCTGCACAAGATATAAGGATTAACTGAATACTAAAGTATTGTCCTGTTTGGAAGCTGAGCTGCAACCTGTTCTATTTACATAAATGTATTTGCCTGCTTTGACAACTTAGGAAAAACAATGCAATTATTTCTCCTCATAGCAATTGTTTGTATTTCACATTTCAGAAAGTTTGTTGGCATAGCTAAAAATGGTGAAACCGGTAAGAGAATGTTGTTTTGTTTGTTTGTTTATTTGTTTGTTTGTTTTGCATTACCTGTGGTGGTTTTCTGTTTAAAACATTCCCATAAGTTCAAATGTGTACTTATAACAATAAAATAGAAATACTGAAGGTAAAGAAGAGGGAAACAGCAAGTGTGCCAGAGAGGAAGAGAAAGAATGAGACCTGACAAACCAGAACATTTGATGTCCAAGTGTGCTAGAGAGGAAGAGAAAGAATGAGACCTGACAAACCAGAACATTTGATGCCCAAGTGTGCCAGAGAGGATGAGAAAGAATGAGACATGATGAACCAGAACATTTGATGCCAAAGTTTCTTCCTTGTGAGGAAAATTTGGTTGTTTAGATTGCACTTAAAAAATCTATTGTTCTGCATTTGTGAGGCAGAGGCAGGCAGATCTCTGTGAGTTCAAGGCCAGAGTAGTCTATGTAGTGAGTTCTGGGACAGCTGGGGCTACAAGGAGACACTGTCTCAAAAAGACATTAAAAACAAAGCAACAACAGCATCAAAAAGACCTACTGTTCTGATAAAAGCATTGAATTTATTATTTTCCATTTCTAATTTGAAAATCATGATGCATTTATTTAAGATATATGATTAATTTTTATTGTGATAATAAACCAGTATTACTGAGTATCACTCTCAAGATAACTTATCAGTTATAATTATGCTTACAGTTATGACAATGTAACGAGTTAAAGAATACTTTAGTAACATATATGTACTGAGATAAACTCATAGAGATGCTAATTCTGTATCTATTGTAGTCTATAATTGAAAAAAAATCATAAGTTGTATTTCTATTTACTCCTTTTAGGACTTGTTTGGTTTGCTGTTTATTGCTTAAACAATGAAGAGGTTTGAAAACTTAAAAAAATAAAAATGAACATATACTCACAAGCTAATTAATAGCAATAAAGTATGAATTTTTTTTACTTGTATCTTTTCCTGGTTTTGGTATTAAAGTGATGCTGACTTTTTAAAAAAAATTTGGGAGACTACCCTCTGCTACTATCCTTTTAAATTACTTAAGTAATATTGGTTGTAGGTCTTTAAATGTGTGATAAAATTGTGCTGTAAAGCCATCTGGGCCTGGGAATTTTTTAGTTGGGAGGTTTTGTTTACTGATTCAATTTCTCCATAAGTTATGGGACTGTTTAAAAGTTAACATCTTCTTTGTTTCTCTTTGGTGAGTACCATGATTTCAAGAATTCATCCCTTTCATTTAAGTTAACAAATTTAGCAAAGTATAAATTTTTAAAATATTCCCACATAACGTTCTGGATCTTTTTATTATCTGATCTAATGTTTCTCCTTTCATCTCTAATTTTATTAATTTGCAGTTGTTCTTTCTTTAATTTATTTAGCTGATCTAGGGATCTATTTTGTTTATCCTTTCAGAGAACCATATCTTAAATTCATTGATTCTTTGTATTTTTTTGTTTCTAGTTCATTAATCTCTCCTTTGATTTTTGTTATTTCTTCTTGTGTTTTAGGGTTTTTTTTTTTTTTGTCTTTCAAGTGTTTAATGTTGTAACATTAATTTATTTGTGCTCTTTTTGTTTTTTTTTCTCTTAATGTAAGTACTTAGAGCTATAAATTTCCTTCTTAGGACTGCTTTTAAAGAGTCCCAGAGGTTTTGTTGTGTTGTAGAAATTTTTATTCTCAAAAAGATAAAAAAAATCAGGACAAATTCTGTGAAAATCACACTTCCCAAGCATATGCTTCGTTTCAGATATTTGAACAACAATCAATTATTGAAGAATCTTATAATGAAAAGATAATGAAGAGATTATCAAAAATATTAAATATATTTTTTAGAATTCCAGCAGTGCTTTTAAACTTAACTGAGTTTTCTACTATCTAGTCAATGATGGGAAAATTATTAAAACATTAAATTTTTTGTCATTTGAAAATAGGTAACTGCAGCCCCCAAACAGACAGCCATCTTTCCACAAGGTGTAAGGTCAAAAGAACCAGATCTGCTTTGCAGAAAGCAAAAAGTGATGGAAGTAATGTGAATAGGAATGAATCAGAGCTAAAAGGAGAATGTGTTCCAGAATTAAGATTTACTGAGCCAAACAACCTCTACGAGAATACATGGTATTGGTGGAGTGTAGAAGTTTTAAGAATTACACAAATAGCTAAAAGATAAAGTGCTAAAACTGCAGGCAGACGGTGTCATCAAGTCTGGCAAGCGGGCTTGTGGCCGCCCACCCCTGGCACCTGCTGCCCACTGGTAGAACCATAGAGAGAAACTGCGTGCATGGATAGAAGGACAGCCAGTGGCGCACACACTCCTTGCCCAGGTGGGGTCCAGAGCGCAGGCCAAAGGAGTAACCCCCCCCCCCGCAGGGCTCAAACTGCTGGTGCTGTGGTGTGGTTTACTGTGGTGGGGATGATTCAGCAGTGTCAGTGATTTGAGGGTGCATAGCCAAATCTGAGGAAGAAACCAACAGGAAGCAAACTGAGTGATCAGTCCTCCATAATAACATTTGAGTTTAGCAACAGAAGTCAAACAAGCAAAAAAAGGGGGGGGGCAACAACAATAACAACAACAACAAAAACAAATACACATGCCAAAGACACAACAGAAAAAAAAAAATATGGGAAAAGCTCATAATAAATCCCCACAGAACTCAACCAATCATGTAGAAGATCCTAACAATGAGATCTCCCTGGTAAGAAACCAAGACACCAATCTTAGAGGAACAATTGTAGATATATTCAAAGACTGTAAAGAACAAATCAGAGAACTAAAGGGAGAGAATGAAAAACTCATGAAGGAACTAGAAGGAAAGATAAACTCTGGAAAGAACTAAAGGGAGAGATTGAAAAACTCCAAAAAGAACTAGAGGAAGAGAAATACAAACTCCAAAAAGAAATAGAGGGAGAGAATGACAATCTCCAGAAGGAAGTGGAAACATTGAAAAGATCCAGGCTGAAAGGAAAAAAGAAACTGACCAGGAAGAAAGGAGCTACAAGAGGAGAATAAAAGCTCCAAAAGGGGGGAAAAAAAAAGCTCCAAAAAGAAGTGGAAATACTGAAGAAATCACATGATGAAATGAAAAAGGACATTGAATATTCATCTAATCTGCAGGAAAGGATGGGGAAAAGCCTCAAAAGCAGAATGGAGGAAGCAGAAGAAAAGAATATTAGACCTACAGAATAACACAGCACAGCTATTAACCTCAAGTAAAGATTATGAAAAATTAAAAAAAAAACCCACAAGAATGGAACAATCAGGAAATGCAGGACATTATGAAAAGACCAAACCTCCACATCATAGGGATAGAGGAAGGAGAAGAATCCCCAAAGAATGGTATTGATCAGATCTTCAACAGAATAATAGAAGAAAATTTCCCCAAACTGAAAAAAGAAAAACCCATACAAATACAAGAAGCACATAGAACACCAAATAAACAAGACCAGAAAAGAAATTCCCCATGTCATATCATAGTTAAAACACTAGATGCTCAAAACAAGAAGAAAATACTGAAAGCCACAAGAGAGAAAAAAAAAAAAAAGAACAACAAATAAAACCAAGTTACATATAGGGGAAACCCATCAGAATCACAGCTGACTTTTCAGTGCAAGCTAGGAAATTCAGAAGAACCTAGACCAAAGTATTCCCAGTGCTAAATGACTTTAGATGCCAACCCAGATTACTATACCCAGCAAAAATATCAATTATAGTTGAAGGAGAAAGAACAATATTTCATGACATAAACAAAATGAAATAACACATGTCAAAAAAGCCAGCACTTCAGAAAAATACACAAAGCAATTCAAAGAACAGAGGAAAGGGAGAACTACCCTTAAGCAACTCCAGAGAGAAATTACCAAAAGCATAACAGAGTAAATAAATAACTAGACCAAAAAATAAGTTGAAAGGCAACAACACACATGTCTCAATAATAACCTTAAATATCAATGGGCTAAACTCCCCAATCAAAAGACATAGACTGGCATAATGGATTAGGAAACAGAATCCATCTATATGCTGCCTACAAGAAACCCATCTCACTCTCAAGGACAGACACCACCTTAGAGTGAAAGGATGGAAAAAAAAGTATTCCAAGCAAATGGTACCAAAAAGCAAGCAGGAGTGGTTATTCTAATATTAGACAAAATACACATCAGAATAAAATTAATCGGAAAAGACAAAGAGGGCCATTATAACCTTATCAATGAAAAAATTAACCAGGAAGATTTCGCAATCTTAAATATCTATGCACCAAACTCTGGTGCACCGAACTTTAAAAACACAATCCTGGGGCTGGAGAGATAGCCTAGCGGTTAAGAGCACCGACCGCTCTTGCAGAGGACCGGGGTTCTATCCCCAGCACCCACATGGTGGCCGAGAACCATCTGAAACTCCAATTCCAGGAGAACTCCAGTTCCAGGGGAATCCGAGACCCTTTTCTGACCTCGAACCATCTGAAACTTCAATTCCAGGAGAACTCCAGTTCCAGGGGAATCCGAGACCCTTTTCTGACCTCCGCGGCATTGCACGACACGGGTGCACAAACCTGCATGCAGAGAGTACATTCATACACATACAGAAATAAATAAAATTAATTAAAAAAAAAACACAATCCTTCAGAACCTCAAGACACAGATTGATCCCAGCATGCTGAAAATGGGGGTCTTCAATACCCCACTGAGCACCCTGGATAGGTCAACTGTACAAAAAATAGAGAGACATCAGAACTTAACAATGAAATACATCAAATGGACCTCACAGATATCTACAGAATATTCCACCCAAGCACCAGAGAATATACTTTCTACTCAGCACCCCATGGAACATTCTCCAAAATTGACCACATACATACTGGGACACAAAAGAAATGTCAACAATTACAAAAGGATTGAAATTATTCCATGCATTCTATCACACCGCAGTGCAATAAAGCTCAATATGAGCACCAGGGTAAGCCCTACTAACTATAAGAACACATGGAGACTAAACAACACAATCCTGAATAATGAGTGGGTCAGAGAAGAAATAAAGAATGAAATAAAATCATTCCTGGAACTAAACAAAAATAACAATAAAACAAAACAAAATCTGTGAGGTACATTAAAGTCAGTCCTAAGAGGGAAATTTATGGCCCTAAGTGCCCACATTAAAAAAACAGAAAGAACAAATAAACGATCTAACACTGCAGCTAAAAACACTCAAGGGACTGCAACAATTGAACCCTAAACCCAACAGACAGGAAGAAATAACAAACTTCAGAGCAGAAATCAATGAAATAGAAAGAAAGAAAGAAAACAACAAAAAATCAATGAATCCAAAAGCTGGTTCTTTGAAAAGATGAACAAATTAGACAGACATCTAGCGCAGTTAATCAAAAGAAAGAAAGAGCAAATCCAAATGAATAGCATTTGTGATGAAAGGGGAAACATCAAAACAGATAAAGAAAAGATCCAGACAATCATATGAGAATACTTCAAAAACCTATACTGTACTGAGGTGGTTTGAATGAGAATGTCCTCCATAGACTTTAAGTATGCAGAAATTTTGTCCCCAGTTGGTAGTGCTGTTTGGGGAGATCTTACATGGTGTGGCCATGTTGGAGGAAGTACATCACTGGGAGCAGGCTTAGAGAGTTTAACAAGCCTTACTAGTCTCCAGAGGCTCTCTCTTGACTTCCTGTGCTCATTGCGAGATGGGAACCTCGGCTTTGGACTCTAATGGACTCTAATTCCCTGGAACCGCCAATCATAAGCTCAAATAAACTCTTCCTTTTATAAGTTCCCTTGGTCATGGTGGTTTTATCACAGCAATAGAAAAGTGACTAATACATCTACTAAATTTCAAAACCTAAGAGAAATGGATGAAAATCCAAAATCTTGGGATTTGCGATTCACCAAAGTTTAACAAAGAGATTGACAGTTTAAACAGACCCATAAAACTTGAGGAAATTGAAGATGTAATAAAAATCCTACCAACTAAAAAAAGCCCAGGCCCAGATGGTTTCACAACAGAATTCTATAAAACATTTAAACATGTCTTACAACCCTTTCTACTCAAACTTTTCAGAAGGATATAAGCAGGGAAATCTCCCAAATTGCTTCTATGAAGCCAGTATCACTCTATTACCAAAACCAGGCAAAGACACAAACAAGAAAGAAAACTGTAGACCCATATCATTAATGAAAACAGATTCAAAAATTCTCAACAAAATACTTCACAATCGCATACAGACCCACATCAAAAAGATCATCCATCCTGAACAGGTTGGATTCATATGAGAGATGCAGGGATGGTTCAACACATGTAAATCAATTAATATCATAAAACACATAAATGGACTGACAGACAAAAACCACACGATCATCTCAATTGATGCAGAAAAGGCTTTTGACAAATCCAGCATCCCTTCATGCTTAAAGTCCTAGAGGGAATTGGACTGGAGATATCATTCTTCGATGTAATCAAAGCCATATACAAGAAACCAACAGCCAACATCATCCTAAATGGAGAAAAGTTTGAAGTATTCCCCTTAAATACAGGAACATGGCAATGCTATCCACTATCACCACTCCTCATCAATATAGTGCTTGAAATGCTTCCTAGGGCAATAAGGCGAGAAAGTGAAATTAAAGGAGTACTAATTGGAAAAGAGGAAGTAAAAAGATCCCTTTTTGCAGATGATATGATAGTTTACCTAAGGGATGTTAAAAACTCCACCAGAAAACTCTTAGAAATGATTAAAAGTTTCAGTAAAGTGGCGAGATACAAAATAAACCTAGAAAAATCAGTAGCCTGTCTTTACTCCAACAGTAAGCAATTGTAGAAGGAATATAAGGAGACTTTCTCAATCACAATAGCCTCAACCAGACCAAAGACATCACAGATCTCTACAACAAAAAATTTAAAACCTCAAAGAAGGAGATTGAAAATGACATCAAAAGATGGAAAACCTCCCATGCTCATGGATTGGAAAAATTAATATAGTAAAAATGTCCATTCTACCCAATTAATATACAGATTCAATGCAATTCCAAACAAAATCGCCATGAGCTTTTTCACAGACTTGGAAAAAAAAATTCTTAAATTCATATGGAAAAATAAAAGACCCCGAATAGCTAAAGCAACCCTGAGCGAAAAGTGTAATATTGGGAGGATTACATTACCAGACTTCAAGTTATATTACAGGGCTATAGTCATAAAGACAGCCTAGTACTGGCAAATAAACAGAACCATTGACCAATGGAACAAAATTGAAGATCCAAACTTGAACTCATATAACTTCAGCCACTTCATATTTGACAAAGGAGCCAAAAATGCTCAATGGAGGAAAGATAGCATCTTCAGCAAATGGTGCTGGGAAAACTGGATCATCATCAGTAGAAGAATAAAATTAAACCCCTACCTCTCTCCCTGTACAACAATAAACTCCAAGTGGATCAAAGATCTCAACCTGAAACCTGAAACCCTGAAGGTGATAGAAGAAAAAGTTGACAGCAACCTACAAGACATAGGCATAGGGAAAAACTTTCTAAATAAAACAGCAGCTGCACAGAAAATAAGGACAACAGCTGACAAGTGGTCCCTCATCAAACTCAAAAGCTTTTGCATAGCTAAAGAAACAATTAAGGAATTGAAGAGAAAACCCAGAGAGTGGGAGGAAACCTTCACCACTGATACATCTGACAGAACGTTAATATCCAGAATATATAAACTACTTAAAAAACAAAGAAGAAAGAAAACAAATGACCTACTCAAAAGATGGAGTAAAGAGCTGAACAGAGACTTCACCAGTAAGGAAGTAAAGATGGCTGGGAAACATCTTAAAAAGTGTTCAATATCATTAATAATTAAGGAACAGCAAATTAAAACCACACTAACGCACCATCTCACCCCAATAAGACTAGCCAAGATCAAGAAAACAAAAGACACCAAATGCTGGAGAGATTGTGGAGAAAAGGGAACACTCATCTACTGCTGGTGGGAATGTAAACTGGTATAACCACTGTGGAAAGCAGTGTTTATAACGCTTAAAAAACTCAAAATGAGCCTACAACCTGACCAAGCCATACCAGTCTTGTGTATATACCCAGAAGATGCATCCTACCACAAAGATAATTGCACAGCTATGTTTATTGCAGCTCTCTTCACAATAGCAAAGAGCTGGAACAAACCCAAATGCCCCTCAGCTGATGACTGAATAACAAAAATGTGGTACATCTACACAATGGAGTTCTATGCAGCAGTAAAGAAAGATGACATCATGAACTTTGCAGGTAAATGGATGAATCTCGAAGCCATTATGTTAAGTGAAGTAACACAGTCCCAGAAAAAAATAAGGTGAATGGTTTCCCTCATTTATGGATGCTAACACCAAATCCCCATTTGGCAGGCAAACTGACCAACTTTATTATTAAATTTCATTGTATCTGAAACTAACTGTGCTATGAATCTCTTAATGGGCTCTAGAATTGCCCTACCACTTATATTCACACCTTGTAATTACCATATATGGATTGAAGATATGTATTCATATTCTAAAAAAAAGAATGTAAAGTTATACTTCTTTTTACGTGCATGCAACTTTACCATTAAAATGTGAATCTCTACCTGTGTTCATTACTTATGACCTATTATTAAAAAATAAAAAAAATTTAAAAAATGTGAATCTCTAAATGTGTTTTGGAATTAACTTATAGTTTATTTTCATAATTTGTAATTTCGATTTATGTGTGGAGTGTATATACGCATATATTGGACTAATATAAAATTAAAGGGAATAAAAAAGAGAGAAAAAGAATGTCTCATCAATAATTTCACACTTTCCTTTCTTCTGGCTTCCTTCTTTCCACTCTGCTGTGTAGCCTCTGTCTCCTACCATCCCATTGATTGGCATTGATTGATTATTCTAGACTGTAGAAATGGACTATGTACTCTCACCCAGTGAAAAATGAAGGGAACTAGTTCTTTTAACAATGTGTCCAAATAAGCATACTCTGACTTCTTCCTTTCTACCTTGTATCCCCTTTGTCTCCTTCCTTTGTCCTATTGCTCTAGTTAAGATTTTGAACAAAATGTTGATGAAGTATATAGAGAGAAAACATTGTTCACTTGTTCCTGGTTTTAGAGAAATGCTTTAAGTTTTTCTCAATTTAGTATGAGGTTCACTGTTGTTTTGTTGTACATTATGTTTACTGTATAGAGATGTGTCACCTGTATTTTTAAATTCTCCAGAACTTTTATACTGAGAGGATGCTGTATTTGGTCAACAGTGCTCTGCATCTAATCAGATGATCATGTGGTTGTTGTTCTTATGGCTATTTATGTGGCATATTACATTTATTGGTTTATGTATGTTGAACAATCCTTGCACCCTTGTCTAGAATGAAATGAGCTTGATCATTTTAGATCATCTTTTGGATGTGCTCCTGAACTTGGTTCACAAATATTTTATTGAGAATTTTTACTTCTATGTTCATCAGTGAGATTGACCTATAATTTTGTCCTTGTTAGGTCTTTGTCAGGTTTGGGTACCAAGGTAATACTGGCTTTGTAAAAAATGGAAAATATTCTTTTCTTTCCAATTGTAGAGAATAATTTGAAGAGTATCCGTGTTATTTAGTTATTTATTTATTTATCTATTTTTGGAAGCTCTGGAAGAATTCTGTGCTACATCCCTTTGACTCTGGGCTTCTTTCAGTTGGCGTATTTTAATTACTGCTTCTTCCTAATTGGCTGCTATGAGTATATTTAAATTAGTTACTTCATCTTTATTTAACTTTGGTATCTCATGTATATCTAGAAATTTACATACTTATTTTAGATTTTTATGGTTTATGGGAATATAGATGTATAAAGTATGTTCTTAAAATATATTGAATTTTCTGTTTCTGTTGTAATGTTTCTCTTTTCAACTCTGATTTTGTTAATTTGGGTCCTATCTTTATTTTTGTTAATTTGGCTACAGGTTTGACATTCTTGTTAATCTTTGCAAAGAGCTAACACTTCATTTCATTAATCCTAATGAATTTAAATAGGATCTTCCTGTAATTGGGGGGGGGGGCAGTGATCCTACTCAATACCTTAGGCTAGAAAATAAAAAGCCCAGTCTCAGAAATGGGTTTTCTCTTTTGCATTTGTTGGCCAATGTGTATCTATAGGCCTTCAAACATTGTAGCCTATTGCCACCCTTCTTTCTTACCTTCCAGAACTTAAGGGTAAGATACTATTGCAGAGGACACCACAATCCTTAGTAATAGAACATGGAGAAATTAAGTATGTGCTGACCTTGAAGTTTCATCCCCACTAGCTCTCTTTCATCATGCTGAAAGTGCTATGCACACTACCAGAAGTAATCATCAATCTTACCTAGCTGTGAGCTCTGTGAGCTACAATAACAACTGGTCTGGCAAACTGTGCCCACTGGTGCAATAGTGGTATGAATATTATGGGTGTGGCGAACCATTTTCTGATTAAATTTAAAGCCTGTTCCATGATATTTTACCCATGTCTGGTACCATTATCAGCAACAAGTACTTGTGGTTATATATGTCAAAGAACCTTAAATAAAACCTACTCTTTTATTCTATTCTATTTTATTCTATCAATATGGTATTAAATGGGCTCCAAATGATTTATCCAAAACCTCATAAATTGTGAATAACAGGCCTTATCAGAGAAGCTTATTGCAGTAGAAGGCTACTAACTAACCTACAAACCCACAGATGTCAATTTGCAGAAACCAGAGACTGTAGGGTGCTCAGCCCTATGTGGGACACATATATCTCACACTTCTCCCCAAAGTTCAGAGATCAAGGAAGAGGGTGAAGACACATTGTAGAATAAAAGGTAGCAGATGAATAACTATAAGAAACAATGTTTCTTAAACATAACTAGACAGTGACACATATGAATTCACAACAGTTGTGACAGCTGGCACATAACCTCAATGTTCCCAGGGTGAAGGAGACAGGTTGTCATGGAATTCCAACTACAGAGGGGGCACTATTTGCAACTGATAGTTGCTGGAAGAAAGAATCAGTTTTTCTTTAAGTGTATGACTCCTGGAAAGTTTGCCATATTCCCATGGACAGCCCCAAGCCCAGGAGTATGTGGGAAATATAGGTTTGACTGGATGAGCTTAAAAACAGAGGATGCGGGTATGGTGGCACATGCCTTTAATCCCAGCACTCAGGAGGCAGGGGCAAGCAGAACTCTGTGAGTTCAAGGCCAGCCTGGCCTACAAAGTGAGTTCCAGGACAGCTGGGGCTACATGGAGACCCTGTCTCAAAAAGACAAAAAAAAAAAAGAAACAAACAAACAAAAAAAAAACCCAAAAACAACAACAAAAAAACCCCCAGCATATGGATAGGTTCTGTTTTCTAATTCATTCTCCCAGGCTATGTCTTTTGATTGGAGAGTTCAGCCCATTAATATTTAAAGCTATTATTGAGAGATGTGTGCTGCTTCCTTTTACCTTATTTTCTGTTTGTGTTCTTGGTCTAGTTTTGTATTTCCAGAGTTATACTTTTATTCATTATTCTCTCTAAGTGTTTAGGGATAGTTGCTCCCTTCCTCTGACCTTCGAATTGCTTCAAGTAATTTTCTGAAAGGTTGGTTTCCTCGACATGAATTCTTTCATCTTGTTTACATCATGAAAGATTTTTCTTTCTCCTTCAACTGCAATTGACATTTTTGCTGGGTACAGTAATCTGGGTTGGCATCTATAGTCATTTAGTACTGGGAATACTTTGGTCCAAGTTCTCTGGCTTTCATCATTTGCACTGAAAAGTCAGCTGTAATTCTGTTGGATTTTCATTTATATGTAGCTTGTTTTTCACTTGCGGCCTTCAGTAATTTGTCTTTGTTTTGGGTATCTATGATATGGCATGGGGTATTCCTTTTCTGATCTTGTCTATTTGGTGTTCTATGTGCTTCTTGTATTTGTATGGGTTTGTCATTTTTCAGTTTGGGGAAATTTTCTTCTATTATTCTGTTGAAGATCTGATCAATACCTTTGTCCTTGGATTCTTCTCTTTCCTGTATCCCTATGATGCAGAGGTTTGATCATTTCATAATGTCCCATATTTCCTGATTGTTCCAATCTTGTCATTTTTAAAATTTTTCATAATCTTTGCTTGAGCATTGCAGTTCTTCCATCTTGTCTTCCAGTGTTGATATTTTAGTTTCTGCTTCATCCAATCTGCTTCTGAGGCTTTCTCCCATTTTTTCTGCTGATTGGATGACTGTGCAATTTCCTTTTTCACTTTATCCTGTGATTTCTTTAGTATTTCCAGTTCCCTTTGGAGTTTGTCATTCTCTCCTTCTAGATCCTTGATTCCCTGTTTGGTTTCCTGTTTAATTTCAGCATGGGATCTTTTCAGTGTTTCCACTTCTTTCCTGAGTTTGTTATTCTCTCCCTTAATTTCTTTGAGTATGACTATTAATATTCTTTTAAGATCTGTGTCCTGGGGCTGAAGAGATGGCCTAGCGGTTAAGACCACCAACCGCTCTTACAGAGGACCCGGGTTCAATCCCCAGCACCCATATGGCGGCCGAGAACCGTCTGAAACTCCAATTCCAGGAGAACTCCAGTTCCAGGGGAATCCGAGACCCTCTTCTGACCTCCGCAGCATTGAATGACATGGGTGCGCAGACTTGCATGCAGACAGTACATTCATACACATACAGAAAAAAAAAAAAAAGATCTGTGTCCTGAGTTATCTCCAGGAAGAACTCATTGTTGGAGTCTTCTATAGGAATGGTAAATTTTATTGGGGATTTATTATTTGCTTTTCCCATGTTGCTGATTTTCCTTTTTGCTCTTGGCATGTGGATTTGATTTGTTGTTTATAGTCCGAGTGAAAATTCAAGGGGTTTATCTCTGTCCCCACCAGGATGAGAATACTTCAAAAACCTATACTCTAATAAATTTGAAAACCTAAGAGAAATTGATGACTATTTGAAATCCTGGAATTCACCAAAGTTTAACCAATAAGAGATCGACAGCTTAAACAAACCCATAATATATGAGGAAATTGAAAATATAATAGTAAAACTCCCAACTAAAAAATGCCCAGGCCCAGATGGTTTCACAGCAGAATTCTATAAAACATTTAAAGATGATTTACAACCATTATTACTAAAACTGTTAAGAATGGTTCAAGTAGAGGGAAACCTTCTGAATTCCTTCTACGAAGTCAGCATCACTCTAATACCCAAACCAGGCAAAGATACAACCAAAAAAGAAAACTATAGACTCCTCTCATTAATGAACATAGATGCAAAAATTCTCAACAAAATACTTGCAAACCACATATAGACGTACATCAAAAAGATCATCCATCACAACCAAGTTGGATTCATACCAGAGATGTAGGGATGGTTCAACATACATAAATCAATAAATATAAAACTTAAATGGACTGAAAGACAAAAAACACATGATCATCTCAATTGACTCAGAAAAAGTCTTCAACGAAATCCAGCATCCCTTTATGGTTAAAGTACTAGAGGGAATTGGACTGGAGGGAACATTACTCAATGTAATCAAAGCCATTATACAGTAAACCCATAGCCACCATCATCCTAAATGGAGAAAAGTTAGAAGCATTGCCCTTAAAGGCAGGAACACAGCAAGGCTGTCCCCTATCATCACTCCTCTTTATTATAGTGCTTGAAATGCTTGCTAAGGTAATAAGGCAAGAAAGGAAAAATAGAAGAATACTAATTGGAAAAGAGGAAGTAAAACTATTCCTCTTTGCAGATCATATGACAGTTTACCTAAGGGATGCTAAAAACTCTACCAGAAAACTCCTAGAAATTATTAAGAGTTTCTGTAAAGTAGCTGGATACAAAATTAACCTAGAAAAATCAGTAGCCTTTCTTTACACCAACAACAAGCAACTGAAGAAGGAATACAAGAAGAACTTCTCACTCACAATAGTCAGAAACACAATAAAATACCTAGGAAAAAAACTTAACCAATGACACCAAAGATCTCTACAACAAAAACTTTAAATCCCTGAAGAAGATTGTAGAAGACATCAGAAGATGGAAAGACCTCTTTTGCTCATGGATTGGAAAAAATTAATTTAATAAAAATCTCCATTCTACCCAAATTGATATACAGATTCAATGCAATTCCAATTAAAATCCCCAAGAGTTTCTTCACATACTTGGAAAAAAATCCTTAGATTCATATGGAAAAACAAAAGACCCAGAATAGGCAAAGCAACCCTCAGCAAAACATGCAATACAGCGGGGGTCACTATACCAGACTTCCAACTATATTACAGGGCTATAGTCATAAAAACAGCCTGGTACTGGCAGAAAACAGACCTATAGACCAATGGAAGAAAATTGAAGATCCAAACTTGAGCACATACATTTTCAGCCACCTTATATTTGACAAACGGTCCAAAAAGACTCAATGGAAGAAAGACAGCATTTTCAGCAAATCATGCTGGCAAAACTGGATCACCATTTGTAGAAGAATAAAATTAAACCCCTACCTCCCACCCTGTACAAAAATCAACTCCACATTGATCAAAGACCTCAATATGAAACCCGAAACTCTGAAGGTCATAGAGGAAAAAGTTGGCAGCCCCCTACAAGATATAGGATTAGGAAAAGACTTTCTAAATCAAACAGCAGCTGCACAGGAAATAAGATCAACAATTGGCAAGTGGGATCTCATTAAACTCAAAAGCTTCTGTACAAGGAAAGAAACTATCAGTGAAGCGAAGAGAAAACTCACAGAGCGGGAGGAAATCTTCAGTGATATTTCTGACAGAGCATTAACATCTAGACTATATAAAATACAATCAAAGAAGGAAACAAATGACCCACTTAAGAGATGGAGTAAAGAGCTAAACAGAGATTTCACAAGTGAGGAAATAAAGATGGGTGAAATATATCTTAAAAAGTGTTCCATATCATTAACAATTAAATAAATGCAAATTAAAAACACTTTAAGATATCATCTCACTCCAATAAGACTGGCTAAGTTTAAGAAAACAAAAGACACCAAATGCTGGAGAGGATGTGGGGAAAGGGGAACACTCATCCACTGCTGGCGGGAATGTAAACTCATACAAACACTGTGAAAGCAGTGTGGAAAACTCTTAAAAAACTTAAAATGAGCCTACCACCTGACCCAGCCATACCACTCCTGGGTATATACTCACAAGACTCATCCTGCTGCAAAAATAAATGAACATCTACGTATATTGCAACTCTCTTCCCAACCAACCCAAATGCCTCTCAACCGATGAGTAGATAGAGAAAATGTGGTTCATCTACACAATGGAGTACTATGCAGCAGTAAAGAAAGATGACATCAAGAATTTTGCAGGTAAATGGCTGGAACTAAAAGACATTATGCTAAGTGAAAGTAACACAGTCCCAGAAAAACAAAGGACAAATGGTATCCCTCATCTGTGAATGCTAGCCCCAAATACCTAGTATTAAGGCAAACTGAGCAATGTGTTCATATATATATATATATATATATATATACTATATATCTTATCTAATCTTTATCTACAAACTAAAAGCAACTGTACAATTTTAATGTGAACACGTTAATGATATCTAGAATTAACCTACCAATTATTTTCAGACTGTAATTGTGGTATATGTGGAGAGTTTATTCATGCATACTTTAGAGTAATATAAAATTAAAAGGGGAAAATGTAAATTAAAAAAAGATATGTATGGCAGACTGCATGATCTCTGATGGGAAGGGGCAAGCTGGAGAAATTAGGTCTAAATTAGATTAAGAATTGTTGTATGAAATACACAAAACTTCAATAAAAAATGAAAAAAAAAACAGAAGATATGAAATTGGGAGGAGAGGGGAGATAGTGGGTCTAGGAGGAAATGAGAAAGGTGATAGTCTAATTATACTATGTCAAATTCTCACAAAATTAACAAAGATGTTATATTTAATAAAAAGGATATATGTAGCTGAAATGTAAAGAAAAAACTGCAGCAAAAGTAGCTTTTCCAATTATTCAACTTATGGACATTCTTGAAATGAATCCCTCAAGTCAATTTCATATGTGAAACAATTCATCCAGTATAGTTTAAAAGTTTGCTTAATGGGTACACAGTTGTGGAACTATGTAAAATAATCATATACAAAACTCCTGACAGTCTGTCACATTCATTATTTTTATTTTATATGTATGAGGGTATTGCTCCCATGTCTTACAATGCCTCCAGAGGTCAAAAGACAGCCTTGGATCCCCTGGAACTGGAGTTACAGACAGTTGTTAGTTGACACATGGGTGCTGTTAGTCAAACCTGGGTCATCTGCCAGAGCAGGCAGTGCTAATAACTGCTAATGAAGCCACCTCTCCAGCCCCCAAGCCAAAACTTTTAATCACAGAATTCTCTGGAATGTTTGGAAGAAATTGCCAAGTAATTTGCTCAGGAACAATTAAGAAATTCACACTTCCCAGCTGATCTTAAAACAAAGAACTCTGAATAAACTCACCAGATTTCAGTGGATGAACGTGCACTGAGGAATATCTGTGAACACTCACGTGACACAATAGGCTTTAATACAAATGACATCATGCCCGAATTCCATTGGTGGACAGTGGGAGAGTCCAATGAAGAACTGGATATAAAGGTGATTAAGATTGATTGAGATGTTCTGTATGAAACACACAAAAATTCATTTAAAAAGTAAAGAAAAATAGACACTTCCCAACAAGAAGACATGTTTTTGATAATTTCACACCTGGACCTTGAAAAGCATCATTGAAATGTATCAATTGTTCTGAAGGTAAACATGACTGGCTGTACATGTGGATATCCAGATATTTTGGGACATACATTCATGCAAAATTTTATGCTTCTTATTAATCAGGTTTATTTTTATTATGCTCCAAAATATTAATAGAATATTTACAAAAACAAAATATCCATAGCAAAATAAACCTTAATGTTGTCTATCCAATGATTTGTGAATCTGAGGTCAAACTTAGACCATACAATATGAACAAAGATCATTTTGTAACAACTCAGCTATAACTCTAAGCCAAATAACTGTGATAGGTATCAATAATAAGCATATATAGTCATCTCCTACACTGTCAGTTATAAAGCTCAGTAAACTAAATGTGGCATTAAATCAGAAGTGAAAGTTCAAATAATCTGAAGGGAAAAATTACATAAAATATTATTTTAATCTGTTGAAGGCTTTTTAATCTCCATTTTGTTTTCTATTTTCTTATGTTTACATACAAATTTCTAAGAACTATATCAAATTATCGATAAGTGACTCAAATAATTATATTAATATCTTCTCACATTATTTCAAACGGTCAATATAAAATCAGTGAAAAAAATATTTGATGCAATTTCATTCTACCCTCACCTGCTCCTCATCCTTTGTTATTCTCCAGAGAGTTGTCATTCTTTTTTCTGAAGTGCCAAACAAAAAATAAAAATAAACCAATAAATAGTAAACTTTCATATGAGATATTTAATAAACATAGAATCTATCATGGCAACATATATGAATGGGATTCCCCTAGAATTATTTGTTGCCAAATTTTGAGGAAAAATACAGGCACATAACTGTTTCAAACATTTCAATTTTCTATGCCTCCAGTTTGCTATGAAGACCTTGAAAATCTGTCCCTAATAACGAAACAGTGGAGAAACACATTTAGAGAGCTATCCTGAAAATCAAACCCTCTAAGTGTGACAGCTCGTCAGGAACTTCATATTACTCACTGCTTCCAAACTGCTTTAAACCAGATTTCTTTGTTCTTGAATTGGAAAGCATCACATTAATGTAGTAATCTAAGTGTTCTTAAAAGTGATGTTATTTGGGTAGTGACCAATGCACACATCTCATTTTGAGATGATAATCTAATATGTTTATAAAATTGTCATATGAATTGTACATTCTTAGATTATTATGGAGAAGTAATTCCTGTCAATTCTTTATATAGACACCAATGCCAAGTAACATATAAGAAACAGATTCAGAATATTTTCCTGGCAAAGAAATCTACAAAACTGGAGAACTTTTTGTTCTATGTGTTTTAGTCTCCTTCCATGGCAAGATTTGCTATTACAACGAACTTGTGGGAACTAGAGCCATGTTCACATATTTTGCTATATTGAAATATCTAGAAAGATCATTATGCATTTTACATAATAGAAGCAAAAATTGCTATTTGTGTTAATCATGGCCATTTGTGTGTGTGTGTTTTTTTATTACCTAGGCTTGGAGCAATTTTTACAAAACAGATTCGTAGCAAACATGTAAAAGCAAAATATAAAGCACATTCCCCATAAAGTGCTTGCACAGCACAGAAATGTAAAATTTTGGCATCCAGTCACTTTTGTGTGGTATATAAAAAATCCCTCATATATTTATATCTGCTGTATTTTACCTCTTTTTATGTAAAACCTTAATTGGAACTGATGGTTGATCCCGACTCACTGGCCATGTGACGCCTTGTAGGTTGGGGAGCTCTCACTGTGCTCTGTTTCATATCAATGCTCCTCAACTCTAGGCATGTGGGGCCAATTTGTTCCCTCTGAAGAGAAAGCAGAGGGGGCTTGCATTTAATTTAAGTCTTGACATAAGGTTTAATTTTCTAAAAAGGAGGGCTATGCCATCGTAAATCCTGGAGGAGACGCTCAGGTTGGGGAAGTTGTCAGCCCAAACTGCCTTAAACCTCATTTTATGTGTTTGTTATAAGAACTAATACTTTCCAAACCTCACTCACCTAATTGAATGGATGTTTAACTGCAAATATGATTCTATTCTTTATTCTGATCCACTTTTTGGTTTTTGAGTGAAGCATGATAGATTACATGAAGTTGTCAAATGAAATATGTGTTTACAGTAGATATTCAGATTAGGTGATTTCCTGTGAGTATTAAATGTTTGAAAGGGAAACACCTTGTCATTTTAAGTCATGGTAAGAATGCAGGTGGAAGAAATGCACTTAGCTTTAGTAGGATGAATGGAGGACAAAATATAGGCCATTAGAACTGTGCCAAATATTTACCTTCAGGGTATGAGGAGTTAAATAATCATTGTTTTATATATCCACATTTATGAAGATTGGCCCTTATTGCTCTATAAATTATTATTGGACAGTGTCTTGATAAGCAATGGAGTAGCAGGTGAATTCTTAAGCTTCTTTGTTCTCTCTACTTCTTATACCATTAGTAGATTGATGATGATTGAGAGAACATTCCGTGAGCCTGTATAGGAGCCATAAATGGAATGCCCACTGCAACCCACATAAACACTGTATCATATTTTAGTGCTGCCAATCCTACCAACCCAATATCTATTTACTTAGAAATATATCTAAAATGGGCTGGAGAAATGACTCAGCAGTTAAGAGCACTGGCTCATCTTGCGGAAGACCCAGCATTGAATCCCAGAACCCACAGGAAGTTTACAAGCATCTGTAACTCCAATTCCAAGGAATCTGACACTATCTTCTGACCTCCATGAGCATTATATAACATGAGTGCACTACCTAAATGCAGGCAATACACTCATACACATACATTTAAAAAGATAAATATATTCATATATAAAAATATAAATTTTACCTATAGAAACAAATGGAGTATGTGAGTCAGACACAGTCTGTATTGTTCACATATTTGGTATTATAAATCAATATAGTGTGGGTTTGGAATCACTGTATTTAGTGCTATCTTTCCTGTGTTTACATTCTAACATAGCCTGATTTATTATTTCCTGTGATTTTGAACAAGGTACATAAATTGTACATACATGTGATCACCCTTCTTTGAGGTTTTGGTGTGTTGTTAATCTGCATGGGTACAATCAATGGGTACCAGTTATTGACTGGCAGTTAACAAAGTACTTTAATGACTAATGGATTCTGTAAATGAGGATCACTTATTTTGCTTTGAAAATTTGAGCAAGGTTCAGTGAAATTTGATACACAAATATCACTGCTATAGTAAGACAGAAATTTTTATATCATGAAGGGGAGAACACTCATGTTATGGACTGTGGCCTTGTATATAGAAAAGAAAGGAAATCAGGACAGGAAGAGCACTGCAACATTTTGTGCTGTGAAGGAACCCTGAACAGTGCTGGGACACCTGGTCCCAAGAGTGTGGGTACTGGATGGCCAGAAGGAGCTAAGCACATGGTGGTTAAAGATTCTACTATCATTTGGGGCCAATTAGTATTCAACATTGAGCTTTAGAGCAATTGAACATAATGAAAATGGTCAGGGATGGACATGATAATTTTACTCAGTTAACATTTGTGCAGTTAATGGAGCAAATAAAAAAAAGGTGGAATGAAGAGATTAGATAAGAAACATTTAGCTGAGAACAGAACAATATCTTTATGTAAAGGTGATACCCTAGCTATATAGATAAATATTCACTAATAGCACAGCAAATTAAAAACTAGAATTTTTCCATAATTTGAGATTTCACTGTAACACTGGGGCACTAAGGTAATAAAAATGGTCACTGATTCTAGTTTCAAAAGAAACTTGTCATGGTTCAGGTAAGCATTCCCAAAAGTTCTAGATGTTAAGAACTTGATTCACAGCTCATAGCAGCAGATCTTTAGTTGGAAGTCATCCATCAGTTCGCTACAGGAATATTGGGGCCCTGGCTACATCTCACCTTCTCTAAGCTTCCTTCAATCATGATGTTATGGCTCACTAAAAACCAGAAAGTAATGAGTCAACTCACTGTGGATGATAACTACAGTATGGTAAGCCAAAGTAAACCAATCCTCATGATAATTTGATTTTCTCATGCATTTTGTCAGAGTGATGGAAGGCTGACCTGCTTAAGATTACTGAAAGAGATTAGTCCAGATATTTGTAAAAAAATATAGACATGGTATGCGTTTAGAAATTCTCAACATGTTTTTATACTTTTGCACAAAGGTATCAAACCAAAGCAAATCAAACTCATCGACCGCTATCACTAAAAGAAAACAAAACAAGCAACAATAACTACATAAACAAACTTACAAAATGTAGAACCTATAGTTTAGTCAAAGAAGGCTGACAGCACTTGAAGTTGGCCATGACTAAAGTACCACTGAACTTTCTGAGCACTTTTTAGGTACCAGGTCCAGATCCAGTACTTTTTATGAAATATTTTTTTGTAATTCTCTCAGCAACATTAGTTTATATGAACTATCAAATTATCTTTATTATATATAAGGCATCTGGGATATAAGGATGGCCTTACATTCTCATAGTCATGTAGTGGCTACTGCATAGTAGAAAATATTCAGCGATGCATCTGGGTATTCTAACTCTTCAGTTTTTCAATGTAATTATGCTTATTAAATGAAAGTTGGGACAGTGAATGGACTTCAGTCATGCTATGGTGATTACAGCCTTAAAAGAGGGAATGAATGCATAGCTCTCTAGGGTCACAAAACACTGTTTTCCTTTTGAATCTTACAATGTAATTCCTTACACTGACTTCAGTAGAAATCAGTTATTTACCTTTAGTTATTTTGTTATAAAGCTACAGATCATTACGCCATGTAGTAAACTGATTTCCAATTTAAACAAGCATGCATTAGTCTCTCTCTCTCTCTCTCTCTCTCTCTCTCTCTCTATATATATATATATATATATATATATATTGCAATTGACCAAAAAAGGTTGTGGTGTTTTGTCTCATTTTGTAGCCAGTATAAATATACACCCTTTACTTTTCCAGACTCTTTGGCAATATCAAATTAAATCAAACTGTGTTTCATTTTATCCAGTTCTCTGAATCTCTGTTCTTGCTGTTAATAATAATAATAATTACTCTTTCTTAGCTCCCTGATCAGCTAGTAAATTTCATCAATTGATAAAACTAGGCAAATGGGATGAGACAGAAATCCTACTTAGATTTATATTACTTAAGGCCCTATGATAAAGCAGAGTTCTTTCAACTTTGTCGCTTTATACAGCATGTGAAATTACGAGCTACATATACCAAAGCTATAAGACGTATCTTAGAAAAAAATGGTAAAACAAAAGCCCACAAAACAGGAAAAAATTATCCTACTTGCTGGTGGTACTATCACAGACATTCAGTGCATTGGTACTACTTTAAATATTTCTGTTATATTGGGCTGGAGAGATGGCCTAGCGATTGAGAGCACCGACTGCTCTTGCAGAGGACCCGGGTTCGAACCCCAGCACCCACATGGCGGCTAAGAACCGTCTGTAACTCCAATTCCAGGAGANGTTCTTGCTGTTAATAATAATAATAATTACTCTTTCTTAGCTCCCTGATCAGCTAGTAAATTTCATCAATTGATAAAACTAGGCAAATGGGATGAAACAGAAATCCTACTTAGATTTATATTACTTATGGCCCTACGATAAAGCAGAGTTCTTTCAACTTTGTCACTTTATACAGCATGTGAAATTACGAGCTACATACACCAAAGCTATAAGATGTATCTTAGAAAAAAAAAGCTAAAACAAAAGCCCACAAACAGGAAAAAATTATCCTACTTGCTGGTGGTACTATCACAGACATTCAATGCATTGGTACTACTTTAAATATTTATGCTATAATGGATTCTAGAAACCTTCAGTATTAACTGTAAAATAAATTAAACTCTAAGAAAAGAATGGGAAATAAGAAGGAATCTGTATGTTAGTTATTTTTGCTGTAACAAAATACTTGACGAAAGGAACTTAAGGAAGGAAAGATTTATTCTGACTAAGGATTTGATGGAACTGTCTGTCATGGGCCATAAAGTACAGTGCTTGTAGGTACCTGGCCGTATTGTACAAACTGTCAGGAAGATTTGAAAGAATAATCTGGGGGCCTAGCTTTTTTCCTCCTCTTTATTTAGCCTGGGCCTCCACCCTATGGGATGGTGCCAGTGTTATTCTCCATAATCCATACTTCTGTCTAAACCTTGTGCATTGTCACTGTGCTATGCTGTATCTCACCTTTCCCTACTAGACCAGGGGCTCTGTGTTGCACTGCCTGGCCTGGAGTCAGTGGGGAACAGATTGTGTTGTCACTTGCCATGCCAGACTCCCACAGCATAGGCTTAACAAGTGCTGGGTGACTGGCCTGGCCCAGACTTTCCATTGGCCATGCAGCCCTGCTGAAAAGGCTCCGGGCTGTGTTAATCTCCTATCTCCAGGGAAGAAACATACACTTCGTGATGTGGTGGGATAGCTACATACCCCTGGGACAGACGGAAATCTTTTCACCTGTATTTCTGTCCTTCATTCCTTTTTTCATCTCTTTTGTGAACTGTGTTCTGGCTTTAAAATCTTGCAGGCTCTTAAGCACTGAATTTGGCTTTCTGGCATTTATTTCCTCACTGACACTGACACGGGTTGCACATCAATCTTGGAACATTTGTTTTTGTGTGACCCAGATATGTCTGCTTTTACTTTCTCATCATTTTTCTTGACTGTTTTCCTATTTCATAAATCTTACTTCCATGCTAGTATAAATCACTCATAGCTGCTAGAGGCTCTCCTAACTTGTAAAGATTATATCCCACCATGGAACCGAGTAAAGTTATTAAAGCACCATACCATTCTCAAGGCCCTTACTGAGTAACTTTTTCCTTCATTCTATTATCACAGAGCTACGTATTTCTACAAACGCCATGGCTCGCATGCCCAGTTCTCTCCACAGTGCTTCTGTCTTCTTTACTGTCACCTAGTTCTGAGATTCACGGAGACCTCAACTGGCAATAATCAAGTGTCCATAATGGTTCCTATGGACCCGTCCATCAGAGACAGATTTCTCTCATACTGCCTCATGTAATGAAAATGTAATGAAACCTCTTTACTCCAGTAGGGGTGAGCATTTACATTATGCAGCTTTTCCATTTCACAGTAGTCAAACTAATCCTACCTACCTGTGCCCCACAGCCTTGGTAGTACAACTTTGAGAGGTTCTTTCTTACTAAAAAATCTTCAATTTTAGCAGGTCTAAAGTGATGTGTTGCCTGTTGTCATAGTTTCCTATCATGAGGGATTACTGAGGCTATCTTTTACATGCTTAATCCTGAATTTTTCTCTTTCTTTGTATGAGTGAGGCATTGTGTCACTTTTACCTTGCTGTCTCTCTCTCTTTTTCTGTTTATTTCTATTAATTCCAAGTGTTTGGATCCAAGCAAGGGCTCTTTAGCAGAGATCTAATTTACACTCTTCCCCTTATGTCCCACCAGCTGTAAGAAATGGCAAGCCAAGACCTCCATCTAATACTCACTTTCCTCCATTTTTCCTGCCAAATTAGAGACTAATTTGGAGGATAGCATTGGCATGCCTTTTTCTTGTTATGATTTTTCCCTTACATAGGCAAGACAGCTGAGCCTCCGTTGCATGTCTTAATACCCATAGCAAAGGACACACAACTGCCACCATAGCTTGACTATGAACCCAAGCAACATAGGCTACATTTGGCCATTGTGGAGTATTAAGTGGCAAATTCCAACCATCAAAGTGATTAGTCGTCTTATCCTACATAGAGGAAGAGTTCCTTTCTAAGGACACTCTCAGATAGCTTGCCCATCTTAGCATTCGTGATTACAAGAGCATTTAACTTCCACCACAACAGAGGGACACACCATGTCATACTACCCAAGGAATGGCAGCTATTTTGGTTTTGCCACAAGGGATGCTTCACACACAGAAGGATCAGTCTTAGTTTATGTCTTAACTCCACACAACTGCAGCTCCAAAAGTCATCTTTGGTTCTCATTGTCCTGATAGAGAACCAAATGCGTGCATGACTTCACTAGAATAAAAGAAAAATCATCTATTCATCTAAAGGAGAGTACCACCAGCAGAACCAAGAAATTACCCCACTAAACTCCAGGTTGGTGTATCAATGAGTTCATTGGCATTACTTAGAAGAACATGGTGAGGGGTTGATTTCAAGAGCATGAATGATGCAAAGACAGTTGCATTATGAGTGAGAATTTTAAAATAGCTGCAAAACCAGAGTTCTCTGTCCAACCAACAGGCAGCTCCAAAGTGTAGATACTTTCCAGCAATTGTTTATTATTTTCATAACATTAGGAAAGGCCATTGAGTCTAACTTTCTGAGTTTCATGAGCCCTGTGTGTTTTGTTTATTTCCTGAGCCTTGATCTGCCCTCCTCTTTTTGGAAGAAATGTTTGAATTTAAAGTAAATAGCTAGACAATTCCATGGCTATTCAACTGTAAAAAATTTCAATGGAATGCAAACTTAAGTCTTAATAATTTATTTTTTCATGATCCATTTCCTCACCACCAGCTAAGTATGCGCTTACAACATGTTGCTGAACAAAAACTATGCTGTCCTTGTCCTCCTGATTCTTTAGACTTTGATGCCAAAAGGGTCAACAAATTAGCATATAGGATATCATATGATGATAAAAGATATGAAAATGAGATGAAAAATTTGCTGCAGGCAAAACAGAGTATTTTATAAACCAATTTCTTTAATGGTATTCCCATATGGTCATAATGAGGAAAGTTGAATGAAATTTAATGTGTGGTGTCCACACATTAAGGAGAAGAAAAAAAATTAAGGGAAAACATATCAATGAAATTAACTTCTACACTACAATCTGGTTTTATTGGCTTCCTCTCCCATTGTTTTACTGGTTCTTTAGTCATTCCATCACATTTGTAGAGTAGAATAAAACATACAGTCTGTCTACTGAGCCATCAAATTCAGTCAATGTCCACAAATAAATCTCCATTTACAGTTCTTTTCTTCATTCTTTGGGTGTATTTTAGTGCAACCAGCTGATTAGTACTTATATTTTCTTTGGGACACACAGTTAGTTCTTAAATATTCTGTCCATAGGTTGATTTTGTTGGAAACTAGTTTACCATGATAGCATTATTATTATAACAATAGGAACACCAGAGTCATTGCAAGAATAAACAGGATCAAATTTCCTGCCCTAAAAATCTAGTGCTTTGATGCTTATGGCATTTAAAAGAAAATATGTCCACTACCCAAATCAGTAAATTCTTATGTATCTCATTCACATTTTATTTGATCTTATATTTATGGGATAGATTATTGTGCATCTTTGTAAACATTTTAATGATTGATGTATCTTTGTCAAAGCCCTAAATTTCAATGATCTAACAGTCTGTCACATGAGACATCCCTCATTTTTGTGTCCTGGAGCCCTCTCTTCTCTTGTCACTGCGTACTCCAATTTGGATCAGTTCATTTAGGACTGATTGATAGCTATCAGCCCAGATTTCCCTGGAAGGATTTCCTGGATATTCTCACCCTTCTTTGGATCCAATATCATTCATTTCTAATTTTTTTAATTTATACGAATACAATTAGTGCCCAGATATTTTTCCTAGACAATGTATAACAATTCTATATAGCCGTGGTAAAGTTTTAACACCCATCTGATGGTATATGTCTGATTGAGCCTCACAGTTGAGTAGTAATTATGTATAATATTTAGTTATAAATCAAATTTTGTTTTTTGTTTTTTTATTTTTAATTTAATTTTTTTATTGATGCTTTGTGCATTTCGTACATCATTTTCCAATTCAGATCAGGCATTTTTCCCTTTCCCTTCCCCGCCACCCCCACCCCATCACAGATCATGTATTCTGCCATAACTGTCTTGCATCTTTCTCTGTTTTGTTTTTTTTTCCCCCTTTTTTAGCTATAAGTGATAATCCATGAGTACAAGCATCCTTCGTGCAAAACCAATCTATAGGCTGTTGTGTCCAAACCCCCACAGCCCCACCATCCAGTGGGGGGTGACATGTTGTTTGTTCAATCAAGTTGATCAAATGAGTGTCCAGACTACATCGCTGTAGTTTCACCATTCACCCCAATCGGAGCCTTTACATTCTACCATGCCCCCTCTTCCGCAGGTTGTTCCCTAGGCTTAGAAAAGGGGCACAGGTGGATGAGAAGTAAAACAGTCCACTCTCTCTGGAGCTGTTGACTTGGACTCTGGTCAATTCTGGCTGTTTCCTTTCATGGGCTGACAGTTTGTCCAGGGGTAACCTTTCGATCCTACTAATGAAGCACAAGCAATTAGATATATAGGTATTTAAGCAGCACTAATAGTAAAGTTTTAACACCCATCTGATGGTATATGTCTGATTGAGCCTCACAGTTGAGTAGTAATTATGTATGATATTTAGTTATAAATCAAATTTTGTTTTTAAAGAATGTTTTTTCATTTTTATTTTATACATATTTTTCCCCTGGTGTTGAAGTTACAGATGGTATTTGGGTGCTGTGAATTGAACCCAGATTCTCTGGAAGAGCAACAAGGGCTCTTAAACACTGAACCATCTCAAAACTGGTCTTTCCTACAGTACTACATTCTTTTGTTATTTGATCCATTTGAGGAGACTTTTGATACACTGCAATTCAGTTTATTTATTTATTTATTATCTTGGTCTTATTGAGACATGGTATCCCTATAGCTCCAGCCATCCTGGAACTCACTATGTAGACCAGGCTGGCCTTGAACTCACAGAGATCCACCTGCTTCTGCCTCTCAAGTGCTAGGATTAAATGCATGTGCCACCATGCTCGGCTAATTTGGTTTATTTGTAATGAGTGATTTTTCTTCTTTAGAAGTTCATAGCACCATTATTGATATTTTACTGTTTCTCACCAGGATAGTTTAGAGACATTTATTTTATTATTTTTATTTTTTATGCATATGAGTATATCACCTGCATGAATGTAAGTGCATCCATGTCATGTAATGTTGGCAAAGCTCAGAAGAGGGGGTGAGATCACCTCAACTGGACTTAGTTAGCCACCCTACACATGCTGGGAATCGAGCCCAGGTCCTCTGCAAGAACAGCCAGTGCTCTTAACCACTAAACCATATCTCCAGCCCCAAGAAATACATTTTAATAAGCATTGGATGGTCAATCAGTCAATAAACTTAAAGAAGAGAGGCAAGACTGTGAAGTTCTTGCCTATTATTCTTTTGACAATATATGATGTTCCCCCAGAATTTCCCTCAACTATTTTTTTAGTATTTTTATTATTTTTCTGAGAATTTCATACAATATATTTTGATTATTTTCATCTCCTCCCGCATCTCTTCTAAGATTCACCCCAACATTCCCCTCCCAACTTGTCGTTTTTCATAATTTTTTATTGAATTTTTGGATATTTCGTATAGAACATCTTAATCAATCTTTATACCCCCTTCATCATTGGCACATTCCCATAGGCCCCTTCACTAGAATCCATACATTCTGTCATTTGTATTAAGGCCTATGAGGTCAAGTTACTGTCCTCAGATATCCCTCAGCCTAGTCAGCCTATCCTGAAGAAAACCAACTCTTCCTCATCCAACAATACTCAGCTGCCTATAATTCTCTGACTAAGATTGGGGCCTGCCACCTGTTCCACAGACCTATGCTGGCTTTTCATTTTCTGCTTGGGTTTGCATGGGTCCCGTGCATGCTGGCACAATTCTGTAGGCTCACATGATCAAGGTTCCAAGAACCTGTAGGGCTGTACTTCCTTATGGTGATGCACCTCCTTCCCTGGCTCTTACAAACCTTTCTGCCCCTCTTCTGCAATGATCCCAGAGCCCTGGGTGAGTGGAATGCAATATAGGAGTCCAAGGACTCACACTATGTACATTCTTACTTTCTGTACTTTGGCCATTTGTGCCCTTTTGTGTTCATGGCCCATTTTGCATGAGAGGCCTTCATTGACAAGAACTGAGAGATGTATTAGTGTTCTATTCATACCTTGTTCTATGACCTGTGAGCCTTAAGTGTAGAGGTTGCATTGTAGATGTGCCACTTAGTCTTGAGCAAATAAAAGACAATGTCAGTATGTGACCAGTTGTGGAACTCTGTAATACTCTCAGTCTGACGCAAAAGAAGCTTCTTTGATGAGTGGTGACTGTGATACTTGTCTGCAAATATAAGGATCCATATTTTGTACATAGTAAGAATTTACATCTGTCTAGGGATATGATAGCCTGGAGGTTTTCCTCTAAGATTTATGACCTCTTCAGTCATGTGTATTTGGTTATGTTTATAGTACTACAGAAGGGGTTCCTCCTATTGAATGTGCTTTTTATCCAGTTAAGTAGCTGTTGATTACACCCAATAATAGTGCCATTGTTGCACCAATAATCGTTGCCGTCCTGTTTATTGATGTGGTTATTAGGCCTTGAAACTGGAGTTGGGCCATTAATTGATTTTCCATCTTTAGCAGCTTGCATAGTGCTCTCCAAAGCTATGAGAGCTACCCTTCAGGAGAAGTGGCTTCCAGGTCAGTTCCAGCTTCATTGCTCCAAATCTGGTCTCTGAAGGAAGTCCTGTCTTAGCAATAGGGTCTTACATCCAAGTTCTGGAAGGCATTCAAGGGCTGTGACAATAGCCAGAGTGATTTTGTGAGTGTCTTGGACTATCCTGGCCTACAACTCAAAGAAAGGTTTCTCCTTTCTGACACTGTTTTTTGTTATGCAGCCTTTATTTATTTACATTGACTCATGTAGTGATATTGTAAGTGTAATTTGTCAGTAGATTTTTGGACTAACATGATTCCCTTAGATTTTTTACATGAGCTAGAAATTATTTATCTCTCCTCTCTCCTTGTCTGACCCTCCCTCCACACCATCCCCATTTAAAGTATCATTACTTTCCTTGATTTTTTAAAGAAAGAACATCTAGTTGGTATGGCTGAAATACTGTTATGTATTATGAGATTAGTGGACATAGCAGGGGTGTGTCCATCTCATTTATCAATGAGGCATGGTGCCTATCTTCTGGTTATAGGTTGGGATTTTGAATGACATATTTGTTCAGATCTGGAGCATGCTCCCATAACCACTATGAATTCATATGGATAACTGCCATGTTGTGTCCAGAAAACAATCATCAACAAGCTCTGGATCTTACAGATCAGATGTCTTCAGCAGAGCTCTCTCTCTTCAGCAAAGAACCCTGAGTCTTGGGGGAAGGAGTGTGAGACAGTCTCATTTTGTACATTCTGACCAGTTGTGGTTTTCTGTGTTAATCCCTTTATACTGCAAAACCAAGTTTCTCTGGAGATTTTCAAGAGCTGCACTAATCTGGGTATATTTTGATATAGTTAAGGGTTCTGTTAGGGTTCGAGAATCCACACCAGACACACACACCGAAGGATGGAAAAGCAAGACTTTATTTCAGGGAAAAACTAAACTAGCATGCTAGGGTGGGAGGGAAAAGGCTCCGACTCAGATAACTTGGCTCGCAGGCCTTTTATACAGAGTCTAGGGGAATTTTAGCAGGGTTTGGGTAACTTCTAGCCTTATTGGATAATAACAGGCTTATGGCTCATGGTTAGTTCAGCCCAACAGCAACCCACATACCAACAGTTATCTTTAGACACAATCCTGCAACTGGAATGAGGAAATGTTGGATCAGTCCATCTACCCTCACATACCAACAGTTATCTTCAACAAGTTAAGTTAGCTATTCTTGAGGCCTTAAGCAACTGTCTTTGAGCAATCGACCTTTTCCCTGGATTGGGTAGGTTCCAGTAATTGCTTAAAATGGTGGCTATACTCAAAATGGACTCAGTGTGGGCCTCTCTTACAGTTCATTTAATAGTTTTTCAATTAAGTAGTATCACACCAAGATTCTGTAACCTAGCTGGACACAGTTTCTCAGCTCTGATAATAGTAGCAAATATGGGTTTCATCTGATGGAGAGGACATTAAAGCCAATCAGAAAGTGTTTGATAATTCCCATAACATTAAAAAAAATAACTTATTTACCTATTTAGCCAGGAGTAGTAGCACATGCCTTTAATCCCAGCTCTTTGGAGGCAGAGGCAGGTGGATCTCTATGAGTTCAAGGCCAGGCTGGTCTATATAGTGAGTTGCAGAACAGCTGGGGCTACAGGGTAATTCTGGATTAAAAAGACCAAAAAATAATTTATCTATTATTTTTATATGGCATGCATGGAATCTAAGAAACACAAGGCTGAATGGAAATTGCTTCAGGTGAAAAATCAAGAAAGAAATTTAAAAAATTTCTTGAATTGAATGAAAGTAAAAATACAGCATATTAAATTCTATGGGACACAATGAACCCAATACTAACAGGAAAGTTTATAGCACAAGTACTTACATTAAAATGCAGTTATCTCATATTAACAGTTCAGTGCTCCATCTGAAGCCCTTGTGGAAAGAAGAAGCAACATTAACAAAACAATAGATGGAAACTGATTATTTGAATAAGGCAGAAATTATGGAAAGAGAAACCAAAATGTGAAAACCAAAGTGAAAGGAAGTTGTTTCTTTGAGAAGATTAACAAGAATGACAAACCTTTAACCAAATTACCTAAATAAAAAGCAAGTACTGAAGTCAACAAAATCAGAAATGAAACAGAAAACATTTTCAGAGATAATGAAAAAATTCAGAGAATCATAGCAACATACTTTAGACATCTGTATTTCAATAAACTGGAAAATCCAGAAGAAAATATAGAATTTCTAGATATATATGAGCTACCAAAGTAGATAAAGATGAAGTAAATACATTACAAAAATTAAATAGACACATAATAAACAATGAGAAACAGCAATTAAAAATATACCAACAATAGGGCTACAAAATTAACCTAGAAAAATCAGTAGCCTTTCTTTACACCAACAATAAATAAGTGGAGAAGGAATATAAGAAGACCTTCTCATTCACAATAGCCTCAAAAATAATAAGACACTTGGGAACAAACCTAACCAAAGATACCAAAGATCTCTACAACAAAAAATTTAAACACCTGAAGAAGGAGATTGAAAATGACATCAAAAGATAGAAAGGCCTCCCATGCTCATGGATTGGGAAAATTAATATAGTAAAAATGTCCATTTTACCCAAATTGATATACAGATTCAATGCAATCCCAATCAAAATCCCTATGAGTTTCTTCATAGACTTGGAAAAAAAAGTCCTTAAATCCACATGGAAAATCAAAAGACCCTGAATAGCTAAAGCAACCCTGAGTGACAAATTCAATACAGGGAGGATTGCCCTACCTGACTTCAAACTATATTACATGGCCATTGTCATAAAGACAGCCTGGTACTGGTACAAAAACAGACCCATTGAGCAATGGAACAAAATTGAAGATCCAAACTTGAGCTCATACAATTTCAGCCACTTCATATTAGACAAAGGGTCAAAAAACCTCAATGGAGGAAGGATAGCATCTTCAGCAAATGGTGCTGGCAAAATTGGGTCATCATCTGTAGAAGAACCAAATTAAACACCTACCTCTCACCCTGTACAAAAATCAACTCCAAGTGGATCAAAGATCTCAACGTAAAACCTCAATCCCTGAAGGTGATAGAAGAAAAAGATGGGAACAACCTACAAGACATAAGTGTAGGAAAAGACTTTCTAAATCAGACAGCATCTGGACAGGCAGTAAGGTCAACACTCAACAAAAGGGACCTCATAAAACTCCAAAGCTTCTGTACAGAGAAAGAAACAATCAAGGAGGTGAAGAGAAAACCCACAGAGTGGAAGTCTTTACCAGTGATACATCTGACAGAGCATTAATGTCAAGAATATATAAACTACTCCAAAAACAAAGAAGTAAGAAGATAAATGATCTACTCATAAGATGGAGTAAAGAGCTGAACAGAGTCTTCACCAGTAAAGAATTAAAGATGTCTGAGAAACATCTTAAAAAGTGTTCAACATCATTAATAATTAAGGAAATGCAAATTAAAACCACTCTCAGATATCATCGCACTCCGGGACGTCTAGCTAAGATCAAGAAAACAAAAGACAACAGATTCCAGAGAGGTTGTAGGGAAAGGGGAACACTCATCTACTGCTGGTGGGAATGTAAACTTGCACAACCACTATGGAAAGCAGTGTGGAGAACCTTTAAAAGACTCAGAATGAGTGGTGGCGCACGCCTTTAATCCTAGCACTTGGGAGGCAGAGGCAGAGGTAGGCATATCTTTGTGAGTTCAAGGCCAGCCTGGTCTACAAAGTGAGTTCCAGGACAGCTGGGGCTACAGGGAGACCCTGTCTCAAAAAGACCAAAAAAAAAAAAGAAAAAATGACTCAGTGTGAGCCTACCACCTGACCCAGTCATATCACTCCTGGGCATATACCCCAAAGACTCATCCTACCACAAAGATAAATGCACATCAATGTTTATTGCAGCTCTCTTCACAATAGTGAAGAACTGGAACCAACCCAAATGTCCCTTAACAGAAGAGTGGATGACAAAAATGTGGTACATCTACACAATGGAGTACTATTCAGAGGTAAAGAAAGATGGCATTATGAGCGTTGCAGGTAAATGGATGGAGCTCAAAACCATTATGCTGAGTGAAGTAACACAGTCCCAGAAAGACAGAGAATGGTTTTCCTCATTTGTGGATGCTAACACCAAATCCCTCAGAGGAAAGGCAAGCTGAATGACATTATTGCTATATTTCTGTTTATCTGAAAGCAACTATTGTTATGATATGAATCTCTCAGTGGGGTCCTAGAATCCACCCACCAATTATTTCAGACTCTGTAATTACTGTATATGGGTGGAGAATTATGTATCCATATTTTAGAGTAATATAAAATTAATGGAGGAAAATGCGAATTCTTAAACATAAAAAAAGATTGAGAAAAAATATTCCAACAATAACAAAGTCAGAGGGCTGGAGAGATGGCTCCTCCAACAGACAGGACTATCAAAGTGTCTTTTACAGGAGTTCCCTCTGTGTGTGTGTGTGTGTGTGTGTGTGTGAGAGAGAGAGAGAGAGAGAGAGAGAGAGAGAGAGAGAGAGAGAGAGGAAAGGCCGTGGGGCTGAAGAGATGGGTCAATGGTTAAGAACAGAACACTCTCTGGGCATTGCAAAACATGGGTGCACTTACACATGTGCAAGCAATACACATATATACATAAAATAAAATAAATAAATAAAATAAAAATTAAAAAGTCTGGAGTCAAGTGATTAAGGACAGAATTCTTCAAAGAAGAGATAGAACCAACATTCCTCAAAGTATTTTTTTATTTAATTTTTATTGATGGTTTGTGCATTTCGTACATCATTTTCCAATTCAGATCAGGCATATTTCCCTGTCCCTTCCCCCCCACCCCCACCCCATCCCAGATCATGTATTCTGCCATAACTGTCCTGTATCCTCAAAGTATTTTATAAAATAGAAAATGAAGATATACTTAGGAATTATTTTTTGGAAGCCAGTATTATTCTAACATACAAATCAGAAAAAAAAAGACACAAAACCAAAAAAAAAAAAAAAATTATAGGCATAGCTCCCCAATGCACAAAGAGGCAAAAGTAACAAAGTACTTGAAAACACAATTCAAGAGCACATACAAAGAAAGGATAATCCACCATTATCGTGTTGGCTTTATCTCATGATTCAGGGATCATTCAACATACATAAATCAATAAATATTATGCACCAAAAAAGTATATTTAAAGACAAGAGCAGAAAATACATGATCATCTTATCAGAGACAGAAGAGCCTTTGACAAATACCCAATATCTCTTTATGATTAAAGTTCTGCAGAATCTAGAGATACGGGAGACACATCTCCACAAAATAAAAGCAATACACAGCTAGCCTACACTCAACATCATGTTAAACAATGAAAAACCGAAATCATTCCTCTAAAACCAATAACTAGACAGGGATGTCTTCATTCTCCATTCCTGTTCAATATAGAGCTTGCAATCTTAGCTGGAGCAATAAGAAATTAATGAGATAAAGGTGATACAAACTGTAAAGGAAATAGTCAAAGTATCCTTATCTTTAGGTGATATATTTCTATACAAAATGCAGTCTTGTGGTGGTTTGAATGAGTGTCCCCCATAGGCTTTACGTATTCAGACATTTTGTCTCCAGTTGGTGGCACTGTTCTTGGAGGTCTTAGAAGGTGTGGCCATGCTAGAGGAAGTATGTCACTGGGGGCAGGCTTAGTGAGTTTAACAAGCCTTGTGGTCTCCAGTCGCTCTCTCTGCTTCCTGTGCTCATTGCAAGATGTGACCCTCGGCTTGCTGCTCCAGCTCCAGCCACAATGGACTCTAATTCCCTGGAACCGTGAATCGTAAGGTCAAATAAACTCTTCCTTTTATAAGTTCCTTTGGTCATGGTGTTTTATCACAGCAACAGAAAAGTGACTAATATAAGTCTCATTCTTTTTTTTCATATGATTTTTTAACAATAAGTAATAAGTAATGAATACAAGCATCCTTCATATGAAACCAATTTATAAGCAGCTATGCCCAAACCCACATAGCCCAAGGTTCCCACCATCTAGCTGGAGGGGCTTGTATGTACAAGCATGTTGATCAAATAAGAGTCTGGTCTATATTGCTGTAGTTTCACAATTCACCCCAATTGCAGACCTTACACTCTACCATGTCCCCTCTTCAGAAGATTGTTCCCTAGGCTTTCAAAAAGGGGCACAAGTGGGCGAGAACCAAAACAGTCTACTTTCTCTGGAGATGTCATTTTGGACTCTGATGAGTTCAAGCTGTTTCCTTTCATGGGTTAGTAGTTTATCCAGGAATAACTTTTTTTTAAATTTTATTTATTTTTGTATGTGTATGAATGTACTGTCTGCATGTAGGTTTGTGCACCCGTGTCGTGCAATGCCGTGGAGGTCAGAAGAGGGTGTCAGATTCCCCTGGAACTGGAGTTCTCCTGGAATTGGAGTTTCAGACGGTTCTCAGCCGCCATGTGGGTGCTGGGGATCGAACCCGGGTCCTCTGCAAGAGCAGTCAGTGCTCTTAACTGCTAGGCTATCTCTCCAGCCCCAGGAATAACTTTTTAATCTTACTAATGAAGCACAAGCAATTAGATATGTAGGCATTTTAACAGTACTAATTATTATGGTAGGTTATGTTGGTATAAACACAGAAGTTTGGATGGTATGCTAATCCATGAACTATAGCTTTTCTGTAAAAGATGACAAAGTCTTACTGTGGCTGATAACATCTCCTAACCAATAGAGGATGTAAGCTTGTGGCATCAGCAGTGAATTATTCCTCCAAGGAGAGAGCTACTAGGCACTTAGATTTGGGATAGACAGACATATGGGTGCCACTGCTGCACAGTATTTCCAGGCTGGTGAGGTGTAGCTGATTCTGATGGAGGAGTCTTGCTTGACTCAAGAAGAACAATATTTGATTTAATGATTTAATACCCTTTGGTAACACTGTGGCATTCCAGAGACCAACAGTACACTTGAAAGTGTGGTCTCAATACATCTTTCCCATTCTTACACCAGGTCTTCAACAGCAGGGCCTTACCACCTCTCTTCTTGCAGGTATCCCAGTTTACAGGCAAAAAGCCTTAACCTTTTGAGGGGGTTTGGATCCCCTGGCCAACATCTCCTTGACAGAATAATCCATTGCTGATATCAGAGCTCTCCTGTATTAATATATTTTGCTTAGTTGCACAACTCAAAAAGACTTTAGTATTATATTTGGCTCTGAATAGAGAATAATCCTTTCACAGTTCCTCTATTAGTCAATTAAAGAAAGCAGTTATAGCAGTTTTATAAGAGATTACCTCTATAACAGTCGGCTCTAACTTACAGTTAGGGAATGACTTCATTACCATCATGTTTTTCTTTGTTCTATGAAAAGGGGATAAGAAAGTCTCTCATATTAAAACTTTTTCACACCAGGAGGGTAAAGTTCATTAGGACTCATTATAAACAATTGTTACAAATAGGATCCACAGAGATGTTTGATGCCTGTAGCAGTCTGAGGCTTTTCTTCCTTTTAATGTTTTGATGGGCCAGTTTCTCTGCTGGTATTTCTTGGTATATCCTGCCCAATGCAAAGCTGTGTCTTTTCTTTCTCAGCCATTAAGTTGGTGACATTTTGACCTGTGGGAACATACAAATCTTTTCCCATAGTTAGTTTTAAGATTTAAATTGAAAATTTTGACAAAAGTTTTAATATATAACTGTATCCCCCCTTTTTTTATTTTAGGTTTTTATTTTTTGATCCATGAATCTCAAAAAGGCAGTTGTAGTACACATACCTATAGGCAGGAATCAAGGTGTAAATTTTCATTAAATTTACCCAAGCTGTTTATCATTGACTGTATGTTGTTAATTTGGGAAGCAAACTTAATTCCTTAAGTTAAATTATCCTAGGTAAAAGAAAATGTTACAAGATAATACTGTACAACACAAAAATTATAGAGAACATTTTTATACATTCATCCCAAAGTTGTTGTTATACAAATTTTAAGTAAAACAAATGTGGGCATCAATTTATATTTCCAATTACCTTCAATGTATTACCTTTTTTATTAAAACCTTTTAACCAATGTTGTTTAATATAGACATTTTTACTTTTACTAAGTCCTAAAATACCATGTAATATGTAGACAAAGTTTGGGCAAATTTGGATACCTGTTAAATTCACATCAATTAAATATACATTAATGGAATATAGACCCATGTGTCCCCCTCCCAACCCTCCAACCCCACCAGATTCACCATTTCAGTCAGTTCTTTGATGCAGTCTTTTTCTGTTGTTGGTGGTATTGTTGTTCTTTCCAATATACATCACTGCCCACAAGAAATATTTACAACTGGGTTATTGGCACTAGCATCCACAGATGTGGGATACCATTTGTCATTTGTTTTTCTGGGACTGTGTTACTTCACTTAACATAATATCTTCTAATTACATCCATTTACCTGCAAAGTTCATGATGTTGTCTTTTTTTACTGTTGCATAGAACTCCATTGTATAGATGTACCACAAACTATACTACAGGGCTATAGTCATACAAACAGCTTGGTACTGGCACAAAAAGAGACCTCTTGACCAATGGAACAAAACTGAAGATCCAAACTTGAGCACATATAATTTCAGCCACCTCATATTTGACAAGGGAGCCAAGAAAACATCGTAAAAAGTATTCAATGTCACTGTCACTAATAATTAGGGAAATGCAAATTAAAACCACTTTAAGATATCATCTCACTCTGTTAAGACTGGCTAGGATCAAGAAAACAAAGGATACCAAGTGCTGTAGAGGTTGTGGGAAAAGGGGAACACTCATCCATTGCTGGTGGGAATGTAAAATTGTACAGCCATTATGGAAAGCAGTGTGGAGAACCCTTGGAAGACTCAAAATGAGCTTGCCATCTGACCCAGTCATACCACTCCTGGGTATATACCCACAAGACTCATCTTACCACAGAGATACATGCACATCTATATTTATTGCAGCTCTTTTCACAATAGCAAAAAGCTGGAACCAACCAAATGCCTCTCAACTGACCAGTGGATAGAGAAAATGTGGTACATCTGCAGTCTCATTCTTAAGGCCAAATTCATTTTAATGTCTGATGGGAAGATTGGCTCCCATATCCTACAGCCTCTGTAGCAAATTCTGCTTTCCTCATGATTTACACACTCTGTACTTTCAGTATTCCAAAACCTCCTTGAAACATCTAGTATCATGCTTATCACCACTCAGTCTTTTGTCATCTGTTTAAATTCACTTTATGTGAAGATCTACTTATTTTTCCCCACAATGATCTCAGAACATAAAAGAGATGGTCTGAAACTGAAGAAATTAAATGCTCAGGTTTCTGGAAGCCATCTTTAAATAAATAAATATTAATATACACATTATTAATACCAAATCATTTGCATACCAAGAGTGATAAGACAAATTTTTTAGAAAATCAAAATAGTTTATTTATAATAGTTCCAACAGCCTATAATTATACTACACTTAAACCTTGAGCAGCTGAATAACAACTAATTTAATTCTCAGAATAACTCTTGTTAGTTTGATTCCATTGTTAGGCCTAGTTAAGTGGAGATAATGTGATCTGAATTAATTTTTGAAAATTAGATTTATCCTCATTAATATAGTGGTAAGTATCTCCACCTATCATGTGGGAGACTAGGGTTCGTTTCCAGACTGGGAGGCAAGCCATTCTGCCAGGCGTGGTGGTACAAGCCTTTAATCCCAGCACTGAGGAGGCAGAAGCAGGTGGATCACTGTGAGTTCAAGGACAGCCTGGTCTACACAGTGATTCCATGCCAGCTGGGGCTATAGGGAGAACCTGCCTCAAAAAAAAAAAAAAAGAATAAATAAATGAAGGAAATATAAAATTAGAATATTAATTTTAACTGCTTTATTAACTCAACGAGAAATATCGTAAAATAAAATTCATTTTGGTCCATGCTGTTTGTTAGTTCAGTTAAATTTGAAACAAGTGTATTCTTTTTTGTTTTTGTGATATTTTATTAACATTTTATGTATTTCATACAGAACATCTCAATCAGTCTTGGTCATCTCTATACCCTCTTCCCCACTGGCACATCCCCCCTAGACCTCCACTGGAATTCATACACTCTGTCATTTGTGTTAAGGCCTATAATGTCAAGTTAACGTCCCCAGACATTCCTCAGTGCAAGTTCACCCACTGGGGCCTAGTCAGTCTATTCAGAGTTTCTTGCTTTAAGAAGCTCAGCTCATATACAGTAATTACAGAGTCTGAGAGTAAGGTGGTAGATCAATTATAGAGCCTGTTTTAAGAGATTTACATTGTGCCGGGCGTGGTGGCTCACGCCTTTAATCTTAGCATTCGGGAGGCAGAGGCAGGCAGATCTTTGTGAGTTCAAGGCCAGCCTGGTCTACAGAGTGAGTTCCAGGACAGCTGGGGCTACAGGGAGACCCTGTCTCAAAAAGACAAAAAAAAAGGAAATAGAATCCTGCAAAGCTGCCCGAGACTCAATAGACCTACAGATTGGCTTAAACAGCAGAAGACCATGCAGAACTCAATGCAGACAAAGCCTAGCATGGAATGGGGAAATGGGAGCCGTTTCTAATTTTAGCTGCTAAAGAAAATGAGCATTGATTCTCTGGGTGAGGAAGAGCTGAGCTTCTTCTTTACTATTTTTATGCTTTTATCAATGTTTTTGTATATTTCAGACATCATTTCTCAGTTCAGTTTAGACATATTCCCCTTCCCCTTCTCCCACCCTACCCCAGATACAATAGAGTACTACTCAGCGGTAAAGAAAGATGACATCATGAAGGAAGCCATTATGCTAAGTGAAGTAACACAGTTCCAGAAAAACAAGTTGCCAATGGTCGCCCTCATTTTTGGATGTTAACAGCAAATCCCTAGATGAAAGGGAAGCTGAACAATATTATTGTTACATATCTATTTATCTGAAAGCACTATGTTTATTACAGAAAAATGTAAAGCTCCTTTTTTTTTTATTTNTGGGCCAATGAGAACTGGGCCTGGGTTCTACAAGAGCAGTAAGCTGTCTTATCACTGAGCCATCACTCCCGCCCTTACTAGGTTTGGGGACTTGGGGGGACTTGAGGGGGTTGCACATGAGTGTTGATTTGAACATGTGGGGATGCCCATGGATGCTGGAAGAGGGTCTCACATCCCCTGGAGTTGGAGTTACAGGCATGTTGTGAATTGCCTGATGTGACTGCTGGGAACCAACTCAGGTCTTCTGAAAAGCAGTAATGTCTTGACCACTGAGCATTTCTTTCTAGCACTTCTACTCCTTTTTTCATTTAACCTTGTTCCTTCCTCCTATTTTCTTTTTTTTTTTTTTTTTTAATTGTTTTATTGTAATGCTTTGTGCTTCCTCATTTTTCCATCAGTCAGGCTTTCCCTTTCCCTCCCCCCCACCCCCACCCCATCCCAGATCATGTATTCTGCCATAACTGTCCTGCATCTTTCTCTCAGTTTTTTTTTTTCATTTTTAGCTATAAGTGGATAACTCCATGATATCAAGCTTCCTTCATGCAAAACCATCTTGCAGGCTGTTGTGCCCAAACACCTACAGCCCCACCATCCAGTGGGGGGGTGACAGTTGTTTGTTCAATCAAGTTGATCAAATGAGTGTCCCGACTACATTGCTGTAGTTTCACCATTCACCCCACCATCGCAGCCTTCCTACATTCTACCACGCCCCCTCTTCCGCAGGTTGTTCCCTAGGGCTTTTGAAAAGAGGGCACAGGTGGATGAGAGGTAAAACCAGTCCACTCTCTCTGGGCTGTTGACTGGACTCTGGTCAATTCTGGCTGTTTCCTTTCATGGGCCTGAGTTTGTCCAGACAGGAATAACCTTTCGATCCTACTAATGAAGCACAAGCACATTAGATATATAGGTATTTAAACAGCAACTAATAGTTATGGTAGTTTTACTTTACATAGAACATGTTTGGATATGTCTAATCCATGATGAATTTACAATTTTCCCCCCTGTTTAAATGACAGGGTCTTACTGTGTTGATAACATCTCCTAACCATTGGAGATTGTAAGCTTGTGGCATCAGCCATGGGTTATTTCTCCAAGGAGAGAGCTACTAGCCATTAGATTTGGGATTACAGGCACATGGCTGCCTCCTGCTGCCACAGTATTTTCCAGGCAGGTGAGGTGTAGCTGTTGCTGACGGTGGAGTCTTGCCTTGACTAGGAGACCATATTTGGACTTAATTGAGTTGTCGCCTTTGTAACACTCTCTGGCATTCCAGAGGCCATCTCCGTACATGCATTGGTGTGGGTCTCAATACATCCCTTCCATGTTACGTCAGGTCTTCGGCAGCAGGGTCTTTTTGCCTCTCCTCCTGTAGGTATCCCAACTTGAAGGCAAGGAGCCTTACCTTTGTGGGGCCTTGGATCCCTGGGCCACCATACGATCCCTAGAACAATCCATTGCTGATGTCAGAGCCCCTCCTGTATTAATATATTTTGCCTGAGTGCATCCCTAGGACTTTTAGTATTATATTTGGTTCTGAACTGAGAAGTAATCCCTTCCACAGTTCTCATGTCTGTTAGTCAATTAAAGAAAGCAGTTATACCGAGTTTTATAAGAGATTACCTCTATAATATTTGTCTCCACTTTACAGTTGGGAGCGACCTCATCATTGTCATATTTTCTCCTTGTTCTATAGGGGGAGGCAAGAAAGTCTCTCATATCAGAACCTTTTGGCCACCTAGAAGGTAAGTTTCATTAGGTCTCATTATAACTAATTGTTACATGATAGGATCCACAGAGGGGTTCGATTTGTTTATGTGCATCTGAGGCTTTTCTTCCTTTGAATTGTCAGACTGGGCTCAGCTTTTCCGTCTGTCATCTTTTGGTACATCCTACTCCAATGCAAAGCTGTATCTTTCTTTCTCAGCCGTTAAGTTGGTGGATTTTTGTCCTGTTGGGAACCAACAAATCTTTTCCCATATTAGTTTTAAGATTTGCATTGCAAGTTTGATGAAAAGGTTTCAGGTCTTGTCGATCCCCCCCCCCTTTTTTTTTAGCGTATGAGGTCTCCCAAGAAGCAGTTGTATTATACATACTATAGGGTGGCAGTCAAGGCACAGATTTTTCATCAAAATTCACCCATGTTGTTTTTGGCTGACTATATATGATTAACTTGGGAAGCAAACTTAATTCCTTAACGTTAAAAAATCCTAAAAAAAAAAAAGACAAAGATGTACAACAAAAATTATAGAGAACATTTGTTGCTCATCCCAAAGTTTTTGCTCTAACAGATTTTTATGTAAGCAAATGTGGGCACAGCGATTTATATCTCCATTTAACTTCAGATGCATATTACCATTTTTTTATCAGATTCTGTAACCACGTTGTTAATACACATGTTTACTTTTTTACTTTTTTTTTTTTTTATTTCTGTATGTTTATGCAATGTTACTGTCTGTCTGCAGGTCTGTGCACCCGTGTCGTGCCAGCCGCGGAGGTCAGAAGAGGGTCTCGGATTCCCCTGGAACTGGAGTTCTCCTGGAATTGGAGTTTCAGACGGTCTCTGCCCCATTGGGTGCTGGGGATCGAACCGGTCCTCTGTAAGAGCGGCCGGCGCTCTTTAACCGCTAGGCCATCTCTCCACCCTAACTTTTCTTTTATTAAGTCCTAAAACACCCCCTATGTGTCCTGTAGACAGTTGTCTAGAGGGCGAGAAACTGGGTACGTATTGCTGGAGCCTCACGCATATTAAAATATGCCTTAAAATCGAATATTACCAAGCCCGTGTCAACACCCGTTCCCTCTCCCACCCTACCCCCTTTTCAATTCACCATTTCAGTCATTTTCTGATTGCTAGTCTTTCTGTTTGTCTTTTTACTAGCCTCCCTCTCCATGATGAATATTTAACTGGGTTGTTGGCACTAGTCATCACCACATATGAGGGAACGATTTGTCGTTTGTTTTTTTCTGGGAACTGTGTTACTTTTACTTAACATAATGTCTTCAGTCTCCATGCCATTTTACTCTGCAAATTTTTTCAATGCTGTTTGGTCCCTCCTTTACTACTGCTCATAGTATTCCATCTGTAGACATGTACGCCACATTTCATTCTCTATCCACTCGTCAGTTTGAGGGACTGGGCCTGGTTCAGCCTTTTTGGCTAATTGTTGAACAGAGCGTGCAATAAACATACTGTTCATGTATCTTTGCCATGGAAGTGGGTCATTTGGGTGTATACCCAGGAGTGTATGACCTATTAGTCAGCTCACAACTCTCTGTAACTCCAGTTCCAGAGGATCTGATACCATCTTCTGGTCTCTGTGGGCACTGCATGACACAGATTCACTTACATACATGCAAGGAAAATACTCATATACATAAAATAATGATAAATTTTAAAAATTAAAAATATAACTAAGCCAGGCTTAGTGTCATATGCCTTTAATATCCATTACTTGGGAAGGAGAGATAGGTGTATCTCTGAGTTTGAGGCCAGCAATGCTACATAGTAAGACCTTGTTTTGCACAGATATATATATATATATATATATATATATGTATATATATGTGAGTGTGTGTGTGTGCTCATTATTCTACTTTGAAAAAAAAGATTTCTCCAGTTTTTTCAACTTCGTTTCACTTCTTAGAATTTATGATAAAAGCCAAAGGTCATGAATTTTAGCTATTAGTCTTTCCTCTCTGGAAAAACAATCTGCTGTGTTTGGCTGGAAGAGGTACTTCAAGCTGTTGACTGTGTAGCACTGAGGTTTAGAACGAATCCTTCTTAAATTTCAATGACAGATCTTTTCATTTTGTTTATCCCAAATAACAAACATGTCGCGATGCAGCCTGGAAGGACTCTCTGATCATTGGAAAGGATATCAACTAAATTAAATTTTTGCTCTAAATCTCTTTACTTATTTAAAATGTTTTAATTTTTATTTATTATATATGATTTGGAAAACAAAAATGACATTTTTGTTTCTATAAGCATGAGAATAATTCACTTCCCCCCCTTATAATTGGTTGTTCAGTTAATCAGAAAAGCTGTATTACAGTTTTTGCAGATAAGTCTTAGCAATACTGTTTTATAGAATATGAATTCCAATTTTAAAATTAGACAGGCATTATATGTGTTTATAAAATAATTAGTTTTTCCCACAGATTAGAATGTAAACTTTAAGCAAAAGTATACTCCTGATGTATTTTCAAAACATAAACATTATTGTGAAAGCACTATAGAGTTGTAGGCTTTTCCAGATAATTATAAGTAAATGATCATTTTATGATGAAATCATCTTTAGCTTGAAACTCTTAACTGATTTTTCCATCTGTTGTTTGTCATATAAAGATGTCCAATCAGCAGTATTAAGCAACTTGAAAACTATCCACTGAAACAGTTGTGCTTAAAAAGATCCCTATCTATCTATCTATCTATCTATCTATCTATCTATCTATCTATCATCTATCATCTATCTATTCTTCTTCACCTCTTTCTTTCTCTTCTCTTTCACATTTTCTTCTTAAAAGTGCACAAATTGTGCTGTTTTTATTCCCAATTCTTGAAAATAATGTTAATTTCTGTAATTTTTAATCAATACCTCTTTCATCTTCCACAGAAAATATCTATACCAGTTTAAGCACATTTGTTCCTTGGATAATATCCATTTCAAGAGAAAATTAAAGAACAAGAATTTAATCATATGATCTTTATTTCTTAATTTAGTTTCTAAATAATTCTGTGGCAGTAAATTTTTCAAAACAAACAAAAAAAAGAGTTCATTCACCCCACTATCCCCATTCTCTTGACTCTCCGAATGAAACTTTCTCTTTCTACATCCATGTAATAAAAATATCTATTATGGCTCAGTACCATGGAGCTTCTCATTAAACACATCCTATGTTTAAATCTTTTTTTTTGGTCTTTTTGAGACAGGGTCTCCCTGTAGCCCCAGCTGTCCTGGAACTCACTCTGTAGACCAGGCTGGCCTTGAACTCACAGAGATCGCCTGCCTCTGCCTCCCTAGTGCTAGGATCAAAGGTGCACACCTTATGAGTTAAAATATTTACTGGTGTAATTTCCACTGAAAATAATTATTAGATTAAATGTTAAAATGCATCCTTACAGAAGCTTCCCTGGCTTGGCGTTTCCAACTGCCCAGATTGCCTGGCTTCCTGCTTGCTCTTTTGCGCTGATTGGTACAGTCTTGGAGATTGGCTCTCTTGACGTCAATACTTGTGGCCCAGTTTCTCCAATGGGGGCCTTTCCAGGAGGTTGGAGGACAAAAAAAGGAACATGGAATGTTTTCACTGCTCAGCCCCTCCACAGTCTGGACACCATTTATTTTGTCCATTTATTTTGACACCATTCCTATCCAGCATGCCCTACATGCTTTCCAAACTTTCCACATGAAAATGGCCGGCAGCTCCAGTGGCCGCCCTGACCCTTTGTCTCTAGGACAGGTGTGTAGACACTATCTCTGGCCATCCCTGGATTGCTTTTGCTATAATCATAAAGTCTCTGAAGCCAGTTCCCAAGTTGGTGTAATCAACTAATTATCTTAATTTTATTTTACTAAATTACTTAAAAATGGCTGAATCTATTTTGATTGCAGTGTGACAGACGCAAGACACATTTATCAATATCTCCAGATAACACCAAAGAAAGGCAGGATGAAATTATTGTACTGTTGGTTAACTTTACCTTGTATGTTGAATAAACCCCTGGCTTTCATTCTAGAAGTACTTGTAAACGAAATGAAAAAAGTTAAACATGTGGAATATTGGTAATAGTGGGGGGGGCGGGGTGTGCAGACATGAATACAAAGTGACAATTTAAAAAATGATCATCTTATCTTAGGTGTGGTAGTATGCACCTATAATGCCCACCCTTGGGAAGGATAGACAGGTGGATCTCTGTGAGACTGAGGACAGTCTGGTCTATATAGTGAGTTCCAGGTGGGCTGGGACTAGAGAGATCCTGTCAAACAAACAAATATACATCAAAAAGGAACAAATACAATTTTTTTTTTAGTTCATCCATTGATAGGCATGGAAATTGATTCCACCACTTGCCAGTTATGGGAAGCACCATGCTCTACATGGGATGCATGCCTTTCTGCTCTATGTTGACTTGATTCTTATCTACAAACACCAAAGAGCAGCATTGGTGGATTTTATGGCTGGTATAAATTTAGTTTATTGAGAAAACTAAGAAGTGGCAACTCTCATTCACTTGCCTGTCAAGAAATTAAAAGTTCCTTGCTCTTTATTTGAATATAGTATTTTTCAGCCATAAGGAAATGCGGTTTTATTATTTAAATAGAATAGATGTTAGTAAACATCACTGTCTTAGGTAAAATATTCTCACTGTCTTAGGTAAAATATTCCAAAGCACAAATATGTCATGTACTCTTTTATGTTTTGAAGTGACATGGAAGTAGAAGTGAAATTATTTGGGAAGAGAATGAGCAGGAACAGGGCTTTCAAGAAAGGGGATATGGGGATAAGTCAAAATACATTATGTATGTATTAAAAGATCTTATTTTTATGATTAATATGGACTAATAAAATATGATGATAAAATTCAAATAGACATAGCTCTGAAATTTCATGAGATTTTTGTACCTTTAGTTTCGTCTGTAGGAGTTACTCAGCAAATACCTATTGCATACTCATGGTATCTACTATACATTCCAAAGATTTAACAAAATAGCCGGGGAGGGTGGAACATATCTTTAATCACACCCAGCATGGGGGAAGCAGAGCTACATGGATCTCTGTGAGTTCAAGATTAGATTGGTGTATATATGAGGTTCCATAACAGCTCGGGCTACAGGGAAACCCTATCTGAAAAAAGAAAGAAAATGAAAGAAAGAAAGAAAGAAAGAAAGAAAGAAAGAAAGAAAGGAAGGAAGGAAGGAAGGAAGGAAGGAAGGAAGAAAGGAAGGAAGGAAGGAGAATATGTATGGTAAAAACCATGATTTGGTAAGAATGAATTATATATACAATAAAGCAGAGAACGCAAACAGAAAATCTTGCTTGAGTCTGAAATCCTAAATTGGTCAAGATTGCTTCCCTAAGTGGTGATGGAAACAGAAGGGACAAGACAGATATATGTTCCAAGGGACAAGAATCTAGGTAGAAGGAAGGGTCTCTCAAGCTTGGTTTTGGGATCCTATACAAAATAGTAGCTGGGACTGTATCTTGTTGCAGAAGGGTTGAGTTTGTTGCTGTTGTATTTGTATTTCCTTTGGTATGTAAAATGATCTATACCATAAAAATCAAATGGGGTTGTGGAATTTTCAAAAAAAATTTGCACGTGTTTGAAAATTTTATATACTTTTTATTGAGTTTGCACATTTCATATAATAGCCCTTAATCAAATTTAGGCCACTCCCCAATCCACACTACCCCATAGCTCTCCACCAGGTTTCATGTACTCTGTCCTATATATTAAGGCCTAATCCAGTCAAGCATTTGTATCCTAATGTCCTACAGTGCAAACTCATCCACTGGAGTCTAGTTGGCCTCTCTAGAGTCACTCACCCTGAAGTAATCAGTTGCCAGTTGGCTAAGGGCGGAGCATGCTGTCTGTTTCTCCAGTTCTATGTGGGTTTTTGTCTGACTGAGTTGGCATAGGTCTTCTTCATGTTGTCACCATTGTTGCAAGTTCACATGAGCAAGTTCTCAGAAGCCTGAAACAGTTCATTTCCTTAAGTTCTTGCAACAACCCTGGATCTCACAATCTTTCAGCTCCCTCTTATGCAATGGTCTCTGAGCTACAGAGTGAGCGTTTGAAATTTTTATTATATTGTTTTCCTAGTCTTTTCTAGTGTTAAGAACTGATGCTGGACATGGTGGCACACATCTTTAATCCCAGCACTCAGGAGGCAGAGGCAGAGGCAGGGGAATCTCTGTGAGTTCAAGGCCAGCCTGGTCTACAAAGCAAATTCCAAGCCAGAGTAGGGCTTCAGGGAGACCCTGTCTCAAAAGTACTAAAAAAAAAAAGGAAAAGAAAAGAAAAGAACTGATATTCAGCACAGTCAAGTATATTGCATCAACTATGATGGTTTCAAATATTTAAGTGAAACTACATGTTCATTTATGCTGATATAGAATTTATAAAACAAGATCATATAACTATGCACACAATAAGAATATAAATTCATTAGCTTGTCATTAGGTCAAATAATTGATTAAATTCTGAACACAAGTAGAAAAATAGCCTCAGTTTTATCAAGGCCAGACTTGGAGTTTATATACTTTTTAGGAATATTTTTTTATACATGATTAGATAGAGCTGGATTGGATGAGTGTTGTACATTCCTCAGGATGTTACTTGCAGTGGGGACTTCAACAAGTCTCAGCTTTCTCCCTCAGAATTTCTAGCTGGTATATATTCATACTAGTCAATGAGTTCAGTAAGGAAGAAGGAAACTAAAACCCAAATTCCAAAAAAGGGATTTCTTCAAATGGCAATGAAAGGAATTATGTGGAAAATATTTCAAATCAAGCTGTCAGAAAACAAAACCTCCATATTTCCAAGAAATGCTATGAATGTTGGCAGTGCAAACACAGGCACACCCCAGATTTCTGAACTAACATATATGAGGTGTTAATTACCGATGGATTAACATCCACACATGCCATAGCCATAAAGAGTGATTCCAGGGCAAGCTGCTTCCAAACACCTTACCCAACCAGGAAACAGAAGGATTATCACTGAGCTGCACAAATTTAAAGGCAGCAACTTGATATGCTTATGGCAGAAAAGGCCCCTGAAGAACTTCAGAAGTATTCAGGTTTCATTGAACTTTCCTTCTGAAATGTAGCAAGTATGAATAAAATAAATCACTTTTAATTATGTGACTGTACCTGGATAGCTGGTATAGTTGGTAAAGTTGAAAGGGTTAATTTCCTTATAAACACCTAGTTTGCTCTCCTAAAGTCTTCCTTCTCAGGTCTAGAATTTTCCGTGTCTGATTTCACTGTTAGTGGAAAATCCTTAAGGAAATATATGAAAAATCCTGACATGTTATAAATGCTTGAGAAATTTGGAATAGAGGCAAGGCCTGTCTCTACTGTAGTCACAGGCATGGGTGCAAATAACATAATCAACCACTTCAAGGGTACTGCCAGCCTGGATCTCCAGGAAAATAGCGCTGTAACAGCAAAATAACCCAAGAGGTGTACTCATCAGCATTATGGGACTGTTTCAGATGCAGAAAGCTATGGTGTCATGATGTGATAGAATCCAGTCTAAACATGGAAATTTGTCTTCCATTTTTGTCACCTTAGGATATAGAGTCAAACTAGAGTGACTTCACAAAATAGCAAAATGATTAGGCAACCAAAGACTTGTTTTATGTCAAGAGATTAAAATTATACAAAATAATGTACACATTGGCTAAGAAATTGCTAAAGGAAAATAACAGTCTGCATATATATGAAATATGGAAAGGAAGAGAAGGAAGATTCCTAGGTGGGATGCAGACAGCAGAAAGATAGAGGAAAGAAAAATTGGTCTTAAATATGAGAATGGGGGGGGTAGGGTTCTCAACACAAGATCCAGCCATCTCATTAGCAATAAAGTGACTGCCAACATTATTAGGACACTTGAACCAATGTGAATAAAACCCTGGGAGATTTATAAAAGAGGCCATTCATTGCCACTGCAGTACTGTGGAATCAATGGTTCCTTGAGACAGGAAAAACCGCAGCACAAGAAAGGATGGAGGTGGATGTGCTCTGTCTTGATGAAATTGGCGTTAGGGAAATAAGTTTTCTCTGGGTTAAAACATACAACTAAGAAACAGATAAATGGAAGAAACAAACCACTTTCTACTTGAATTGAAAGTGAGAAATAAAATAAAAATGAAGAGCACTTAGTGAAAGTCTCATATTGAAATTTAGAAAATGACCAAATTAATGGAATCAACTCTGGAGGACTCTTGCCCTCTAAGGCCAGCATTTGTACATGTAAGTGATTATATCTGAGCTTTGTTGCCCATGATTCCTAACCACAAGTTTTGAGGGAAACCTAGGCTGTAGCATGGGCTGCTTTTAGAATATTTTGGAAGATTTTATTTAAACAGTGTACAAAATGATCTATGAAGCAATAGAAGTCTGTCAGTCGAGTGGTGTTCCATCAACCTTTGCAAATATGAAGTAAGCAATACTGCTGGAGAAATGAAGAAAAGGACACTTCCGTTCCTTTGTAATCTTTCCCTTGCCCTTGACTCATTTACCATGCAACTGTCAGCACATATGTTAGCTTCTGAAAAGGAAACGTTTCTATCCATTTTTCCTGGGAAGAAAATGGGAAAAATCTTCCATAGGTAAGAATAGAAAGGTGAGGGGACAGAGGGTCAGAAGCTGGATCTTTTGTGTCTGCCCTCCTCCCTCCTCATCTTTGCTGTGAAGCAACAGGAAGGCTCTGCACCTCATGCACAAAGGTCAAGTGCACAGCCAGCATGCTGGAGCTCAGCCAAGTGCTCTGCTGCCGTCCTCCTGAGAGAGCACATCTGCTCAGGGACTCTGCAACTTCCCTTGACCTGGGGCATGGGAACCTCGGAACATTTCCTAACCCAGGTCTCATTAGCTTGCTACAATTAGATTAGAGAAGAATGCAGTTGACAAAAGGCACATATTATTTATAATTTCCATTAGGAGTAAAGATTTCTCCAGACTGAAATTTCATAAGGCCATCTCATGTCATTTCACACAACACAATTAATCTCTCCAGGATGATGGGAAGATGGCATAAGAGACAGACAGTAGAACTGTTTGCATGCTAAGTGGTTGATAAATTTTACTTTTAGTTTTTTCTTTCTTTCTTTTACACAGAAAGTATTACAAGCCTTAGATCAGAAGGTTGTGTGAGTTAGAATGTAAATGGATGCATGTGTATATATTTTGGTTAGCACTCTGTCACTTTGACAAATAGGTATAATTTTTAAAAGTTGGAAAATGTTTATTTTCAACTTAAAAGTATTAATTATAATGAACTTGAGAGTTAGATTGAGATCTATAATTGCTAAGGCTTTAAACAGTCATTCACAACACTGTGATACAATGAGTTAATTAGAAGGTAATTTGCTAAAGTCTTTGGACTGTGTAGGACATTTCCAACATCAACTCTGTCAAGTTTTTACGTGCAATCCACACTGACACCAAAAAAAAAAAACAAAAAACAAAAAACAAAACCTCCTCTTGGTGCCTCAGTTTCCCCACATGTATATTTAGAAAGTTTTATCAAAAGTATATAATAAAATCAAATGACCTAATTAGCAAAAATTTAGACGAGGTGGGTTATAATTTACTGTTTAAACTTTATGTACATACATACACATAGATGTTTATTCATACTTGTGGAGAGTTAGACTAATATATTACAAGATGTGACCCTAAGGCAAAGTGTTATGATACATACCTTAATCCCAGCACTCAGGAGGAAGAGGCAGGTAGATCTATGTGAGTTCTAGGCCAACCTTGTCTAAAGAGCGAGTCCCAGGTCAGCCAGGCTACATAGTGAGAGCCTGTCTCAAGAAAAGGAAAACAAGACAAACAAAATACCCCCAAACAACAAAACCAACCAAACACACACACACACACACACACACACACACACACACACACACAATGTTACTCTAGAGTAACATTTTCAAGAATAATAGAGATAACTAAAGACATACAGCAAATAAGAAATTGAAGAAAGAAAATCAGCTTCCTCTCATACAGCTCCATTCTTTTACTCTTTATCCTCATTCTATGTTGTTGACAGAATTAGCCCTCAAAAAATTCTCAGTCAAGCTAAGTTAAAGAAAGTAAAAGAAAGAGAATACTGTTTTTGTTGGAATGACTAAAAGGAAACCTCTCCTTAGATATGTGGCTGCATATTATTCCAGAATAAATCTCAGCTAGTGCACAGTATGTTAGGGCACGTACATAACAATCAGAGGTCACCCAGTGCTCTGTTCTCAGCTCTGTGATTCTCCCTCATGAAGACTAGATCTATGCAGTTGTAGGGCTTCATGTCATAACTACTGGAAGTATGTTTATAGTATGCATGTGTATTATTCTTTGATCCAGTGATTACAGAAGGAGAACACTGCTATGGATGTTCTTTGCATTTATGTTTCAATAATCCTTTAATGAAATGAGGGAATAGAAAAATCCTAGTGTCTTGATGATACATATATTTTATAGTTCTTATTTTAAAATGTTTATGATCATTCTATATCATGAGTATGAATGCATCAATTTATCTACCAGTTGCTCAATAATTCAATAGTAACTTACTAAATATTGAATATGACCCAAATGATTATGGATAATTTGGTCAAGGTAAATAATACTTTTGTGTAACAACAGCTACACAAAAAAAATAATTGCAGAAATAATGCATATATCTGAATTGCATATTCTCTTAATTGTGTGTATATGTGTGTGGTGAATTTTTTGTGGGCACATGAGCAGGTATGGGCACATGTGCAGGTGTGTGCACCTATGTGTGGAGGTCAGAAGATAACCTAGAATATCATTATTAAGGGATCATCTACATTCTTTTGACACAAGGACTCATTGATCTGGACTCACCAAGCAGGCTAACCTATCCACCAGCACTAAGATTAGAAGTGTGTACCACCAGAGCCAGGCTTATTTTACTTGGGTTCAAGTGTTCAAACTCAGGTCCTCATGCATTTAAGCGAATACTTTAAAGGCCGAGCTCTTTACCCAGCAATAAACATGTAATATTTTTAATTACACTTCAATAAAGATGGGTATTTTAAAGAAAAATGTGTAAGATTTATCTAATTAGAAAATTTAAAACAATCTTGTGCCTCAGTAGGTAAACAGAATTTCTTTTAAGGCTGAAGTTTAAAGTTCCATCCCAGGAGCCCACATGATGGAAGAAGATAAATGAATCTGGAAAGATGCCCTCTGCTCTCTACACAGGTGCTGTGTGCCTGTGCCATGAGCACCCAACAACATAAATAAATGATGTTTAAAATCAGGAAGAAAATTTCTGAACATTTGTAGTGTAAGAAAATTAAAATAAGGCTGGTGGTGCACGCCTTTAATCCTAGCACTTGGGAAGCAGAGACAGGTGGATCTCTGTGAGTTCAAGGCCAGCCTGGTCTACAGAGTGAGCTCCTGGCCAGCTGGGACTAAAGGGAAACCTTGTCTAAAAGATACCAAAAAAAAAAAAAAGAAGAAAGAAAATTAAGATATGATAGAATGCCCCAGAAAGTATATTACATGAACTTCCTAATTTGGAAGTCTTTAACATTTGTATTTTGTCATGATGCATGTTAAACTATCCTTTGGAAAGGGTGCATTAATTCATATACCCAGTATAAATATATGGGCAGGTACAAACTCCATGTTTTATTGGGGTTAGAAAGCTAAGTGTTCCAATTTTTCTCCATTTAGGATGATGTTGGCAGTAAGTTTGCTATATATGGCTTTGATCATGTTGAGGAATGTTCCTTTCAGTCCTATTCCCTCTAGGACTTTAAACATGGAGAAAAATTGGAACCATTTCCCTTAAAGGTGAGAACCCAGCAAGGCTGCCCCCTATTGCCACTCCTCTTCAACATAGTGCTTGAAACACTTGCTACCACAATAAGACAAGAGAATGAAATAAAAGGAGTATTAATTGGAAAAGAAGAAGTTAAGCTATCCCTCTTTGGAGATGATAAGGTAGTTTGCCTAAGGGATGCTAAAATCTCCACCAAAAAACTTCCAGAAATGATTAAGTTTTAGTAAAGTGTCAGACTACAAAATCAACCTAGGAAACTGAGTAGCCTTTCTTTACACCAACAATAAACATGTGGAAAAGGAATACAAGGAGACCTTCCCACTCACAACAGCCTCAAAAATAATAAGATACCTGGGAACAAACCTAACCAAAAATACCAAAGATCTCTACAACAAAAATTTTAAACCCCTAAAGAAGGAAATTGAAAATGACATCAAAAAATGGAAGGAACTTCAATGCTCATGGATTGGGAAAATTAATATAGTAAAAATGTCCATTTTACCCAAATTGATATGCAGATTCAACGCAATCCTAATCAAAATCTCTATGAGCTTCTTCACAGACTTGGAAAAAAAATATCATTAAATTCATATGGAAAAACAAAAGACCCTGAATAGCTAAAGCAACCCTGAGTGAAAAATGCAATACAGGAGGGATTGCCCTACCAGACTTCAAATTAAATTACAAGGCCATAGTCATAAAGACAGCCTGGTACTGGCACAAAAATAGACCAGTTGACCAAGGGAACAAAATTGAAGATCCAAATTTGAGCTCATACAATTTCAGCCACCTCACATTTGACAAAGAGCAAAAAAAAAAAAAAAAAACCTCAATGGAGGAAACATAGCATCTTCAGCAAATGGTTTCAGGTGAAGCATGAAACCCTGAAGGTGATAAAAGAAAAAAGTTGGCAACAACCTGCAAGACATAGGTGTAGGAGGAGACTTTCTAAACCAGAGAGCAGCCGCAAGGGAAGTAAGGTCAACAGTTGACAAGTGGGACCTCATAAAACTCAAAAGCTTCTGTACAGTGAAAGAAGCAATCAAGGAGGTGAAGAGAAAACCCACAGAGTGGGAAGAAATCTTTACCAGCAACACATCTGAAAGAGCATTAACATCAAGAATATATAAACTACTCAAAAATCAAAGAAGAAGATAAATGACCTACTCAAAAAATGGAGTAAAGAGCTGAACAGAGTCTTTACCAGTGAGGAATTAAAGATTGCTGAGAAACATCTTAAAAAGTGTTCATCATGGGGCTGGAGAGATAGCCTAGCGGTTAAGAGCACCGACGCTCTTGCAGAGGACCCGGGTTCGATCCCCAGCACCCACATGGCGGCTAAGAACCGTCTGTAACTCCAATTCCAGGAGAACTCCAGTTCCAGGGGAATCCGAGACCCTCTTCTGACCTCCGCGGCATTTGCACGACACGGGTGCACAGACCTGCATGCAGACAGTACATTCATACACATACAAAAATAAATAAATAAATAAATAAATAAATAAATAAATAATAAAAAAAGTGTTCATCATCATTAATAATTAAGGAAATGCAAATTAAAACCACTCTCAGATATCATCTCACTCCAGTACTGCTATCTAAGATCAAGAAAACAAAAGACAACAGATGCTGGAGGGGTTGTGGGGAAAGGGGAACACTCATCCACTGCTAGTGGGAATGTAAACTTGTACAACCACTATGGAAAGCAGTGTGGAGAACCCTTAAAATATTTGGAACGAGCTTACCACCTGACCCACTCATACCATTCCTGGGTATACACCCCAAAGACTCATCCTACTGCAAAGATATATGCACATCCATGTTTATTGCAGCTCTCTTCACAATAGCGAAGAGCTGGAACCAACCCATATGCCCTTCAACAGATGAGTGGATGACAAAAATGTGGTACATCTACACAACGGAGTACTATTCAATGGTAAAGAAGGATGGCATTATGAACTTTGCAGGTAAATGGACGAAGTTCAAAACCATTATGCTGAGTGAGGTGACACAGTCCCAGAAAGACAAATGGAGAATGGTTTGTGGATGCTAACACCAAATCCCCCAGACGAAAGGCAAGCTGAACAACAGTATGGTTATATTTTTGTTTATCTGAAAGCAACTATGTTGTTATAAGGTGAATCTCTCAATGGGCTCTAGAATCCACCCACCAATTATTTTCAGACTCTGTAATTACTGTATATGGGTGGAGAGTAAGTATCCATATTTTAGAATAATATGAAATTAACTGAGGAAAATGTGAATTCCTAAGCATAAAAAGCAGACTGAGAGAAAGATGCAGGACAGTTATGGTAGAATGCATGATCTGGGATGGGATGGGGTGGGGTGGGGGGAGGGATAGGGGAATATGCCTTCTCAACAGAAATGAAAAATGATATACGAAATATATAAAACATCAATAAAAATGTAAAAAAAATAAATAATAAAGAAGCTTAAAATAAAAAAAAGAAAGCTAAGTGTGAGCTCTTTGCCTTTTGTTCCACGCTGTGGGCTTCCTCCACACAGGATTGACATGAAAAGATATAGTCCCTTCCCCAGAACACTTTGATCAAGTTCTTACCATAAGCCGAAGGCACAATACAAGAAGTTAATACATAATTGTGTGAGGCACACAGAATGTAGTGAGATGTCTCAGCTTTGAGGGAAACTAGGGAAAGTTAGTGAACCCAGAGCAAATATTCATTTACTTGTTAAAGTGTGGGGAGAGGAAGATCAAACATTAATTTTATACTGTTGACATAACTTAGTGTGACTGTATGTGTAATGCATGTGCATATGTGATTGCATACCCCCAGGGACCTGTACGGAGCTCAGAGGAGGGCATCATGTACCCTGTTTTAGCACTCTCCACCTTATTCTTTGAGACAGGATCTCTCCCTGAACTAGGAGCTAGGCTGCAAGCCAGAAAGCCCCAGCCAGCCATCTTCCTGTCTCTGCCTCCCATCCCTTACCTCAGTGTTTGTATTTGAGGCCCCTGTGTGTAGGAATTTGAAATCAAATCCTCATGCTTGTACAACAAGCTCTCCTAAATTCTTAGCCATCCCCTCAGCCTCTGAGATAATTTCCTACTGTAATATGCTTCTTCCAATGGAATTATGTAGTGGATCGCTTTAATAATCATTATAAAAAGTTTGGAAGGCAGTCCATGACTGGCAATTATGAGCTGCAATAATCTTTTAGATAGTCTCACCTAAATTCATTGTCAGTCAATATATAAGTTAAATATTAACTTATTGACTAAATGATTATACATAAATTATAGACCTTCACATATCTATTTTCTTTTGCAAAAATATTCTATTTATTTATTTATTTATTTATTTATTTTATTATTATTATTTTTTAAGTGTTTGAGTGTATTGCCTGTGTGTGTATAAGTGTACCCATGTCATGCAATTCCTGAGGAGGGCAGAAGAGAGAATCAGATCCCTTGAACTTGAGTTATAGTTGTTAGCCACTATGTAGCTGCTTTGAACTGGGTCCTCTGCAGGAGCAGGCAGTGCTCTTAATCCTGATCCATGGCTCCATGGCTTTTCTTACTTTTTTATATATTGTAGATTAATTTGTTATTATCAACTTTCACATTATTGGGTATATATAACTCAAAGAGAGAACTGAAAAATGAATTTTGGTACTACCACAGTAGTTAGAGGACTAGTTTTAGAAGCTAGTATTAATATTAGAAAATATAAAAGGTCAACAAGTGAATTAAAGACAGAGCTATTTTTATTTTGGAGTATATAAGTTTTCTTTTTTAATTTGTGGAATATGGAATTTGTACAATTTAAACAGTAGCTGTTATTTTAGATAGAAAGAAATGTTACCCAACATTAATTCTAGCTATAAGTTGTTAAATATAAACAGGAAAAGTTAATTGTACATGAGGTTTTAAAGATTCATGGACTTTAAATGAAATTCAAAAACATTTTAATAATATAATGATGAATACTTTTCACATTGTTTAAGACAATTTTATCATCCACAAAGTGATTGGCACATTGTCTGATTCCAGAGTTATTTAGGCAAATACAGATTAGAGTATTTATTCTATTATTGCTAGCACTTTGAGATGCTGAAGACAAACATACCAAATAAATATTGTGTTCCCATAAACTTGTCTTAAGAAATAAGTCCAACAACGAAAATGAACATGAAATCCAAGTAACATGAGAGTTATTGGAATGTACTGTCCAAACACAGTCTCTAGACTTAAAAATCCCATTCATGTTGCTTTATTTCAAGATAATCAAGACAGTAAAGTTTGTGCTTTGTTTCCTTTACAGACTCTTGTTTCCTACATAGGGAATGATCTTGATATCTAGTTTCCATAATCCATTTGCAGTCTGCCGCCACCATGTTTCAGCATAGGAGAAGCAGATGTCACAAAACAGTGTCTGGCTTGCTAGATGATGCCTGACTCCCCACATCAGTAGAAGGACAGAAGCCCTGCATCTGATTATGTGTATAGTTGGGAGACTTTTTCCTAACCTTTGTGACAATTCATCAGTAAAAGATTCATCTAAAATGACTTGATAATTATTTGTTTTTATTTTTTTTAATTTTATTTATTTCTGTATGTGTATGAATGTAGTGTCTGCATGCAAGTCTGTGCACCCGTGTCATGCAATGCCGAGGAGGTCAGAAGAGGGTGTCGGATTCCCCTGGAACTGGAGCTCTCCTGGAATTGGAGTTTCAGACGGTTCTCCGCCGCCATGTGGGTGCTGGGGATCGAACCCGGGTCCTCTGCAAGAGCGGTCGGTGCTCTTAACCGCTAGGCCATCTCTCCAGCCCCTTATTTCTTGTTTTTAAACGAAATGTTCTTTGGAAGGATTTTTATATGCCTGGGGTGGCTTATTATGAATGAATAAAATAACATTTTTATAATCATGTTAAAATTAACTTCTGTACAACTGGGAATTTGATAAAATGTGAGAAATAATTTTGGAGTCAGGAATTCTGAGGCATATAGGCCTGAATGCCTGGACTTGGCTAGAGCAGACATTGCGTTAATTTCCTATGTTGTCTTCAGGATGGAACAAGAGCACTAAGCAAAGGGCAAGGGCAATGGCTGCGAGATTCAGAAGCTAACAGTTTGATCAGAGCAGGTACCTAAAACATTTATTGAATATTTATTTATTGAACAAATAATATGAAGATTAACTCATAACTTTGATAATGCAATTTTAAGGGTAGTGAAGATGGCAGGCATGCTAGCACAGACCTTTAATCCCAGTATTCCCAAGCAGAGGAAGGTGTTCTCAGTGAGGTCAAGGTCAGCCTGGTCTACCTGGTGAGTTCCAGGACTGATGGAGTTACAGGGAGATTTTGTCTCCAAAAGACAAAAGTAAGTGAAGAGAAAAGTATCTTTATTTTACCTGACTAAAATACGAGAATATAAAAAATTAAACAAAATATGAAACTCTAGATAAATATGAGAAACAAAGTGCGCCCACCTTTTGTAATGTTCCCCTGCCCTCTATTCAAGGCACATGCTGGCTGTCTCTTCTGTCCTTCCTCCTGTCTTAGAGCAACCAGAGCTTTATTCATCAATCTTAAAGCTTCTCCTTTTTCTTGCTGAGTCATTATTCTACAAGAATATCATCCTGCTTGACCAGTGAAATAGAGTCAAACAACATATGTTTATGATCTCACTTTATTTCATTACAAGGTATACTGGCAAAAAAAAAAATGCAGAATAGTAAAAAAGTGTTTGGGACAGATAGCATTTCTTCATGTGGCCTTAGCTGAAAATCCCTTGGGGTGCATTTCTCTTTCTTGCATTTGCTTGACTTAAAGCTTTCAGCACAGTGTTTATGAATAACCCATGAATTGAATCAATTAAGAAATGTAGACAGAGTAACTTAGGCTATTATACTGTTTCTTCAGATAATGGTTTTTGTGGAGTAGATAAGGGTAAAATATACCGATACTGCTGATACACCTTGCTGAAACACATACATTATTAGAGTGTCTTTGTATGTACTTTTCTGCCTGCAAACACCATTATGATCTGTCCGGTGACAGGGAAGTTTCTTTGAATCAGTAAAAGTAAGACCCTAGTTCTTCACTTAGCAGAATTTTTACCTTAGACTTTTAGTTTCTCTTTCAAACTTTTCACTTTGAAAACCTTCTATCTTCAGATACCATTTAAGTAAATGCTGTGAAATAACAATATATGAATGGGCTGGAGAGATGGCCTAGCGGTTAAGAGCACCGACCGCTCTTACAGAGGACCCGGGCTCGATCCCCAGCACCCACATGGCGGCTGAGAACCGTCTGAAACTCCAATTCAAGGAGAACTCCAGTTCCAGGGGAATCTGACACCCTCTTCTGACCTCCGCGGCATTGCACGACACGGGTGCACAGACCTACATGCAGACAGTACATTCATACACATACAGAAATAAATTAAAAAAAAAAACAATACATGAATAACAGACTATGCTAATTTGACAAAAGGATAAACATATTAAGATAAGCCTAACTCTTTACTTGGAAAGACAAATTAGATCCTCATGGGTCAGACTTTTCTGTATCGAGTTAAGCAAGGTGTTCAGGAGATCTGATGGGATGACCCTGGATTCTCTGTACATGGAAGCAAAGTACAAAGAAAGGGTCTGTACCTTCCATTGTTGGAGGCACTCTGACTTTGATACCAAGTGTTTAGATAAACATTAGACAGAAAACTCTAAGATAGTTCATCTGAATTCATAATAGTTTAACATGTTGTCATATTGTAAAGAGTTCTATGATTAGATACTCCCTGAGCTAAAGCAGGTAAGATTATATCTATTAATACAATTCTTCATGTGAGTAATTTATCTTATATTTAGAAACATTGTAAAGTTCTCCAACATTGTAAAGTTGTCCATTATGGACACCATTCCCATAAGTAAACTTTATAATTTTTATTTTATTTTATATGTATGAGTCTTTTGCCTGCATGCATGAAAGTGTACCATGTGTGTACAATGCATACAGACCTGAGAAGTGGGCAGCAGACTCCCTGGAACTGGAGTTAAGGATGGTTGTTAGCCACAATGTGGATGCTGGAAAAAGAACCCAGGTCCTCTACAATTGCAGCCAGTGCTTCTAACCCCTGAGCCATCTCTCTAGCCCATAATATGTATATTTTAAATGGGTGGTGGTTAATAAGTTCTCAAAAATGTACCCACACTGTTACATTCCTAATGAGATTTGATGATCTTAAATCATTTAGTAGTTTAAATCCATAAATATGTTAATTACATGCATATGTATATATAAAAACTGTGTCTGGCCTCTCAATAAATCAAGTAATTGTCAACTTGTCATCTTTTAACAGTAGCACCATTTTGATCAACTCACACTGCAAGAGACTTTAGTTTTAAAATTAAGCATCATAAAATGCAGAATAAAATTATAAGAACTTTATAATCTAAAACTCATGGAGACAAAACTCAAATTTCCTGATGGATATATTACATTAATGTAATGGATACCTCACTATCGTTAAATTGCATTAAATGGTTATTAATGCTTGAATAAACTTCAAGGAAGTGAGTACTCATTGAAATGGGATAATATTTTGTTCTGCTAAATTATATGTTAATTGGTATTTCCTCTCTTGTAAAAGGACCTAAAGGGTTTAATAAAATACGTGGTAGAAACATTATTTTTCCTTCTTGAGATATTAAGATGAGTGTAACTGGAAACGATTCAAAGCTTTCCCAGAAAAATTCTTCAGCATTTGTGATGACAAGGGTTTCAGAGACTCCCAAAAGTAAATAATTAAAGCTTTTAGTCATCCAAATAATGACAGACTGCATCATGAGAGAAAATGTTACACAGTGTCCCATTGAAATTTGTTTTTTTATTGCATGTTTCAGAGGGAGAGAGTTGGGAGAAAGGGACAAAAGAAGGCAATGAGGTAGAGAGAAAAGACGGGGAAGAAGAGGTAGGAGAAGGATAAACGGGGAAAGAGGAAAGGAGTGAGAAATTCAGAGAAAGTAACAGAGACAGTCAGAGGCAGGGTTCCTATGGACGGCTATAAACCTTCTTTATTGTTCTCATTGCTTCAGAAGGATATGTGATAATTAGAACAAGTCCTCTCTTTCTGTTCTCATTTGATCCGTTTAGGAAACATCGCAGCATCCTCAAGTTTTAACTGAATAATCTGGGGCGTCTCCTATGTATGAAGTAACCAACTATATGCCAGGTTTCAAATCTGCCAGGCTAGACACTTGTTAGGAGTTTTAATTTGTTAAATTTTTAATTTTTTAATAAAATATTTTTATTGGTGTTTTGAGTGTTTCATACATCATTTCTCAGTCCAATTATATACACTCATTTTTCCATGCCCCTATCCCACCCAGGTTCATGCATTCTGCCATACATGTCTTGTATCTTTTTCAGTCTTTTTAAAGTTTTTCTCCTTTTCTTTTTAAATTTTTTTTTTCTCAGCCGGGCATGGTGGCTCACGCCTTTAATCCTAGCACTTGGGAGGCAGAGGCAGGTGGATCTTTGTGAGTTCAAGGCCAGCCTGGTCTACAGAGTGAGTTCCAGGACAGCTGGGACTATAGGGAGACCCTGCCTCAAAAAGACCAATATATATAGTATTTATTATATATATTATATATATATATATATATATATATATTATATAAAGTTTTTCTCTCAGAGTTAACTGTTTCAGTCAGTTGATCCGATCCTTGGTTGGTCGTTGTTCCCTCCCCATTGCATTGTTCCAAAGTATTGACCGTATATGTGTCCCATATATACCAAAGATGACCTCTGAAAAAATAAACTGTATGTTATCCTCCAAATATGTTAGTAGGTTACATTTTATTTCCTTTAATTTTAATTACTGAAAATTGAATACATATTTTATACACATAACCACAATTACCACAAATTACAAAGTCTGAAAATAAGTGGTCATTTAATTCTAGAGCCCGTTAAAGGTTTCACAGTATAACAGCATAGTTTGCCTTCAGATAAAAAGAAATATATTACAGACTTCCTCAAGCTTCTTCATACTAGGGATTATGGCTGCTAGCATCCACAAATGAGGATACAATTTGCCTTTTTTTTTCTGGGACT
>VZQC01013306.1:917833-1019921 GCA_009823505.1 Rhizomys pruinosus
CACGCCCCCTCTTCCGCAGATTGTTCCCTAGGCTTAGAAAAGGGGCACAGGTGGATGAGAAGCAAAACACTCTACTTTCTCTGGAGCTGATGTCTTGGTCTCTAGTCAGTTCTGGCTGTTTTCTTTCATGGGCTGCCAACTTGTCCAGGCTTAACCTTTCGATCCTACTAATGAAGCACATGCAATTAGATATTTAGGTATTTAAACAGTATAATATATAGCCTTTCGATCCTACTAATGAAGCACACACAATTAGATATATGGGTATTTAAACAGTACTAATTGTTATGGTAGGTTACTTTGGTATAGACACAGATGTTTGGATGGTATGAAGATGCTTATGTGTTAATAAATGTAAAATTGATTTCCCATTGGAACAATGAGTTTTGATTGTTACACTTATGGAGAAATCCCAAAAGACCACAAAGTAAATTAGAAACCATGAAGAATAATTTTTTTATTTTTTATTTGGGACTAACAATTATCAATTAAATCAAAAGTTGGGATATGCAAATTAACAATCCACTTCTCTCATTGTCTGAAAAGACCTGTTATTTGGGCAAATACTAAAATACATGAATATTTCAATGTCTCTATAATAGGGACATCAAAAGTAAAATTCCATTTTGGTATACAGAATGATAGAGAAGAGGCACTGCTTGCTGATACAATCATCTTAATAAAATAAACAAAAATATTTTTATCATTTTTCTTAGCAACAAATCACTCGAACACTGTCTTTTGATATAAATCTCACAGTGATAAGAGCTCACAAATGATTTAATACTAATTAAAAAATCATCCTTTTGAAAAGCTTCTTCTGATTTTAAAAGGGGGCAAGTGCGCAGCAGATACTAAAGTTCACTTCCGTATGTCAATGGCCTATTAATTGGCACATGAGAAGCTTGTTGCAAACAATTAAAGATGGAATGTAAACCAAAGCAAAAAAGAGGTTACTAACAAAATCCAAATGACTTTATTTGGTAGAAAGAGCAAACATTAAACTTTCCCAGGAACATTTGTTTGATTTTTGGTATAGTTCTCTAACAATGTGAAACTGATACAGCTTTTTATCGGAGCTAGATTAGACTGAACACAAGAGATGGTAAATAAGGCAGATCAGATACTTCTCTTAATGAGAACCAGTTCTGAGGTTTGCTGTTCAGTTGCTCTCTTTCCACCTTTGCTTAATATATTGACTTTTCTGAACTCTTCTGCACTTTAGATTGTAACAAATTTCCCAAGACTTAAAGCCCAGGTTACAATAAAATCAAGGGTTTTAGATAAATGATAGAAATATAACTTATTCACTTCAGTCAAACAGAAGAAATAACCACAGATTTTAACCTAAGGATTGGATGCTTTCAATTTATCTATCACACACTATATTTCTAGTATTAATCAATACTGGTAAGCCAAGTAGAGCAATTAGGCTGCTATAGGAATTGGTGTTTTTTTTTTTTTTTAAATAGGATAGCCGTACAACCAGGATATCTATATTGCTATGTGCTTGTCAAAATACCTGTAGTAAAAGCTGGTATACCTGCCAGCTCAATTATTCTGGAACACTTTAACTGTAGATTATGATGTGAAATATTTCTAAAGCTGAAAAAAGATAATATTTTCTGTAAAATAAAGGAAATGACATTAAGTTTATTCATAAAACATGTTGACTCTCGACCCCATACTGAGAAGGTATTAGGATGCATATACTTTCCCAAAGTTCTTATAGTGAAGCAAGATTTAAAAAGGGAAGTTGTCTATCATCTTAGTCCATCATCAACATCAACAGACATCCACTATTCACTGAGTATCTTCAGTTTAGTGGTTAGAGAAACACTAAGGTGAAATCAACTCACCTGTATTCTTTAAAAACCTACACCTCACCTGCCTGGAAATACTGTGCAGCAGAGGCAGCCGTATGCCTGTATATCCCAAACCTAATTGGCTATTGGCTCTCTCCTTGGAGGAATAACCCATGGCTGATGCCACAAGCTTACATCCTCTACAGGTTAGGAGATGTTATAAGCCACAGTAAGACCCTGTCATATTTAACAGGAAAAAATGTAATTCATGGATTAACATATCACCCAAACATATGTGTCTATACCAAAGTAACCTACCATAACTATTAGTGCTGTTTAAATACCTATATATCTAATTGCTTGTGCTTCATTAGTAGGATCGAAAGGTTATTCCTAGACAAACTGTCAGCCCATGAAAGGAAACAGTCAGAATTGACCAGAGTCCAAGACAACAGCTCCAGAGAGAGTGGACTGTTTTTGCTTCTCATCCACCCGTGCCCTTTTCTAAGCCTAGGAAACAATCTGCAGAAGAGGGGGCGTGGTAGAATGTAAGGGCTGCAATTCGGGTGAATGGTGAAACTACAGCAATGTAGTCTGGACACTCATTTGATCAACTTGATTGAACACACAACCCCTCACCCCCCACTGGATGGTGGGGCTGTGGGGGTTTGGGCACAACAGCCTGCAAATTGGTTTCATATGAAGGATGCTTGTACTCATGGATCATCGCTTATAGCTAAAAAATGAAAAAGAAAAAAAAACTGAGAGAAAGATGCAGGACAGTTATGGCAAAATGCATGATCTGGGATGGGGTGGAGGTAGGGGGAAAGGGAAAGGGAAATATGCCTGAACTGAATTGGAAAATGATGTATGAAATGCACAAAGCATAAATAAAAAAATAAAAACCATATTTGTATGTATTGTTATTATTATTCTGGTCTTTTTGAAGCAGGGTCTCCCTATAGCCAAGGCTGTCCTGGAATTCACTGTAGACCAGGCTGGCCTTGAACTCACAGAGATCTGCCTGTCTGCCTCCAGAACGTCTGGATTAAATTAGTACTCCACCATGCTTGGCTTTTATGTATTCTCTCTCTCTTCTTTTTTTTTGGGGGGGGGGCTTTTGAGACAGAGTCTCCCTGTAGCCCCAGCTGTCCTGGAATTCACCCTGTAGACCAGGCTGGCCTTGAACTCACAAAGATCTGCCTGCCTCTGCCTCCCAAGTGCTAGGATTAAAGGTGCGTGCCACCACACCTTGCCTGTATTCTTAAAAAACATTTTTTTTCTGGATTTTTCTGTCCCTATCTATGAAGTAAAAGTTGTTGCTTTCCTTCACATGTTTTAGATTTTTCTTTTTCTTCTTCTAACATTCTCAAAATTTCATATTTCTTATGTTGTAGAGCTCTTGACTCAGTGTTCTTAAGAGGAGGTATGTGGTGTGTCTCTACAGGCATTCATGCCATGTTGTTCCTTCAGAAACAGAATACAGATTCCTGTTCAGTGTCTAAAGTTTTGGTTCATATCCATACAATAGGGCTTCATATTCAGGACACTGAACAGGCAGAAGAAATTCTCCTTCACTCTTCGTATAAGGCTACCTCATTCTATGTGCCTGAACGTTAAGCCAGGAAGATGGCTTGTCTTTAGCGTTTTCAACACTGTTAAACTGCAGTAACTTAGCTTTATAATGAGAGTTGATGTTGAACCAGGACCTGAAGAAGGGGAGAGATAGACACACACACACACACACACACACACACACACACACACACACACACAGAGAGAGAGAGAGAGAGAGAGAGAGAGAGAGAGAGAGAGAGAGAGAAAGAGAGAGAATTTTATACCATTTTATGCATTATATAACTGAGAGATATAGATAAATAGTTTAATGAGTCGATATAAACTGGCCATATTGAGTGTTTTGCAAGTTGTGCCATCATTCCATTTTTTTCTGTAGTTCTTTCATTTCAAATTCTTTACATTACTTTTTTATGTTTCATCAGCTAGCGAGAGTGATAGCTGCTCAATCTGCAGGTCATGTCCCTCAAAGGCAACTCACATGCACATGTGCATATACACATTTACACACACTTATAAATACACAGACCAACACACTCTTACATATACTCACACATTATTTGAAAACTAAAGTCCTATGGAAAGAATTACTGGCCTGTGTTTCTTCATGGCAAATGTTCCTATTTGTTTAGCTACTAAAGATAATGATGGCCTTTGGGGAACACAGCTCCTATTTACCAATAATGGTTGTCTAAAGAGTGATGAATTGAGTTGCAATTTCTAAAGAATATATATATATATATATATATATTCCAGAATCTTGGTTTCCTCAAAATATTTTATATAAAAAACCGTGGTAACAAAAGATCATATCTGCTTAGTTATACTTTGATACCTGAATAAGTTAAAGGATATTTGAATGGCACTATTTTATCAGACTTGTAGTAAGTTATTATCTTAAGAACGTAAAGTAGTTGAGGTAGTGTGAAATCTTAAGCTGGTTTTAATTTGCATTTCACCTTACTGTGGCAAGAATGGCCAAGATTAGAAAAACAAATGACACCAAATGCTGGAGAGGTTGTGGAGAAAGAGGAACACTCATCCACTGCTGGTGGGAATGCAAACTCGTTCACCCTCTATGGAAAACAGTGTAGAGAACTCTTAAAAGACGGAAAATGAGCCTAGTCATACCACTCCTGGATATATACCCACAAGGCTCATTCTATCACAAAGACACATGCACATCTATGTTTATTGCAACTCTTTTCACAATAGCAAAAATCTGGAAGCAACCCAAAAGTCTCTCAACCAAGGAGTGGATACACAAAATGTGGTACATCTACACAATGGAGTTCTATGCAGCAGTAAAGAAAGATGACATGATGAACTTTGCAGGTAAATGGGTGGAACTAGAAGACATTATGCTAAGTAAAGTAACACAGTTCTAGAAAAACAAATGACGTATGGTGTCCCTCATTTGTGAATGCTAGCATAAAATCCCTAGTTGCAAAGCAAACTGAGCATTGTGTATGTTATATTTCTTTTTTATATGAAAGCAGCAGTATGGTTAAAAGGTGAACCCCTTAATGGGCTTGAGAATTAGCCTACCATTTATGTTCAGATTTTGTAATATAGTTATATGAGTGGAGGATATGTATGCATATTTTAAAGTAATATAAAATTAAAGGGGAAAACGTGAAAAAAAAAAGACTGAAAGATGCAAGACATGTATGGCAGAATATCAGAACAGGGGAGGGGCGGGGGGCATGGAAAGGAATGTGTCTAAATTGAACTGCGAAATGATGTATGAAATACACAAAACATCAATTAAAAAAGAGTGTAAACTAGTCAAAGAATCCTAATATGAGCATGTACTCTTGCTGAAGGACATCAAAATAAGTATTTTTTCAGTAATTTTAAAATAATCTATTTCCCATAAATTTAAAAATAAATTCAATATACATGTCACAATTGAATTTTATTGAGGTTTTGTATTTGCATTTCATACAAGATTTCTTAATCAAATTTAGGCCCATTCTCCTTCCTTGCACCACCCCCCAGAGTTCATGCTTTCTGCCATACATGTCTTTCATCTTTTTCTGAGCCTATTTTGAATTTTGGTGTGCAGAAGTTTACTGTATGAGGCAGAAGTTTACTGTTTCAGTCAGTTCTTTGTTGCTGTTATTCCTTCCAATTTTTATCACTCCAAAATATGCCTACATATATGGCAGTTGCATTCATATAAAGAAAAATTGTATATTACTTTACAATTTTAAAAAACCCAATTTGAGTATTTTTATCACATTTTGGGGAGGTTTTCATCAACATATGTCTGCAGGATTTTCAAACTGTATTCTTTAATATTTACAATTAAAATTGGTGAGATCTTAAACACCCAAGACATTAAAAAATCAACCCCTGTGCCAGGGAGTAATTGGGGCTAAGATAAAAGTTACAGTCCACGAAAGGCTGAATATTGATCTGTTCAGTTTGCCTCCATTATTGCTGATCTTTCAGGATTTAAATATCGATTGCACACTGCCGTTACAATAAGCTAGAGCAAAGGCTTGTCCATATTGCAATGTTGGGCAAAAGCAAAGAGTTTTAACCTCAATAAGCCTCTGGCCTAGTTATAAAATGCCATGCTCATTCTAAATCTTCAGCCTAGCTATGAAAAAATTAATAATTTATTAAAACATATTTTATTGCAGGGCTTTCCCTTCTGTCTCTCTGGCAGGATGCCAGTATACACTATGAAGTAACAGTTGGAAAATGACCTCCACTTCTTCAAATGAGTTGTTTCTTTGGTTTGGCTTAATATTAATCATTTACTTGGAAAAAATGCCAGAGCTCCTTCTCAGGATGGCTCCACTTTCATCCTCAGTGTGGCTCTCGGCCAGAGTCTAATATGACATCAGAGTGATGTTAATGTGGCCGTGGCCGCCATGCTAGAGTTATAATGCATCGCTCTGATGATATATTAAGCACTGACTTGGAACATGAATATATAATTGTTCATGACAGAACGAAGCATGATTTAATATCTTCCCTGCCCCTCTCCTCTTCAAACCCCTCCCCAAATTGCTGAGGGTCATGTGTTCTCATTGTGTTCCCACTATTTGAAGTTTGGTATTCTGAACAAATATTGGAAAACACCTTCCAAACCCTGTTTGTTTGAAATATTTAATACATAATAGAGTACTCAAACTACATCTACTTTGCCTTTTTTCTTATAAAGCAGACTTGATTTTTGCCCTCCCTCCCAATAAATGGAATAATGCTAGTTATAGATTAAATACTTGATTGTCATAGATCAAGAAAACATAAAACATTCTCTGAAATGTCTTACGCTGAAAAGCATTTGTTTTCAATATGTCTAGAAACAGTATTTCTAAACTCCCAGCCTACATTTCAGAGAAATAATGTATTTCAAATTTTAGCAACCCAGCAGAATCAACTCCTGTCAGATTGCCTCATTGACATTTATTTCTTATAATAATCAGCAAAAAAAAAAGTATTATTGTGAAGAAAATCAGAAGGCAATAAGTTCATGCTGCCCTTGAGTCTTTGAGCCTTTCTATTCATCTTCCTTGTTTTCTGGGATATCTGAGATGTCAGGGATGTAACTTTGAGAAATGTTACCTTAAATTTATCATCCTGAGAGGACGTGAAGGGGACTGATCACCCTCTTATTGCTCTCGGGTTTCTAACATATAAAATTCTTTGGCCTTGTAAGGTGCAGGAAAATGTACAGCTCACAGTTTGTGCCAGTTTCCTCTTTACCATTTTTAGGTTTTATTGATAAAATATTTCAAAAATAATTGCTGGTTAAAAAACTCAGCTTCATCTTTTTCTTCAAGTTCTTTTTTGCAATCATAGATTCATTTCAGAAGAAAATTCTACTATTTTTTCTGTAATTGGCAAATACCAAACAGGTTTGCCTGCTCAGCCCTTAGTTCAGTAACTGTATTTGTGTGACATATTTTTGAATAAAAGTTTCTTTTTTAGCTTTTCATTTATGATTTTCCAATATTATTTTTGTGAGTTATTCAAGAACTTCCAACCTCTTTATATATTGGTGGGGAAACTAGGTATTGTCTTTGCCCTAACCTGAAGCACAGTTTTCAGTTTAACTCCCTTAACACATACATCTTTTCTAAGCGTGCAGACTCAGGCTGAGGTTCAGTACATTTTAGGGAAGGCTACGCTGGTGAATAGTGACAAGAAACCATGTAGAGTGCATGGGGGTTAGATTTTACAACTATATTTTCATCAGTTTTCTCAGTTGACCAGAAAATTTTCATAAAACCATACAAACATGACTTCATAAACTAACATTAGACATATTCAGCTGAGTATAAGTAAATTTCTAATAGTATAGTTTTCTTTAAAACTATTTTACAAGTATATATGAGTATATAATTATAAATTTGGTAACTTCATTTTTTATTTTTTGTTTATTATTATTATTATTTTTTAATTTTTTAAATTAATTTTTTATTTATTTCTGTATGTGTATGAATGTACTGTCTGCATGCAGGTCTGTGCACCCGTGTCGTGCAATGCCGCGGAGGTCAGAAGAGGGTGTCGGATTCCCCTGGAACTGGAGTTCTCCTGGAATTGGAGTTTCAGACGGCTCTTCGGCTGCCATGTGGGTGCTGGGGATCGAACCCGGGTCCTCTGCAAGAGCGTCGGCGCTCCTAACCGCTAGGCCATCTCTCCAGCCCTATTATTATTATTATTATTATTATTATTATTATTTGGGGGATATTTTTTGAGACAGGGTCTCCCTTTAGTCTCAGCTGGACTGGAGCTCACTCTGTAGACCAGGCTGGCCTTGAACTCACAGAGATCCACCTGCCTCTGCCTCCCAAGTGCTAGGATTAAAGGTGTGTGCCACCATGCCCAGCTATTTTTTTTATTTTTTTTAACAATGATTCATTTGCATTTTATTTCATCAAGAGAAGAAACAGAAGCTGGCTTTTCCACACCAACCAATATTTTCTCATTTTAAAGTTTGGAATGTTTTCCATAATGAGCTGAATAAAAAAAATCTATGTGAAAAATATATATTTATATTAAAAAGATTCAAGTTTACATGTAAAACATTCAATGGATAAGTTTCTTTTGTCTTTGATTCCATGTTGCTGGAAAAAGTTTGACCAAGCTTGCATGCTTATTTATTCTTAGCTGAAAGTTACTTTTGGCAACTTCATTTTTTAAAGTAGAAATGGTAGTGCAATATGATTAAAAAATAAAAATAGCAAGGGATGAAAGAAAAGAGTACCTGAATATAATTCACTGTGAGTACTATGACTTTGGGAAAAATATAATTTTCAATTAGTTTAGCTTCACAAACAACACTAAGATAACATTACCTCTATTGTATACATCATTGTGAGAAAGAAGTTATATACTCAGACAAGTATATATCAGTGCTTGGAATGAATACATAAACCAATACTCTTTATTATTAAAATTATTAAAACCATGTATGAGATTTGAGCTTCCGTTTATACATTTTTGTACAGGCCCTTCATTATTAAGGAAAAATTCCATCTGCTCCTTTTTTGATTCTCTGGTGCTGGGAATCAAACCCAGTATTTCTATATCTTATTTTGCTCCATCTCAACTCTTTCTAAATCCATGTTCCTGCCCACATTCCAGTGTACTCAGGGCTCTTCTTTGCCTAAAAATTTCTGTTAAAATCAGAAATTTTAACATTTCTTGAGAGCTGTTGGAGATCCATCTAGACACACACACACACACACACACACACACACACACACACACACACACACACGTGTTTTGGCTTTATCTCACATTGCTCCCCAACATCACATTCTACATCGGTTCTGGCGGGGGGGGGGGGGGGGGGGGAGGCGTCTTCACTGAAGTGGAACCTCCATCTTGACCAATCATTGAAATTCAGGTCATTAATGATCTAGGCTGCTACTGAAAGTTTGCTTCACTAATCAGCCAATGACCAACTCTTGGGACCCTGTCTGAAATGCAGAATGCAAGAATGTAACTTGGGCCTATTGATTCAGAATCTTCCTTTCAGTATATTCTATAGGTGTTTATTTTACAGATGCCATTTTGAGAAATGTCAACCTGAAATGGTGTTAGTCATCACTTTAATCAATGTTCAGAATGTTGGATTCTTGTACTCCAATCCCAGGCACTATTGTTCTCTTCATTTTAATGATATCCTAGGAATTCTATCATCAAAATTTCTAATGAATTAAATATATAATTAAGAATGAAAAGCACCAGTCAGAGTTTGAATGAGACCAGGGCAGAAGCTATGTGAAGTTTTCAAATTATATTTATTTATTTATATTTATTTATTTGTTTATTTATTTTTGTCTTTTTTGAGTCAGGGTCTCCCTTTAGTCCCAGCTGGCCTGGAGCTCACTATGTAGACCAGGACAGCCTTGAACTCACAGAGATCAGCTTGCCTCTGCCTCCCAACTGCTAGGATTAAAGGTGTGTGCCACCACACCCAGCTTAAATTATTTACAGGAAGCTACCAAGTTCAATTAAATGAGTCATGTAGGTAAAATAAAAGTTTTCATACAAACTTCAGATCAGACTACTATTTATTGCTGTTCAGACGTGGAGTATTTTATCAGGAAAACATAACAATATTCCACACCCAGCAATAAATAGTGTGCTTGCTAATCTCTCAGATTCTCTGGCTAGAGATTTATTATTGTGTTTACATTTTTGATAAGGAAGCTACACCTTAAAGATATTGAATAACCTGGGCAGCAAGTTTTACCATCAATATATCTACGTTGGTCAAATCCTATGCAATTTACATTCCCACAGAAACAGTCAAACAGCAGGGAAGAGCAATGGTGATATTATCACTCTTAAGTGTCTCTGAGTTTCTCTCCACTGGACTCTCCCATCTTTCACAAATCCTTGCAGAAACTACCTACACTCTGAATCCAGTTCCATCTTCTCCATATATCCAGTTTTCTGAGATAACAGTGTAAAATGTAAACTGCTTCCTGCTGTTTTTGCTGTTCCCTAGGTGGCTCCTGCTCTACTGCAGCCCACCCTTATCGCCCCTGGCTCCAAGCCATTGTTTCTTTCTTTTCTGTGGCTTTCAGGGCTTTACCATTTTCAGTATTGGAGATTTTCCTGATTATTCCTGAAGGTCTTGTTAAATAACATTTAAGGTCTACTAAATATGTCTGCATATCTAAATTAACTTTAAATATTTAGACTATGGAATTTTCCTTCCTTCCTCCCTTCCTCCCTCCCTCCCTCTCTCCCTCCCTCCCTCCCTCCCTCCCTCTCTCTCTCTCTCTCTCTCTCTCTCTCTCTCTCTCTCTCTCTTTCTTTGAGACAGGGTCTCCCTTTAGTCTCAGCTGGCCTAGAGTTCGCTATGTAGACCAGGCTGGCCTTGAACTCACAGAGATCTGCCTGCCTCTGCCTCTGTCTCCTGAGTGCTGGCGTGCGCCACAACGCCCCGCCTAAGACGGGTCTTAGCCCCCCTGTGGGTGCTGGGAATCGAACCAGGGCTCTTAACCGCTGAGCCATCTCTCCAGCGAAACCTGTTTCTTTTATATACGCTGGGTCAATCTCGTGGCGGTCCTCTTGGGACTCTGTTGCGGTACGTATCCCTGTCTCACCTCACAAACTAGCGTCAAGTTCCAGATCCAGTACATCCTCATCCTAGCCCAATTTCAAGTCCCTTAACCCGGCTTACCCTTCATTGTCGGGCCACTTCCGGTGCGCTTTGATGCCGCCTCTCTCAAGCCTCACGCATCCTTTTCCTTATTTCACGAGGTTCAGCTGTTTTCAGCCACCAGGAGTCTTTCTGGTTAAAAGTGTGCTGCGCTAGAAAACTGAGCGTTCCTAGCGCCATGCAGACTTGCTCTTTCCATGCCGTCAGAGTTTAGCTATGGCGCCTCACGTGGCGTCATTGAAGTGCGACGGCTTTGGGAGGTGCATGCGCGTTGTGGGGTCTGGGAGGTGCACGTGTTGAGGGGTCTGGGAGGTGCATGCGCGTTGTGGGGTCAGCTCCGCAGCTGCGTGAAGGGAGACCTGCTTAACGCCCATGCTGTGACCTGTGGCGTCAGCTTTGTGTGTTCTTAGATGGCGTTGTTTTGTTTTGTTTGTTTGCTCTTTGCCTTTCTCTCACAGGCCGGAGCAGTAGGGTTGGGTCAGGATTTATGGCGTAGGGCGGGGCGAGCCAGCTAGACTAGGACACAAGGTGAGGTTGGGGACCAGGAAAGACCTGAGGGTGGGCGGCGATGGCCGACCAGTCTTAGGGATTCCTTTTTTTGAGACAGTGTCATACCAGGTAACCGAGACTGGCTTAAAAGAGGTCTCACTCTCATTGCTCATAGCCTCACTATGTTCTCCTTTCTCTCTGCTCACTTTTTTCCGTCCTCTCCTTCTGTCCTCTTGCTCTCTTGTATTGCCAATGTGCTCAGGCTGCCCCACAACATTTCAGGTGTTGACATGTCCAGTACTGCTTAACATAAAATAACACAGAATTACAACCCAAGAAATCCTAAACCCTGTTTCTCAAACTAGGATTTCTGAACATATGCCAAAGGTCCATGAGATCTGTGTTCCTCCTCTTCAAAAGGAGTTTATATAGTACTCAGATATTTAAAACCACTGAAGGGTACTGGATCATAATATGCACTCTGTCTAGCCAGCAGCTAGACCCAAGCACTCAGTACAGTTAAGGGAGTGTCTGGGCAGCACCCAGGCAACCTAAGAGGGCTGAGCCTGGCCTTAGAGTCACACACCCTTCCCCATGGCAGCAATAATGTTTTGTCTTTTATTATACTAATAGGAACTAATATTTGGAGCCTCAAAAACGTTTTCTATGTTCGGTTTGGTGAACAGGCCTGTTATCTTACTGCTCCAGAAGCTGAGGCCAGGAGGATATACAAATTTGAGACCATACCCGCTACTGTAAGTCAAGCTGAATCAAACTAAATTTTCTTTCCTGGGACACATTTGTCTCCAGGGTAAAAGATAAATTTTACAAAGCATCTTTCTGGCATTTCCAGAGACATCGTAATGCTTACCAGATGCAGTCTCCATCATCTTTCCATGTTGTATATCAGAAGTCTTCCAAACGCGGGCCTTATCGCCTCTCTTATTCTAGGTACCCCAGTATATAGAAGAGACAAGGAGCCTTTACCATATATGGGGGCTTCGGTCCTGGCACTTCACTTGGAGGGAGTATCCATTGATGATAAATACAGAGAATCCTATTTGTATATTATTCAGTAGTGCATAGCATTAGAGGAGGTTATTTTGTTATTTATGGTTCTGTAGGATAACCCATTTTCGTTTATCATTGATCAATTAGGGACGTTTCGGATCTTTACAAGAGAATACTCTATACAGCTGGTCCAATCTACCTGGGAAAGCGCCGTCAATTCAATCTCATCATTCATGATTTCTCCTTTATTCTAGTGGTGGGGAGTTAGAAGTATCCATGTATTAGAACCTTTGCAGCACCTAGAAAGTAATTGCATGTGCTTTGCTTATTAGCGTAGATTGAGAGTTACTTGGACAATCTGCAGCCCATGAGAAGAACGAGGCGCATGAATGGTGGAGCTGGGACCCAAGAAACAAGCTCCGAGAAAGTAGATACCTGTTTTGGGCTCTCAGTCTACCTGTGCCCGTTTTCTAGAGCCTAAGGGATACAAATCTGCGGGTAAGGGGGGCCCGAGAATTGAAAGGTAGACTTGCGATGGAGTGAATGGTGGAACTACAATATAATTGATAGTGGACACCGTATATGATCAACACACTTGATTTGAACAATACAAGCCCCCCTAGACTGGAATGTAGAGGTAGGCATTATGCTGAGTGGGGTGTTGGCACCGCTCGGCATAGATTGGTTCTGTGTGGTGCAAGTTGGTTTTCTTCAAACGAGAGGATGCTTGTATATTCACAATAGTGCACTTATTGTATATAAAAAATGCAGAACGAAACAAAACCAGAGAAGATGAGAAAGAGTTACGCAGACATGCATGATCTCAGATGGGTAGGGTGGGGTGTGGGGGTAAGGGGCGGGATATACGTACTGACTGATTGTGGAAATGATGTATGAAATCGCAAATGTCATAGAATTAAAAAAAAAAAAATTACAAGGAGCGCACATGGCCTTTAATCCAGCATTGGAGGCAGAGGCAGAAGGACTCATTGCAAGTGTAACTAGAGAGTTCCAGGCCTGGTCTCACAAGGTCCAGGACATGCTGGACATACAAGGGACACCTTCTCGAAAAAAGGGACAAAAAAAAAAAAAACATGAGAGGGGGGCAAGCTTTCTCACAGCCAACCTACTGTTTTTACTCATACCGAAAGAGTAAGCCTGAAGACATCATAGTGTACTCTTGGTTGTGCAGAAGCAGAATCTTGAAGCCAGCCACCACTTGCTGTGCCGTCATTATGTCCACCCACTGCTTAAGCTGATCTTGCAAAATATGTGATTAAGTAATCTCAGTACTTGGGAGAGAGGCAGAGTAGTACGCAAGGATAGAGCAACCACAAGTTCAAAGGCAGCCTACTCGTACATAGAGGAGTTTTTTGTTTTTGTTTTGTTTTGTTTTTTTGTCTTCTTGAGACAGGGCTCCCTGTAGCCCCAGTTGTCCTGGAACTCACATTGTAGACCAGGCCGGCCTTGAAACTCAACAAGATCCACCTGCCTCTTTTTTTTTTAAATATTATTTATTTTGTTATGTTATGAATGTACTGTCTGCATGTCAGGTTTTGTGCACCCGTGGTTCGTGCAATGCCTGTGGAGGTAGAAGAGGGTGTGATTCCCAACTGGAGTACTGGAGTTTCTCCTGAATTGGAGTTTTCAGACGGTTCTTGGCCGCCATGACCGGTCCTCTGTAAGAGCGGTAATGGTCGGATTGGCCTCTTAAATCTAGGTGTTGTCCATCTCTCATGCCCGCCGCCTGNAGTAATTGTTTCAATATCTAGTACAGGAGACCCTTTGTAATCACCATCCCCTCTTTCACATTGATAGACATAATACCCTTCATAATTACATAGCAAACCCAATTTGTATATTTATCATCATCTTCATAAAATATTGGACTTATAAGGGAATTCATATTTAATATTTTAAAATGTATCTAAAATAATTTTTAACTTTTCATTTGCCTTAAAGGTTGTTTTCATTTCCTCAAAATCATTTTCAATATGTAATTACCATATATCAAGTACAATTTTAATAAATCAAGTTATGGGCTGGAGAGATGGCCTAGCGGTTAAGAGCGCCGACTGCTGTTACAGAGGACCCGGGTTCGATCCCCAGCACCCACATGGCGGCCGAGAACCGTCTGAAACTCCAATTCCAGGAGAACTCCAGTTCCAGGGGAATCCAACACCCTCTTCTGACCTCCGCGGCATTGCACGACACGGGTGTACACACCTGCATGCAGACAGTACATTCATACACATACCAAAATAAATAAAATTTTAAAGAAGGAACAAATCAAGTTAACACTCTCATACGTATCAGTGTTAGATATATTTAGAAATAATACTAATTATTATAAAGCCAAGCACAACTGTCAGGACCAAATCCATTGCAACAGTGAATTCTGTGTGTTTGAGTATACAAAACATGTAATTTCAAGTACGGTCATGTTATCATGATTTTTGGGTTAATCAGTTGCTTAGCTTGGACTTGGTAATACATCTACTTGAGCCACATCCTACCTTATAAGGTCCGTATCCTTTTCACACTATTTACTTCCATGTTACACATAATTTGTAATCTCCACTTAACCAAATTTGGCTCCATATACGTGATAAATAACACTACTAAATAAGTTTGAAGACAATAATTTGGGAAACTATAATGGATATTCGAAAGCCACAGTATATTTTTCTCTGTTAGTAAAAACAACTTTAAGACTTCATACAAATGTGTGAGCAAATCTTCCACTTAATATCTTTCATCTTACTGAAGGAATCCTGTGAAAAATTAGCAAGGTCTCGAACAGAATTTAAATTCTCACTAGCCAATGGAATCCTGCAGTTCCATTAACACAAGAGCTTGACATAGTTGAGATTTACACTGCCAGAAACTCTCTTTGATTTATAATCTGGTAATCCTTTTATCCTCCATTTATATGCAGTATAACTTGACGTAAGTGCAAGAATGCCTCTGCTAATAGAATTCACGAAGATTGGACCAAGTCGTTTTAGATCATAAAGGTTCTGTGAAAATGGAAAGAAAGGGAAAGGCTAGGCCTGGACAGGATGGGATGATGGGGTCTGGCTTTAACATAGTCTCATAAAATGGAATTCTGGTTAAAGCCACTGATTTTAGAAGGTTTGATTGGCATAACATTCTCTTTAGATGAGTCTGTTCTCTCAACTCAGTTCACATAAAGTATTTTACCAGTCCTCAAATCACAGGCAATTTGGGGCACTTGTAATTTTTAACAGTTTACATTAAAAGGTTATTGACTTATTAAGTGTATGTAGGTGAAATAAAGCAAAGAAAGAGGGATCAGGGGAGAAAAACAACCATAAACATCATTTAAGCTGGGAAAATTCTGGGATGTAAAGCTGAGTGCAATAAAGAACTTTTCCCACAACTACTTCATTTGCAAAGTGATATCTTTTAATCAGACAACAATCAAAACAAGGAAAAGCAGTAAAGTAAAGATGCGAGTTTTATATGAGTTTCCCTCTTCTTCTATCATCTGCCTAACCACCACACCCCCAATTCCCAGCCCATTATATCTTACTTGTTGGTTACACTTTAAATTTGTAAATATTTTCCCCAAGGTTTCATCACTCAATAATAAATCCTGTTTCTGTCTCTTTCTACATCCCAATGTTGAAGTTGAACAAATGTTCTTTTTTTTTTTTTCACAATTTCACTACACATTTGGTTATTCCAGTTAAACTTCATTATATATCTCCCATTGATTCATGACATATGAACAAAAAACTCTATAGGACTATAACAAATGAACGTAAACCATTTCTAGAATACATGTGCAGAGTGTGTTTCAGTATGAAGAGGTCCTTCTCCTAATATGGTGTGACCTAGAGTTTCAGCCGTTTTAATATATTTGCATTTTCTGTGAGTTAAATATAGTTATCCCATCAATAACTACTTTGTTGTGTGTTTGATGTGTTTTTGATTTGCCATTTCAAAATTTATGTTTTATGACATTCCTTATACTTATCTAAGCTGGAGTCAAACATTTATGGTAATTTCAGCATTTCTGGTATAATAGTAAAGCAAATTCCACAGTTATCTACAATGAAAAATTACTTCTATGCTAAATAGTTTTACAAATAGTAGATATATGTACCTAATTATATTAAGTTAATAGTTGGATATGATTTTAATGATCAAAAATCAGAGAGAGAAGGAGGAAGAAGTCAGAATAGGAGTAAATGGAAAAGTCAGAGTGGGAAGTAGGTAAGAGGAACATTAAACTAACAATATTCAGCAAGAAATTAGACAGGTGGAAATATTGGAATTGCTGTCCTTTCAGGTGATGAGACTCAGCTTCAAATGAAAGAATGCTACTGCCAGGATCCTGTACTACAAACACTCTAGCTCACAGTTTGAAAGGAAAACTAACCCTGCCATCATAAAAGTTATACAGCTTAACTCTTTCTCTATTAAAATGTACATATTTATTAATTATTATTATTAAATTTCTTAATTTTAGAGTATTAGAGGACACTGTAGAAATTTTGTTGACTCATTAGAAAGACCTAATGTGATATTCTGCACAATGAGACACTGTATTAAAAGCCTGTATTTATAGTGTTAATTTTAATTCCCCATTTGAACCATTATCCTATAGAAGAAGAGACAAGGTAAATCTAAAAGTTAAACTGAGATCCTTGCCTATTTAGTTTTCCAATTTGCTGAACATGCATGGGGACTTTTTCTTTCCTCCAAATAGTATTCTCTAAACATGATTCACTCCTCCTTCTGTCTAACTGCCTCTCTCTTTTGTTTCTCCCCATAATTTCTTTCTCTCAAATCGTTTTTCAGCTCAACACCACACATTGAACCTTGTCTGTCAGTATGTCAGTTCTTAATTCCATTCATTTGTTCACAATGATGACCAAAGACAAATAATTAAATTGCTTTCTAAAGCAAGTAACATTTCTTGAATTATCATATATTACAGCATTTCATGATTCCGTCAAAGTGAATCAAAATATTCACTACAATTTGTATTCTTCCCTATGACTTGCAATCTGGTTGTACTGAAATAAAATTAGGATGTTGCACGGAATTAATTTAAGCATTATACTGCATTATAGTAAAAGTACTCATCTGTGTAGAGCATCACTGGAATGCATTATCCCTGATTTTCTAGACAACAATTACCTCCTTGATAAAGTAAAATAATATCATAGCTGCATTCATTTTTTAGGAAAATGCATAATTCTGGTAACAATAAAGAAATCAGTGCATTCCGGTGTTATAAGATTTATGCCATTTTCAAAGAGAAGCATGCAACATTTAAAGTCTTGTGTCTCTTATGGAAAAAGTTCAGTGACAGATTGTAAGTACTATGCCATCTTAAGCTGAAGTAGGCAAAGCATTGAACAGGACATTAGCATGATCTGCAAAAATTAACTTAAATCTCTACTGTTATGTTTTTAAGAAGACAGTGTATATGTACATATATGTATATTTAACTAAAAATTCAATGAAGAATAAAATTGTTATAAATAAACAACAAACCCTCCATTAGTTTTGAAAGAATGCTCTTGTAAAGTTAGTTTTCTTAAAGGTGGGAACAAGGAGTCTCTCCAGAGCCCTGGGAAAGAGTCAGTGCACCTGAAAATATAATTATAGGTTGTTTTATTGTGAAAAGTTCTTTAGAATAACTTATAGAAGTCATATATTTTTAATTCATATATTTTTAATTTAATTATTAATAGTTTTAAATCTTTCAGGTTGTTAGGAAAGCTACTTAGCTCCTTGAATCTAAGTTGTTCCATCCTGTAGGATGGAAATTCTTACCAATATTACTGAACAGAAAAAGAATATGAAAAATAAAAGCCACTAACATCATGTGTCACAAGACAATTCTCGTCATTCCTTCCTTTCATAGGTGTTTTTCATTTTTTCAAGGATTTCATGTTTATCAGGTAATCATTTCTTACATCTTTTAACGAGTGCTTTAATAAAAATGTCTGCTTCTAGTAATACATGGCTTAATTACCTGAATTATTAAAGACTTATGATAACACATATGGATATATATATATTCATTATCTCTAAAGTCCTTTTATCTCACTGCATTTTTCCCATTTTCCTTTTAGGTAAATAACATGGTATTCATCATTATATTTTTATTGATGTACTTTCATTGAGTAGCAAAGTATTTAAGATATATTTTGCAACAAATATACTTGCTGAATTTAAATTATAATCAATACCCATGTGTTTAATTATTTATTGTACTGCATTTATTTTTATTAAATTTTGTGGTTTAACAGGGGTATATAAAAAGTAAAAAAAATAATATTTTGGGTAATACCAAACAATCACAATTATTTTAGTTTCAAGTGCCAAAATGACAAGCTCAAGATACATAATAAGAATGCAATAAAAGCAGTAAGACAGGGAAAACCTTTTTCATCACATTGAGCTCTAGAAATTCACTCAAATTATTTGGACAAAAGAATGTTGTCACTATGTTAATATAATATAATGCAATATAATATAAGTACCAATATGTATAATAAAAATATAAAATTATGAAATTTAATATATTATACTATAAGAGCTAATGTAAGATTTAAACATATATTTCTGTCCTGGATCCCATAGATCCCCAAACATTACAGACTATTTTCGTTGCTCCTGGTTACTGTACAGAAATTGACAGTGAGACTCTATTGCTCGAGACAACACAAACTCCAGACCTTAGACATGGAGAAATGAAGCGGGTGCTGACCTGTAAGCTTCATCTCTACTGGGTCGGGTTCAAAATGCTGGAAAGTGCTTAGCATGCTGCTTGGGGAGAAAAGTAATCATTTACCTCAGCTACCTGTGAACACTGCAAGCTATGGTAATGACTAGTCTGGCAGTATATGCCCACTGGCTCCATAGAGGCACAGACGGTATGGGTGCAATCCACCACAATCTCGTACTTAAGTCCAGATCCAAGAAATAGAACCCATACCTTTGGAAGATGTTGGAGCTATGTATCTGTAGCTAGATAGGTGATAGGCCCTGTGAGAGAAATTACTATACATCCTACTGAATGAACACAGTATTAAGGAAGTCCTAAAGAATCATTTCTATACCATAAATTGGAGAATCAACTTTCATCAGAGAAGCAATTAACTTTCAGTAGAAGAGAGTTAACTTAGGGACCCACAACTGATCAACATGGCGATAATAAGAAGAGACTGTGGACTGCTCAACTCCAAATGGGACATTCATGTCACATCCTTATCTCTAAGGCTTAAAGTTTCTTCATAGAAATGAGAGCAGAAAGATTGCCAGATTGATGGACAAAAACAACAACAACAACAACAACAACAACAACAACAACAAAAACCACAGTATATTCCAGACACTGGGGGAGTTACACATATGAATTCAGAGTAATTGTGACAACATGCATAAGGTCTATGCAAGCCAAAGCCAGACAAACTGCCAGCATGGAAAAGGGAGGTGGGCATGAGGTCTCACCCCTAGGTGAGGAGCTATTGGCATTTTGTAACCACTGCCACGAAGAGTCCAGGTGTTTCGCTTGGTCAGTTGACCACAGTCCAAGGCAGATTCCTCACCCAAGACAATTTGGGCAACACATAGTGGAATCAAGAGGGAAGAAAAGAACCTGAAGTAGGATGGGCAGGGAGGGGGGTAGAACCTGAAGTAGGATGGGCAGGGAGGGGGGTAGAACCTGAAGTAGGATGGGCAGGGAGGTGGGGGTAGATGCTGCAGGAACTGGGGAAGTGGAAAAGTATGATCAAAACACATTGTATGAAGTTCTCAAGGAATTAAATACTAATATTTATAGTGAAATAAAAATGTGCTTACTGTCATACAGAATTGCTTTTGATGGCAGTCTGAAAATTCAAGTGATTAATAAAAGCCTTATTATTTAAGCTTGGTAATATTCACCTTTGGACTCTGAACTCATTTTATCATCTGTTAGAATTCATAGGATTTCAGATTTGCAATAAAAGCCACCATGTTCTTATTCTGAATCTTAGTTTATTAAAATCAACTGAGTAGTAACTTTTAAGACCATAATAGTAGAAGACTCGCATTATAAGCAAGGCAAAAACTTTCATCTGAAGACTAGGAAGTTTTGTGTAAGTCATCGAAGACAAGTCACCTAAAATATAGGAGGATCTTGCACTTTTTTTGCATTTATTCAGAGAGAGAGAGAGAGAGAGAGAGAGAGAGAGAGAGGTGAGTTTGTGTGTGTGTGTTTGCATGTGTGTGTGTGTTTGCACATACAGGAGTGTGCTCACCAGGGCATATGCATGGAGGTCAGAGAAACACTTTTGGGCATTGGTTCTTTTTTTCTACAAAGTGGGGCCTGGTGATCAAATCAGGTCATAAGGCTCAACTGGAAACCCCTTACTTGTTCTGCCATCTCACTAGACACTCCTTTAATTTTTAATTGAAATTTCTTTTTTCCTTAGGAAAAGACGTGGTCTGAAATTGTAACCATTTTATATTGATATATTTACCATGTAAAATAATTGAATGTCAGAAAAAGAACTGCCTGTCATACTTTGCTATTAAAATAATAGATTTTATGCATAACCTGACCTGCCTTTGTGAGTTACTGTAGCCTATCGTCTCTCTGCAAGATTTTCCAGTGGGATTTTAATAATACTCTTATGTTTGCTGTCTTAAGCAGTGCAGGCTGTTAAACTCAATTTGTAAGAAAAATATGCAGGTATAAAACCAGATAATCCGTATCCCTTTGGGATCAAAAGTCGTTTTGCCAAAATATTTTAACATGCNTGTGTGTGTGTGTTTGCACATACAGGAGTGTGCTCACCAGGGCATATGCATGGAGGTCAGAGAAACACTTTTGGGCATTGGTTCTTTTTTTCTACAAAGTGGGGCCTGGTGATCAAATCAGGTCATAAGGCTCAACTGGAAACCCCTTACTTGTTCTGCCATCTCACTAGACACTCCTTTAATTTTTAATTGAAATTTCTTTTTTCCTTAGGAAAAGACGTGGTCTGAAATTGTAACCATTTTATATTGATATATTTACCATGTAAAATAATTGAATGTCAGAAAAAGAACTGCCTGTCATACTTTGCTATTAAAATAATAGATTTTATGCATAACCTGACCTGCCTTTGTGAGTTACTGTAGCCTATCGTCTCTCTGCAAGATTTTCCAGTGGGATTTTAATAATACTCTTATGTTTGCTGTCTTAAGCAGTGCAGGCTGTTAAACTCAATTTGTAAGAAAAATATGCAGGTATAAAACCAGATAATCCGTATCCCTTTGGGATCAAAAGTCGTTTTGCCAAAATATTTTAACATGCAAAATTGCTTCTTGAGAGATGTTTGCCAGTATAAAATGACAGAAAACTACATTTTCATTATAATTATAACTGATTCGTGGTGCTAAGTTTTTATAATTTGAAGGTATTCTCAACTCTGACAGCTCTTCCACATTGAATTATGTATCTCAGCCTCTTAAATAGTTCTGCTGGCACGAGATGGCTGAGATGAAGTTGTCTTTCTAAAATAATTGCCCCATGGAGCATCCATTATACCTTCAGAAAAAATGTATTACTTGACTTCTACAAATTATAGACTAGCCTATAATGGGTATTTTTGACAGCTATTAGCTTAAAAAAATCAGAATAGTAAAATGAGTATTGATATCACAATGGCAAGTCATGCATGCTAATACAGGCTTCCCTGTGCTTTCCTATGAGAGAATGATGTAATCATTAATTATAATAATATTGATGTAACTGCACTCATGTGAATAGACAGTACTGGCAACATATGCCTTTTTCTCACCTAAGACATAAAAAGCACTAAATAATTTTTTTGGTCTTTTTGAGACAGGGTCTCCCTGTAGCCCCAGCTGTCCTGGAACTCACTCTGTAGACCAGGCTGGCCTTGAACTCACAAAGATCCGTCTGCCTCTGCCTCCCAAGTGCTAGAATTAAAGGCATGTGCCACCACACAGGGCTTATCTTTTTTTTTAAACACTAAATATTATAGAAGACCTTAATGATACTAAGATTTAAAAATATTTTATTTTTATTTTATGTGTATGAGTGTATAGCCTGTGTGCATGTGAGTGCACCTGTGGCATGCAATGCCGTAGATGTCAGAAGAGGGTATTGGATCCCCTGGAACTGGAGTTAGGGATAGTTGTTTGCTGCCATGTGGGTGCTGGGAAACAAACCTGAGTCCTCTCCAAGAGCAACTAGTGCTGAACCATCTCTCTAGCCCCTAAAGTTGCTAAGTATGACCCAGTCATACCACTCCTGGTATATACCCACAAGACTCATCCTATCACAGAGATACATATACATCTATATTTATTTCAGCTCTCTTCACAATAGCAAAGAGCTGGAAGCAACTCAAGTATCCCTCAACCGGCAAGTGGATTAAAAATAATGTGGTCCATCTACACAATGGAATTCTATTAGAGGTAAAGAAAGATCACATCATGAACTTTTCAGGTAAATGGATGGAACTTGAAACCATTATGCTAAGTGAAGTAACACAGTCCCAGAAAAACAAATGACTTATGGTGTCCTTCATTTGTGGATGCTAGCACCAAATCTCTCTTTATAAGGCAAACAGAACAGTTCCTTTTTATTTCTTTGTTTTTTAGTAAATATAATACCTGATGTTAGTCAGCAACATGCTATGTAATGTAGGAATGTAAAGTAACATTGTTTCTTTACTTGTATACAACTCTACTATCCAAATGTGAATCCCTAAACATGTTTTGGAATTATTAACCTATAGTTTATTTTCAGACCTCATAATTTTGGTATATTTGTAGCATCAATATAGGCACATTTTGGAATGATATAAATTGGAAGGAACAAAAACAACAAAAAGATTGGGTCAAACTGTAAACTTCTGTCCAAAACAGTTTTTTTTTCCCCTTTTTTAGCTATAAGTGATAATCCATGAGTACAAGCATCCTTCGTGCAAAACCAATCTGCAGGCTGTTGTGCCCAAACCCCCACAGCCCCACCATCCAGTGGGGGGTGACAGGTTGTTTGTTCAATCAAGTTGATCAAATGAGTGTCCAGACTACATCGCTGTAGTTTCACCATTCACCGCAATCAGAGCCTTTACATTCTACCATGCCCCCTCTTCCGCAGACTGTTCCCTAGGCTTAGAAAAGGGACACAGGTGGATGAGAAGTAAAACAGTCCACTCTCTCTGGAGCTGTTGACTTGGACTCTGGTCAATTCTGGCTATTTCCTTTCATGGGCTGACAGTTTGTCCAGGAGTGACCTTTCGATCCTACTAATGAAGCACAAGCAATTAGATATATAGGTATTTAAGCAGCACTAATAGTTATGGTAGGTTGCTTTGGCATAGACACATATGTTTGGATGATATGTTAATCCATGAATTACATTTTTCCCCCCTGTTAAATATGACAGGGTCTTACTGTGGCTTATAACATCTCCTAACCTGTAGAGGATGTAAGCTTGTGGCATCAGCCATGGGTTATTCCTCCAAGGAGAGAGCCAATAGTCAATTAGATTTGGGATATACAGGCACATGGCTGCCTCTGCTGCACAGTATTTCCAGGCGGTGAGGTGTAGCTGGTGCTGACGGTGGAGTCTTGCTTGACTCAGGGAGATCCGTATTTGCTTTATTGGTTTAGTGGCCTTTGGTAACACTCTCTGGCATTCCAGAGGCCATCTGTACACTTGCATGTGCGGTCTCAATACATCCCTCCCATGTTAACGTCAGGTCTTCAGCAGCAGGGTCTTATCGCCTCTCCTCCTGCAGGAATCCCAACTTAGGGGCAAGGAGCCCTTACCTTTTGTGGGGCCTTGGATCCCCTGGCCAACATCCCCCTGGTAGAACAATCCATTGCTGATGTCAGAGCTCCTGCATTAATATACTTTGCCTAAGTGCATAGCCCAAGGACTTTAGTATTATATTTGGTTCTGAACAGAGTATAATCCTTTTCACAGTTCTTATGTCTATTAGTCAATTAAAGAAGGCATTTTTACCGGTTTTATAAGAGATTACCTCTATAATAGTTGTCTCCAATTTACAGTTGGAGAACGACCTCATCGTCATATTTCTTCTTGTTCTATGGGGGGGAAGGCAAGAAAGTCTCTCATATCAAAACCTTTGTGGCACCTAGAGGGTATAAGTTTCATTAGGACTCATTATAAATAGTTGTTACATGTAGGATCCACAGAAGGGTTCGATGTTTATGACAATCTGAGGCTTTTCTTCCTTTCAATGTTCAGATGGGTCAACCTTTCAGTTGCCACTTTTTGGTACATCCTACTCAATGCAAAGCTGTATCTTTTCTTTCTCAGCCGTTAAGTTGGTGACATTTTGTCCTGTTGGAACAAACAAATCTTTTCCCGTGGTTAGTTTTAAGATTTGAATTGTAAGGTTTTTGACAAAAAGGTTTCATGTCTGTCTGTATCCCACCCCATTTTTTAACCCATGAGTCTACAGAAGACAGTTGTATTATACATAACTATAGGGTGGAATCAAGGCACAGATTTCATCAAATTCACCCATGTTATTTTGGGTGACTATATATGATTAACTTGGGAAGCAAACTTAATTTTTGCGTTAAATCATCTTAAAGAGAATGCTACAAGGTGATACTGTACAACAGAGAAATTATAGAGAACATTTGTATGTGCCAATCCCATAATGTCCTGACACTTTCCATCCCAGATTTACCTGCTGTGTATTATTAGGAACAACTGCCCAATCCTTAATTTTCTTGTTATGTAAGGTACTATTAAACACACAGATCTACTTGGCTTTTAATGTCTTGAGATACGCCTTTCTCCTTCCTTGAAGAATATTATGAAATGTCCTTTAGCCAGTAAAATGCAAGCAGATGTTGCCAGATTGTGGAGAAACATAAAAGTAGGAAACACACTTCCGTTCATTGTTCTTTTCTTCTTCCTTTCTAGAACTGGGACTACATGCTCTGGAGTGGGAAAGAATGCCTGAAGTCACCAGCCTCTATAGCAAATGCAATGATAAGGGTCATGTCTGGGAAAAGGCCAGAGACCAACTAAATAATAAAAGATGGGTTTAGAGAAAGGGCTCAACACTTAAGAGCATGGGCTGTTCTTGCAGAGAACCTGGATTCAGATCCCAACACCCACAGGAGTTAGAGGCGAAGCATAACTCCAATTCCAGGGGATCCAACCACATCTTCTGGCCTCAGCTGAACTTGCTCAACTTGGGTGCATCTGCATATGTATAGCCAAAAACCAAATATATATGCCATAAAAATAAACAAATAAAGATTATAAAAACTGGATCTCTGAAAATACTATTCTAATGCTATGTGAAGTATTTCTAGATTTCTTTCTGTAGAGTAATAAACCTGTATTAAACCTTTATTTGATTCAGGACTATCATGGTTCATATTTCAAGAAATAGTACTGAATTCCTAATGGAAAGCATAGTATCTTACTGTGTTTAAAGTTCAATCTGTTTTTTACCTTACATGTCACTCTAAAATGCTAATCAGGTTTCATATTACTTTTTTCTTTACTTTGTGAATTTTTATTTATTTTTTTAAATGTGTATGAATGTACTGTCTGCATGTAGGTCTGTGTACCTGTGTTGTGCAATGCTGCAGAGGTCAGAAGAGGGTGTTGGATTCCCCTGGAACTGGAGTTAAAGAAGGTTCTCAGCTGCCATGTCGGTGCTGGGGATCAAACGCTGGTCCTCTGCAAGAGCAGGCGCTCTTATTCTCTAGGCCATCTCTCCACCCGATATTTTGTGAAATTTTAAATACTTTTATTTATTTTACATCTGACTGTCACATTACTGATTATTGTTTTAACTTGTTAATAGGTTGCGTCCATTTTTGTTATTGATATTAATATAGAGAGTATCTTCAGATGTACATTTGTATATCAGAACAGAGATATATTAAAGCATAATTACTCAACTTAAAGATATGTGTATTTTGAATTTTAATAAGTATTTTAAAGATTAAATATTCTGCAACATTTTCTTTCCCCCATTTGATATTATCATATTAATATATTTTTCTAATACATGAAAAGATATAAAATTATAAAGAGTTTGTTTTATCATATTTAATTTTGAATAGTTGTCTCTTCATTTGCCTATAGCCATAGGTATCTTTCTTACCAAAGAAGTTGCTGGACTATTTAAACGTCCATATATTAGATTACATTTTGTTAAGTTCTTTTAATTGAATTTTGTGTATTTCATAAAGAACATCTCAATCTGTCTTATTCACTTTTATTCTCACTTCTCCATTAGCAAGCACCCTTCCACAGACTCTCTACTGGAATTCATACTCTTTGTCATTTGTTCCAAGGCCCATTGTGTCATCTTAGTGTCCCCAGGCATTCCTCAGTGCAAGTTCATCCACCCAGTTCTAGTCAGGCCATAAAGAGTCCCTCACTTTAAAAAATATCAGCTTTTCCTCACCCAGCAGTAATAGGCTGCCAAAAGATCTTCTGCAAAGTTTGGGACCTGATGTCCATTTCCACAGTTTTATGTGGGTTTTGTCTGCTCGAGTTTGCATGGGTCTTGTACATGGTGATACCACCACTGTAGGATATGAACAGAGTCCCTGGAGCTTGTAATAGCTACTTCCATATGGTCATGTGCTTCCCCCCAGGGTTTTATAATCTTTCCACACCCTATTCCACAATGGTCCCTGAGCCTTGGGTGAATGAAGCTTAATGTAGGAGATAGGAGTCCCCGCTGAGAACACACAAACACACACACACACACACACACACACACACACACACACACTTAACATATTCCTATTCTACATGCTTTGGCCATTTGTGCCCTTTTGTGTTCCTGGCCCTCTATTGCATGAGGGAGCTTCATTAGTGAGAGTTGGGATACTCGTTAGTGTTCTCTTTATCTCTTATTCTATGTTGCCTGAGCCTTAGGTGCAGAGGATGCATTGTAGATGTGCCGCCTAGGCTTGGGCAATTCATAATGTCTGTGTTTGAACAATTGTGGTGCTCTGTAATAGTCTATATCTAGTGCAAAATAAGCTTCTTTGATGAGTGTTACTTGGGATACTTGACTGTAAATATTATGATATTTATTTTGCTTAATAAGAAATTACATTAGTCTAGGGATGTGACAACCTTGGGGTTTTCTCTAAGATTGATGACCTCTCCATCCATGTGTGTTTGGCTATGATTACAGTACCACATGTGAGTTTCCTCCCATTGAGTATGCTTTAAGTCCAATTAGGTAACCATTGGTTGCCCCCAAGATAAAAGTGCCACTATTACAACATTGTTCTGTGTTCTGACAGTCTTTATTGTAGTTATTTTGTTTTAAGGCTAGTGTTGGACCATCAATTAGTGTTCTCCTTTATCATTATGTATATTACCCTCCAATGCTATGAGTGCTAGCCTTCAGGAGAAGTGGCTTCCAGGTAAGTTCCAGCTCCATTGTTCCAAATCCGGTCCCCAAGTATATCCTATCTTCAGCAAAAGGGTCTTACTTTCAAGTTCTGGGAGGAAATCAAAGGCTGAGGCAATATAGCCTATGTAATTTTGGGTGTCTCTTGGACTACTCTGGCCCTGACTCAAAGGAATATTTCTCCTGTCTGGCACTGTTTCTTGGTACATAACCTTAAGCTATACACATGAATTCATGTAGAGATACTGTAGATGTACTCTGTCAGACTCATATAATTGCCTCTGATCTGTTAGATTAGTTAGTAATTATTTATCTCTCCTCTCTTGTTAACTGTATTTAAGAAACTTCGTATAGAAATGTTATTGATCTTTTGTGTGTGGCAAATATAACTGCTATTGCCGGACCTGTCTGTATAGGAGACAGTCATCCATTGTTTCTTTGTTGGCAATGACAAAGTCACTTATTGCTCTGTACTGTGGTATCACACAATACTCTACTACATTTTTTCTCCTTGTTGAAGTCTATCATAAATCTTTCAAAAACAGAAACTCAAGAAATAATCATGCTGTATTTTTGATGTAAATATTTTTATTTTTTGTTTCAATTATAATTCAATTAGATCTGAAGATTTAGTTCAGTTATCATTTATTACAAACTTGTTTTATTTTAATTTGTTCTCATCCAGTATCTACTTTATAATTTTTACTTTTATCTTTATTTTTCTCTTCCATAAAAAATTAGTAATTATAGAAATTACACACATTTCTTTAAAATTTAAAATTAACTTATTCAGCATTTAGAAACATTTTCAATACAAAAGTATTCTTTAAATTAGTTTACTTTATTATTTTATTTTCTGCTCTTTGTGTCCTGAATGTTTCATTTTCATAGCAGCCCATTCTTCTTTGAAAAGATTTGGCCTATCATGTGTTCAGATATCAACTATTACTTTGTTTTAAATTAGTGCAGGTTCCTTGCTTTATACATCTGTTCCTATATGTACTTGTTTTCACCAGTTTGTTTCCAAAGCATGATAGTTTTGATTGTTAACTTGACAAAATGTAGAATCACCTGGGATGAAAATCTTAATCATGAAATAGGTTGGCTTCAGGAGAGCCTGTGATGAATTTTCTTTATACTGTTAACTGACTTGGGAAGACTTACCTGAATGTGGGTAGTTTTAAGATCAAAAGCTCTGAGTTTTGATGTGGAATAAAGAAAAGGGCTCTTCCTCTGAATGTGAAGGTATAGTAAGTCTCTATTCGATGACTCGGTTTTTCTATTATTTGTTGATTCTACAAGTTTAGTTTCTCTGCATGTGTTCGCTCCTCAATAGCTTTCCTAGGTTTTATTTCAGAGTCTAGCCTTCCACTCTCCTTTCTATTCATCTCTTTTTGTTTCTCTCTTTAAAAGCTGTCATGATTTCTGTAATAGCTCTTGGCCCTTTAAAAAATGGAAAATAATATTTGCTAATTATTTTAACAACCTTGAGAATAGGAAGATATGGAAAGACAGAAGGTAGGTGCCTGTTCCCAGCATGCCATCTCAACCCAAGTCCTTTTAGAGTGATATGTATTTATAATCAGGAAAAAATTCACTTTCATGTTGGCATAAAATGAGTAATATATACACATAAAAGATTCAAGGTTTGTAGACCATGGGCTATATAACTAATGGAAATTTTATAATCTTTGGAGTTTACATGTATCTTTTTGATGTTTTCAGTAATAAAGATGTATTGGCTTTGTTATAAAATATATAATTTAAAAGTGTTGTATGGAACTTCATTAAACTTCACCATTCTTGGCTTCATGTCTATAAATTCCAATGACTACTCATTATGTAGCTTGTTTACACAGCAGGTATTTTTAAGTCCATTATGTATATTAAGATTTTCAATTATCAAAGACATATTTTGACACAACTGACACGATTGTCTTTATCTCATCAAGAACTGAGACACATGGAGGTTAAGTAATTTTTTGAAGGCTATCTACTGAGTATCAAAGGATATGTAATCCAAAGCAAGTAACTTCGCAGTATACTGCACAATGAAATGGTTTTTATTTGCTCATACTGCAACTGAGATAATAAGCAGTGGTTCAGCCAACAGAGAAGTCAAAAGGCTTAAGTCTTTTGACTTTATTTTCATACAACTTACAAAATAGAAATTATGGATATTTTTCTGTGCATTGTAAGGTGTTCTCCTTGGCAGATGCACATGTTCTATTATTGACACAATATATCGTACTATGGCAGAATGCAGTGAGAGAGAAAAGCGGGGGCATGGGAGGGAAAGAAACTCTTTTTAGCTTAGAAAACTACCACATGCCTGTGGTATTTGCCCACAAAGGTGATGGTCTCATTTCCATATTCTTCACTACAAATGGTTCAGTAAGACTCTTAAGTCTGGGGTTTACCTCCCTTACTCTAACAGCTCAAACTGCCGTTATCATCATAGCCAAGATCCTGTGGCTAGAGAAGTTATATGTCCTAAGTGAGAACCTACTCCTTCTTTTGGTTGTGGCTCTTAAATGCTCTCAGAACATGCTTATTGCTCACATAACATTTGAGATACTATCCCACCGGTGGGCATGTCTTGCCAGGCTAGTTGTTATAGCTCGCAAGAGACACAATGATTAATTTTCTCTTCCAGCACTATGCATAGCCCCTTCTAGCACTAAGAAAGCTAACCAATATGCATGAACTTTCCAGGTTGGTGCCAGCTTGATTTCTCCATGTTATATATCTGGAGTATGTGAGATGCCTGTTTATCCCTGACCCCAGATAAGGGACTCTCAGCTAACTGCAGAAAAGAGTTCACCCAAGTCCAACTTGGTAAACCATATAGTTTATGCTAAAGAACTAAGGGTTAGGAGTTACACAAGTATGGAAAAATTAGAAACAGTTGCATCACTGAAAATATTCTTAGATGACAGCTTCAGAGAAGCTGCATCATAGCATCTAACTTTCCATTAATCTCCTGCTTCTTATATTGCTAGCACATCCCAAGAATATGTGAAACTGGGAGACAGGAAGAAACTGGCTAGAATCCCTGGTGAGAGTTCCTTGATCCTCTCAACCTCGTCTACTGTGAGTTGTATACAGTTCCATTATCACTATCATACACCTAGCTGTCACTGCATACCTTTGCTTATTTCCTTGGACTATCAGCCAAGTTTGTCTGCTACATAATGCAATGAGATGATCACACAATGCCTGCATAAAGGTTCTGTGTTGTAACAGCAATTTCCAAGTTTGTTGAACAAACCAAGAATCTAGATTATTATATATCAGCTTTAATTATATGATACTTATACTGTGATTTGTTTACATAAATGTTATGATATATAAATAAATTAGGACAGACAAACTACCTCAAGCAACAGATGGTAATTAACACAGTAAGCCACAATTGGCCAGGATATAGAGAATAAGAGACTGCAGAATGAGTGTACCTGGATAAGGCTCCTGTATTAGAAATCTGCCACTCAGGGAATAGGGGCCATTGCAGAAGATGAGGCAGAAAGATTCTAAGAATGAGGGATGGTGGGTGTCCACAAGGAAACAGCTTTCTAGGTATCTGGGAACTTGCTCATATGAACTTACAGCATTAATGACAGCATAGAAAAAATAAATAAATAGGCAAACACAAACCAGAAAAAAAGTTGAGCAAGAGAGTAAGGAAATGGATAAGAAGCTCCAAATTCAGTCCAGGAACTACTGGAAAATTATCACTGTAGGCTCAGGGAGAGTATGCTAGACAGGCTAGCCAAACTCCAGTGGTAGAACTCACACTGAGTGACATCTGGGGACACAAAATGGACTCAATTGTCCTTAACATATAGGACAGAACACATGGAATCTGGTGAGGGAATATGGAGGGTACAGATGGGGAGGGGGGGTCTAAATAGGGTTAAGATGCATTGTATGAAATGCACAAAAATTCAATAGAAAAAAGATAGACTTTGATAATTATTTGGAAATTGGGGCTGGAAAAATGGCTCAGCATTTAAGAGCTCTGGCTACTCTTGCAGAGGACCTGGGTTGAGTTCCAACACCCATATGGCAGCTAACATCCATCTGTAACTCCAGTTCCATGTGACCTGATACCCTCTCTGATCTCTGCAGGTGTTGAATGACATGGATGCACTTAGATGCATGCAAGTAGTACATTCATACACATAAAATAAAATAAAACAAAAATAATAAAATAGAATATTTTTTAAATATTTGGAATTTTCAGAGTCCTTAAAATTTTCTCTAAAATTTCCAGATGTGATTAATTAAATCAAATGTATTTATAAACATGTGTAATAACAAATTATTTATAACAATATGCTTTATACATTTTAATTATCATAAATACAAAATACTATTGTCTCAAATTTTAGTAAGTATAAAATCATAAGTTCCCTTCACCTACAAACATTGTTAGAATTTGAATATAGATTTTTAATCTCTTTAGAATAAGCTTACTTAACAAAATCAGAAAAATCTATTTTTTGTTCTATAACCCAATTTTCCCCTTAATACTGATTCTGCTAGTTTTTTTTAATTTTTTTAATTTATTTTTGTATGTATATGAATGTACTGTCTGCATGTAGGTTTGTGCACCCGTGTCGTGCAATGCCACGGAGGTCAGAAGAGGGTCTCAGATTCCCCTGGAACTGGAGTTCTCCTGGAATTGGAGTTACAGATGGTTCTCAGCCGCCATGTGGGTGCTGGGGATCAAACCCGGGTCTTCTGCAAGAGCCGTTGGTGCTCTTAACCGCTAGGCTATCTCTCCAGCCCCTAATTCTACTAGTTTTGAGCTTTTCTTGCTCTATCTATTTGAATAAGTAAGAAAATACAAAAATATAAATAAACATTCTATATCTAACTCTAATAGATATTTATTTCTTTTTTCCATGTATTTCTACAGACTATTCCCTCACCATGTACAGATATGTTCATGAATCTAATGTATTTATTTATAAATACTGTTAGGCAGTGTTTTTTCTTTTAATGTATCTTGGGATTCACTCCAAATCATTACACTCGGGTCTATTCCATTTATTTTAAATGCTGCATATTATTTTATTATAAAGTTATAGCATACTCACTATGCCATTACTGTACTGCTGGACATTTGGGTTGCTTCCAATTTTTTATATTACCCAACAATACCCTAGGGGATGTTTTTAGTTTTTTATCTTTCTGCCCTAGTACCAGAATTTCAGTTGTATGAATTCCTAGAAATAGAAATGCTGATACAAGGGTTGGGCATATTTGATTTGATAATTATACTGAATTTTGTAGACTTTCCTCCAGTATTATAATAACAATTTATATGAGCTTACAGCACAAAGGATTTGTGGTCTCTGACTAATACTATTATTTTATTTAAATTTTAAAACACTTACCAGACCAACTAATTGCTCTTAGTGTCCCAAATTATCCCTGCGTTTTCTTCATACGTTCTTTTTAAAATTTCTTGTTCATTTACTGATTTTTTTTTGTGAGCCAAAGTATTTTTTATTTCTTTAGTGAAGTTAAAAAAAAACAAACATCAAAACTGGAAATTAAAGCCAGGCCAGCTTCTTTTTTTGGGGGTCTTTTTTTGAGACAGAGTCTCCCTGTAGCTCCGGCTGGCCTGGAACTCATTATGTAGACCAGGCTTGCCTTGAACTCACAGAAATATGTCTGAGTCTGCCTCTGGAATGCTGGGATTAAACATGTGTACCACTACACCTGTCTCAAGTCAAGTCCTGTTATCTTTAGTTGCCTGACATACTGTACCCCTCTGCCAGCATCACTGGGACAATTTATGCTTAATGATTGTTATGTCTCAGACTTAGGTAGTCCATGACTCTGTGCTGAGGGCTTGATATTTCTAATGGTTTTTGTACTTGGCACTTCTTATTTGCCTGTGCTTGTTTTGCCAGGCAATAGTAGCTTATTTTGTCTTATTTTAATCTCATTTATCTGAGATTATCAGCTGTTATCAACCATGAGTCACTTTCATCACACTCTAGGCAGAGGCAGTGAAACCCACAGGACTCAAGAGTGGGGTCAGCTGAATCTTTGCAAAATTTACGTGAGTATCCAATATTTGTTTTGATTTTTATTAGACTGTTGTTAGCACCACTGAAGTTTTTGAATTACACTATATAGCACAAAAAGCCAAAAGTGCAAGAAAGATTCCCAGATTTTACCACTCAATCTGTGACTATGGAACATGATACTTGAGGTCTTATACAGTCATCAGACACCTAATGTCCAGTGACATACAGCAAATTGAGTGGGTGGCCAATCTCATATAAAACAATCACAGTATAAAATTTATGACTTAGGTAGCAAGCAGTCCACTGTCCCTTCTGATATCCGCTTACACAAGAATTCCAGACTGATGAAACCAAGTACCTTCACTCTTAATCACTAAAACGAATTCTCATTCTCTCAGTGACATGATCCTTCTCTGGGAACTTCCCCACCAATTTTCTGGACGGAATACTAGTGAATTCTCTTTCCTATTCCTATTTCCTATTTCCTATGTTTTGGTAAACTCTTGCAGCTCCAATCCCTTCCCTTTAACGTGCTGTTTCTCATGTCATTTTGTTGGTTTGCATGGTGAAATCATCCACTTTGTTCCCTCTGGCCACTCCTTACTTTGGTGTGTGACAACTTGACGGCCAGTTCTAAATCACCTGAGGACCTCTTGCTAGAATGGCACCTTATCCTGGTCAGAAGGCCACTGGACCCTAACTGGACCTACCAATGACGTTGGAGGTATAAACTTAGACTTCCTCCCACACACAGATGAAGATGCCTGGTTGGGGCAAGTTTGGTGGGGGCTGAAGCAAAGGAGAAAGGCAGACATGCCAGTGTAGACCACAGTGGTTTTTCTTCTAGGCATCCCTTCATTTTCAACCTGAGGTGCAACTGGTATAGTTGCACCTGAGGTGCAACCTCATAGTATAAGGTTGTTCAGATGGGATCCACACATATTTTGAGGATTCTTCTTTTTCCTTGCTGCCTCCTCTGTCTTCTTTCCAACATACGTACTCCCTACTACCCAGAGTGAGAAATAATAGAGACTCATGTCCAGGATTTGCACATACCCACTCCCCTTACCAGGTTTTCACTTTTCTAGGATCTGATGTTCCTTTACTCCTTTACAACTAATCAGTGCTGGGTTTGATTGGAGCATCTCCCCTTGATATCTGTTCAGTGTAAGCAACCAAGCACTTAGATGAACACTTAGGTTTCCAGCAACACGCATGCTTCCAAAGTAAAACCAAGTTTTACTTTCATGACTCAGATGTCCTTGCTTAATGTACTACCTTCTGTCCTTTCTGAACAAAGTTCTGTTACCCTTTAAGGACATTCTTGCACCTTTGTAGGACTTGCTGTAAGTCCCATAGCTCTGTTTCCGCTGACTCTGGGTGGATCGTACTGTCTTCTAGTTGCTTTTTTCTGCTCTGGGATACTGTTTTCCTCTTCTCTAGCCTGTGTACTTTCCTCTCTGCTTCCCCTTCATTGCTACTGCCTATAACTACTTTTTTAATCTGAAGTAAAAAAAAAAAAAAAAAGGCCATTGTCCTGTGAAACCTTCACTGTTGCCTCTACCTGTATTTAGGATGGAACTGGGATTAGATTGAGGCATGCCAACTTTTCTCTTAGTTGGATTTATTTTATTTTTATTTACTATTTTTTTTATTTCCCTTTTCTGAATGTTTTTCTAAATGTAATCAAGGACTAGTTCTTAACATCTCAGTATGAAAAATAAGATGACATTCTCCCTTACACAATGGGGGCAAGAAGACAAATGACCTGCGTCCAGCCTACCATACTTGACCTCAGCAGAGAGCCTTCTGTCCATCCTGGAGCCCTGGCCTTCCTCTCTGTTTTCTCTCTTTACCTGTAGGATTAAAAAAGATGAATTGCTAGTTCACCAACTTCTTCAGAGGAATAAATGACTTTGTTTCCCAAAGTACATCTAAAGGGTTAACATATGTAGATATTTGGCTTTCTCCCCCTTCTCCATTTTCTTTCCTACTTGTTAAGACATAAGAATAGACCATCTTGAAAAGACTTTCATAGCAATCAAGAAAAGATTTTCCTACTGGGTCATAAGTAAAGGTGAGCCCAAATGTTATCAGGGCATCTCAATTCGGATCATTTTTTTTTTAATTTTTTTTTATTAATTTTATTTATTTCTGTATGTGTATGAATGTACTGTCTGCATGCAAGTCTGTGCACCCATGTCGTGCAATGCCGCAGAGGTCAGAAGAGGGTCTCGGATTCCCCTGGAACTGGAGTTCTCCTGGAATTGGAGTTTCAGACAGTTCTCGGCCGCCATGTGGGTGCTGGGGATCGAACCTGGGTCCTCTGCAAGAGCGGTCGGTGCTCTTAACTGCTAGGCCATCTCTCCAGCCCCTCAATTCGGATCATTCTAAAAACAAGCTATGTACCATGTGTCCATAGATTCACTCATCAGAAGGTGGCCCCTGGGGTCCCATTTAAAGAATTTATAACTGCCCAGTAACATTTTGGTCATTTGTGCCTGAAGCCTGATGAAGGTGATGTTTACCATCCATAGTCTCACCAAAGGCCTATACAGGTTTATTCAGCTATTTCCTAGGATTAAAGATTTCACTGTAACTATATTTTGCTTTGGGGACTCTCACTAGAACCAATCTTAATTGTCTATTTATAGCTACATGAGATTTTTCAAAAATGCATTTCAGAACTCTCCCAGACTTGACACATTAACCAGTTTTAAGGCCAATTCCATATTTTTTGTATTTGTTACAGGAGCTTACAGTTATTGTTCATAGTTCACTGAATTCACAGCTGGGTAAGATCTGATGACTATATGTTTCTTCAGGTAGCATCCACAGCACCCACAGCACTATGAAAGAGAAGGGAAGAAGCAAAAAATTGAGAGAACAGGAGTTAAGACATGCAAATATACCAACATAATACATATTTCCTGAGTTAACATCACAGAGGTTAGAAGCAACAAAAAATGTTTCCAGAGAAATGAGATATAATATGAATTTAAAGGAAAATGAATAGCTCATAAAAGCATTATTATTTTAAACAGTTCTGAAATTAAATGGAACTAGAGTACAGTTATAATATAGTGATTGAGTAGATTTGAGCCAAAGAAGTCAATATCAGCTTTATTTTTCCTTATTTGTTCTACAGCTCATGTATATAGTGTTTTCAGCAATGGAATCTTTCTGTCAAGTCATGGTGGGTAACCAATGGTGGAGGAAATGGCCAGTATTGTTGAGGGATTAAGGGACCACTTGTCAACAATTTCAAGAGAAAGAAAGAGAGAAAGAGAGAGAGAGAGAGAGAGAGAGAGAGAGAGAGAGAGAGAGAGTCCATTACAGGCATTGAGCTTTGATTTTGTTAGCCTATGGTATCTAGTAGGGGCAATGCCCTCTTGTTATAAAGTAATTCCTTTTAATCTCATTTTAATGTATATGTATATACTTTAAGAGGTGTCTATTTTGATAGGTTTCCATATGACTCATTATAAAGGTGCTCAGTACTGGTTATTTTTCCACAAACCCCTCTGCTTCCCTTCCCAATCTCCATACTAGATTTATCCCTTTATACTTTATTATTCACCCCCTCTTTGTATTACTATATTCTACCATCCTTCACAGGAAGTGCCCAGAATCCAACCACATGATCATCTTTAACTATTTTTACTTATAGTCTGTAAATTACAATTAGAATACTATGGTTTCTAGTAAATTTGCATTTTTAAGGAATGGTCCATTTATTGCCATCTACCTCTTCTTTTCTTTTAGGCATCGTTACTGCCACACATCCTTACTATGCTGCCATGGATACCAGGCTTAGGAACCAAAAGTGGAACTCTTCCTGATCTTCCCTATTAGAAGACAGTGCAGTAATCAAGAGTCTAGAATTGATTCATTTGAAAGAGCTCAGATGATTGTATGTCTCAAGTGACTAAAATGGGGGTGCCATTAAACTTCTTTATTAATAGTCTCATTAGAAACAATAAATTTCTGCCCCAAACAGTAAACTTCTGTACTGAAATAAAAACAAAAAAGATTGAGAAAAAGATGAGACATGTATGGCCGAATGCATGAGCACTGGCAGGGTGTGGGGCAAGAAAAGGGGAATGCATCTAAATTTGATTAAGATATGTTGTATGAAATACACAAAACCAGTAAAAATAAATAAACAAATAAAATTAAAATAAAACATTCTGTTGAAAACTACTTGTTTACTTTTAAGCAAAATAAATATTTTCAAAACATATTTTAAAAATGTAGGGCCATCAAGACGGTAAAGATGTTGGGTGTAGAGCATGGTGACAGGAATTACTACCCCAAGACTCCTATTATACATGGGAGTCATCAACTCCTGCAACTCCTCTGACTTCAACATATGCATGGTGGCATGTGGACATATATATGCTAAACAATTAATCTTAAAAACAGCTTCTTAAACCAGTTAAAAATATGAATTTCCAAAATACTTACAATGCAGAGAAAATTCATGGATTATTTAACAATCCCCCTTGTTCTGTTCATTCCAACTACATTTGACACTCTTCTCCCACTTGACAGCTGTTAGAGATTCATTTTTCCTGTCAATTTTTTAAACTGTTTCTCTGATATCCAGAAAAAATCCTGAGAATTTCTAATAAGGATTCTTAACTATTACACCTATCCTTTCCCCTGAATAATTATTTTGCCAAGAAGTTTTTCTTATCAGAATTGTCATAATTGGAAATAAGGAAGATGTTTATCACAAAAGTGTAAAACTAAAGAGTGAAAAATGCTGGACAATAGAACCCTGTGTTACAAGGCTACTAATGTCAATTTTGCTAATTGGAAGGAAGTGCATGCAATTAGAAATAATTGATGGAAATCCAATTACTTAAATGACTAGTACATGGGGGGACTAATACACTCATGAAGTAATGTTCATTAAAGCTCCTTTGTTCATACCACAGTACCAGGTTCTACATTAGCATGGAATTGCTCTGTTCAACATATTTACTTTCAATAATTTATGACACTTAGCATACCATCCCTCCCTTTCACTCTAGATGTTATATATAAATGTTCAGCAGTTCTTAGAGAGAGTAATTATCTCTATCCTGCCTCTGTTTATTTTCTCGTTCTCCTCTCCAGAAAATTGAATGAGATACATAAATGGAAATCGGTGTGAATAAAGCTTACCTCTTAAATAATTTTCATACTTCCTTGTCTTAGCTCTTGATATAAAAATGTTTGTGGCAAAAACAAAGACAAAAAACCAAACAACAAAAACTGGCAAAGATGTGGAGAAAGATGAGCACTTATCCAGTAGTACAGGCCCTATGGAAACCAGTGTGGAGATTCCTCAATAACCTTGAAATTGATCTACCATATGATCCAGCAATACCATTCTTGAGCATATACCTCAAAGGCTCTGTGCCCTGCTACTGAAATAAAGGTTCATTCACCTTATTACTACCCTTTTCATAATAGCCAGTAATTGGAAACAATCTAGATGTCCATCAACTGATAAATAATGAAGGTGTGGTATACACACAATGGAATATTATTCAGCTCTTTAGAAAAACAAAATTATGGGACTGGAGAGATAGCCCAGCAGTTAAGAGCACTGGCTGTTCTTGCAGAGGACCCAGGTTTAGTTCTCAGCACCCACATGTCAGCTAAGAATTATCATTAAATGCAGTTCCAAGGCAAGCTGATACCCTCTTCTCCTCTCTGCAGCATTGTATGACTCACATATATGCAGGCAATATACTCATAGTCATAAAATAAAAATAATAAATAAAATACTAAAAAAAACAAAATTATTGTTGCCAATAACTAGATGGAAACAGAATATCATTCTGAATGCTGTAACCCAGATTCAGAAAGAGAAACTTTATAAAACTGAAAGCTAGCTCTGAAATCTTAAATACGCATGTTTCAATTTGAAAGTTTAGTGCGGTCAAGAAACTAATAAGCAGGGTGGTGGGAGAAGGCTTCCTGGGAGGGGTGATAGAAGGCTGTAATATGAAGGGGGAGAGGAGAACATTAGAAGAAGAAGGGTTAAATGGGGTGGGAATGAGGATGAAGTAGAGAGGAACGAGTATAGGGAGGGATGAGGGACACTAAAGGCCTTTAGAAATGCAGTATTGACACCTCCCATTACAGAAACTTCTTAAAGTATATACATATACATCATAAAAATATATTAAAAGGAGTTAGCCTATAAAATGGGAATATTGCCCTTTCTAGATAATATTGTGGGAGGGACCAATGCTCTTTAATTGGACTTTAGGTCCTCTTCCTTATATGAAGCCCATACCTGACACTATTAGGAATCTGAGGCTAATCAGGTGCTGGACATAGGGGAGAACCTAATACTAGTTGTGTAGTAAGTAGTTATCATATTGAACAGACTCTTATTGACTTACTGTTATGTCCACAGACTAAAACATGTTTCACCTCTCACTGGAGAAGTTTCTTATGTAACAGGTGGATCTCTGTGAGTTCAAGGCCAGCCTGGTCTACAGAGCAAGCTCCAGGATAGCTGGGACTAAAGGGAGACCCTGTCTCAAAAATACCAAAAAAAAAAACAAAAAGAAAGAAANTGTGCTTTGTTAGTATGACTAAAAAGGGTATCACTGGGAAAGCTGTCAATCCATGAAGGGAAACAACCTGAACAGACTGGAGTCCAAAATGACAACTCCAAAGAAATTAGACTGTTTTCTTCTCAACCAATTGTGCCCCTTTCCCAAAGCCCAGGTAACAAACTGCGGAAGAGGAGGCATGGTAGATTGTAAGGGCTGCAGAGAGATAGGGGTGAATCATGAGACTACAGGAATATAGTCTGGACTCCTGATTGATCAACATGCCTGTGCATACAAGCTTCTCCAACCTGACTATGGGAACCTTGGATTGTTCAAAATTTGGACATATATACTTGCAAAATGCACCAATTACCTAATTGTATGACATACTGAGTAACATCAATGTTATCTGCAAACAACTTTGTCATTATATTGTAGAATCCCTTAAAAATAAAAATAAATAAATAAATAAATAAAATAAAATAAAAGAGGAGAGACTACAACAAAGCAGAAAAAAAAATCCATCATGACTCAATTCGTCACTACACCCCACCCCATGGGTGTGGCCAGGAAGGTACCATTGGACTAGAGCCCACCCCATGGGTGTGGCCAGGGAGGTACCATTGGCTTAGAATCCAACCCACTCTAGCTAAATTTTCCCACAAAAGGAGGCAATGTAAAGTTAATTTTTAAGCAAAATAAAGTAAGGGAATTGACCTTTACCACAGTCCTTGATATATTATTAGGCTGAATTATGGTAGCATGAATTGCTACTAAAGAGGTTGGAACAGAAACTAAGTACAAATATGAAATAATTTTAAGTAGCATATGCATATGAAATAATTTGTATCAAATCGTTGTATAAGATATTACACAAAGCATTGTATAATTCAATTATAAGAAATCCAGGAAAATTCAAAATAGAGTGTTTGGATTTGACAAGGATTCTGATATAAGAACAGTCTTCTCACTGAAAAACAAGTGTCATCCCATTTAAGATTGGCAAGAACATTAATTTTCTGGTGCTGTGATAAAACACCATGATCAAGGCAACTTATAGAAATTAGAGTTCATTTGGCTTATGGATTCAGATGGGCAACAGTCCATAGTGGTGAGGAAGGCAAAGCAGCAGAAGTGGCCACAGCAGAACGTCAAGGGATCACATCTTCAAGCAGGAACAGGAAGCAGAGACTGGAAATCTGGCAAGGCACAAGAACTCTCAAAGCCTGCCCCCTGTGATTTGCTTCCTCTTGCAAGGTACAACTCCTTAGAGCCTATAAGGGACATTCTCATTCAAACCGCCACAGCAAAGTAGGTGTGTCCATGACTGGAAGTATGATAAGGATGGACAACCACATGCACACCTTTCATGAGATTTAAGGATGTCATACTTATGGAAATACAAGGCCAGGTGGCATGAAATTCAGGGAGTTTTTGTAGAAATCAGATCACAAATCAAAATGAGTGGAACAAGAAATCTGAAAAGAAAATAAACTACTTCTAGCTTTTCTTTCTTTCTTTCTTTCTTTCTTTCTTTCTTTCTTTCTTTCTTTCTTTCTTTCTCTCTCTCTCTCTCTCTCTCTCTCTCTCTTTCTTTCTTTCTTTCTTTCTTTCTTTCTTTCTTTCTTTCTTTCTTTCTTTCTTTCTTTCTTTCTTTCTTTCTCTCTCTCTCTCTCTTTCTTTCTTTCTTTCTTTCTTTCTTTCTTTCTTTCTTTCTTTCTTTCTTTCTTTCTTTCTTTCTTTCTTTCATCTTAAAAATACTACCTGGGCCTAGGTAGATAGCTCAGTCAATAAAATGCTTGCCATGCAAACCTGCAGAACTGAGGCTGATTTTTGTGACACTCTTTAAAAACAAGAGAGGTTCAATAGTGGCCCCTGTAATTCCAGCACCTGGGAGGCAGAGACAGGATGGTCCTTGGGGTTTGACAGCCAATGTGTCTGAACTGGTGAACTTCAGTTTCAATGGAAAAATCTTGTTTTTTTATTGAATTTTTATGTGTTTCATACATAATTTTTCAATGTTAATCTCCATTAGTTCCGCTACTCCCTTGACACTCTCCTGCAACCCCCAACCCCCACCCCCAGACCTAGCCTTCTTTAGAAAAAGAGACTGGGGATAGGCTGACTAGAGTTCTGGAGATGAGCTGTCCCTGAGGTGTGAGTAGGGACACTCTTTTGGTGGGTCCTAGCACAAATGACAGAAAGAAAAATCTTGTTTTAAGATAGGTTTAAGGAGCTAATGAGATGGTTTAGTGGGTAAATTTGCTTGGTACACAAGCATGAAGATTATCTTCAGCACCCATGTAAAACAGAGGGAGACAATGTGCATATAACCTATAACCCAAGAGCTGTGTAGGTGGCACAGAACCAATAGGAAATATATTGCCCACTAATTAGTCCAGCTGGAAAACAGGGAGCTCTAACCTCTGTGAGAGATCCTCTCTGAAGGGAAGTAGTAAGGGATAGAGCTGGAAACTTAGTCTTCTCTTTTGGCTTACGCTTGTTGTGCCCACAATCGTACATGTGCACGCGCGCACACACACACACACACACACACACACACACACACACACATGCACACACAGATGAAGTAATTGAGGACAATACTCAGGGTGAAACTCTGGCCTCGACACCCCCCCACAAAAATATGCATGCCTACCTCAAGCACACATTCACGCACATACTCAAATATTTCCTGAATTGTTATATTGTGCCAGAGAAATAAGATGGGAAACTGATATACTCAGTTTTGTTAAATCCCTATGACTTTATCATTGACTTTTGATGAGTATTTTAATCTGAACAATACTGTTTGTGTCATCTTTGTTTGAATTTTTAGACAAACATTTCTTACCTTAAGTGACTTATAACACACAATAGAAAGAGTAAACTCAAGCTTCCTGGAGCACAAAGCCTGCCCCAAATGAATGCTTCTTTACAAACAAGGCACTGCATGAGACCCCTGTGTCACTGAGGACAGGGAACAGCAATGCATTCATTCATGCATCCACCTCCTGCCTTTCCTGCCTCCCAATGCCCCCTGCCACCTCACTATAATTCCCAAACTATGGCATGCAGAGTGACAGAACAATGCCATCATAAATCATTAGTATGTTTTAAAATTATGTCTATAATTAAGCAACTTTGCCATTGGTTTGATTTTAATATGGAAAAGCAGTTGTTAAAATAAGCCTGTATAAGAGTTCACTGTGAACACTGTATCCCAACAAAATAAATATGCCTTCTATTCTGAATAATACATATATAGAACATGTTAATCTTTTATGGTGTACTCTTATCAGGAAGTAAATCTTAAAATACAAAAAAGTTACTGCATTTATTAACATGGGTGAATCAATTTAAGCTTTCCTATGGTTTGTCAAATTTATAAAATATTATATTTCTTTTCAGACAGAGTTACATACTGTGTAGCTCAAAGATAATCCCTATGGTCTTGGCATATGTTACTTAATTGTCTCAGAAGGAAATGCCATAAATAGCATGCTGTCATCCCCCACAGGCACTGGCTCATCTGTCACAGTGGGGGCTTCAGACAGGGTGAGGTGCTCTAAGACATTGCTTAGTCTATGTAAATCACAGCCATTACTTCTTACCACTTCCCAATTGGTCAATTATGTATAAACATGTGTTAATAAAAATTTGCCTCTGTGCCTCTAAGGTACACACCCATAAAGCGATGTGAGTATGATGAAGTATAAATGGCATACATTATCTTAGGATTCCACCTAACTCATAAATTAGAATCCAAAGTGCCTCTATAGAAACAGAACTCTAGAAAAACCTCTAAATGCTGGGGGAAAAAGAGTCAAATGATAGAATGGAAAATACTAATTCTCTTCCTGTCTTTGTAAATTTAGTGAAGAAAATGTTTGAATTTTTTTTCTTTTAAGGATAGAGACATAAACAATATGTCAAATGTTAAATTTCATAAAGGCTTTTTACAAGCTTTTGAACTCTTTTATACATGTTTTCTTTATTTCTTAAAAGATTTAATATAATGCATTTTGATCATATTCAACCCCTCCCTAACTCCTCCCAGATCTACCCCCTTATTTACCCACCTAAATATGTGTCCTCAATTTTACTTTTTAAATTTAAACCCATCTAGTCCGATCTGCACTACCCATACACTCTCGGGTGTGGGGCCATCCACTGGAGCATGGTGACCTACCAGAGGCCACAGTCTTAAAGAAATGGTACTCTCCCTCTTTGGACTCTTAACTTTCATAGGTAGTGGAGCGCTAAATATGCAATCTCTATTGTATGAGTGAATTTTTAGAAAATGTTAAGAATAACATATGTAAAATACCCCATGGTAATGTTGGTTGTAAACCAACCAATTACCTCCTGGTTGGATTTCTCTGAGTTACATCCCATGACTATTTGGAGATAAGGATACTGAGGTCAACAAGAGAATATAACACGCACCTTTCAGGAAGAGTTAGAACTTTAAATTTTAGGCCTGAGGCCTTGCATTATAAAGACTGCATTACCTTAAACACATTATTGAGCATTTCTGAGTATGTTACCTCAGCAAAAAGTTGACAATTTTGATGCGTGTATACACCACTGTTACAAGAAACAATGGGATTAGTATGTGGAGAAAATGTTATTATACAGAGTTTTACCAAGAGTGCCCATTTAAAAATACTGACTGATATTTATGACTAAGATAATAAATGAGTGGTTATTTTTATGAAGACAATACATATAAAACTGTTATCTTAAAGATATGTTTAGGGGCTGTAGAGATGGCCTAGCTGTTAAGAGCGCCGACCGCTCTTGCAGAGGACCCGGGTTCGATCCCCAGCACCCACATGGCAGCCGAGAACCGTCTGAAACTCCAATTCCAGGAGAACTCCAGTTCCAGGGGAATCTGACACCCTCTTCTGACCTCTGCGGCATTGCACGACACGGGTGCACAAACCTACATGCAGACAGTACATTCATACACATACAAAAGTAAATAAAATTATAAAAAAAGAATGGAAAGAAATGTAAAGAAAGATGACATCATGAAGTTTGCAGGTAAATGGATGGAACTAGAAGATTTTATGCTAAGTGAAGTAACACAGTCCGCAAAAAACAAAAGACTAATGGTATCCCTCATCTGTGGATGCTAGTACCAAGCACCTAGTTGTAAGGGAAACTGAGCAACATTAATGTTATAGTCCTCATGATCTGCAAACAACTGTGCTCTTATATTGTGAATCCCTAGACAGGTTCTAGAACTAACCTACCATTTATTTTCATATCTTGGATTTTTGGTATATGATGCTGGTATGTGTATGCATCTTTTAGAGTAATATATAATTAAAATGGAAAAATGCAAATCAAGAAATATGATATGGAAATAACATACAGTTTGTCTTCAAGAGACACAATTTTAATATAGGTGCAATGTATCAGGCTAGTGTAACTTATAGCCTTTCTGGGTACTTAATGACCATACTTAATGCCCACACCAATTTGGCCAAGGGACCTAAGGGATAACTTTGTTCCTTGTTCTCAGAGGTCAACCATGTCTTAGGGGACTATTCATGGGGGCATCTCTTGAAAAGTCCTGCAAATGTGGGTGACCAGTCTTCTTGTTCAGGGAGGTCTTGGAGATCCACTAATAGGACTTCAGTCAGTGTCTGGTCTATAAAGAAGAAAGTCTGCTCATGCTTCAAAAAGGGAAAGCTGGTCTAGCAAGACCTGATTTTTGTCCTCGAGTGGATGGAACTGGTAAATGAAAAGCTGAAAGGAGCCAGGGACTCCCATCCTCCCCCCGAAACACGGAGAGACCCCTGAGGACCAGATCCTCAACTGAACTCAAGAAAACAAAAACCTTGGTTAATCCGGGAAAAATGTGTGGCTTTAAGCATCCAAAAGGAAAGTAAAACCAGAAGAAAGTAATCATTAAGGCCAGAGAAACTGTACTTCAGATACAAAACTTGAGTAAAAGACAAAAAGAAAAAAGAGAGAGCACTGTTGTTTGGCCTGTCTTCAATTCTTACTGGCAAGTGCATCTACTCTGTGGCTGCTACTGCTTTTGCCACTCTTCAAAGACATGAGACACAGCTTTTTAACCCTCCAATATGGTCTGAAGACTCATGTCTGTCCAAAAATCCTCCAAACCTTCAATACCAGATGGGGACTACTGAGATACCCAGCTTGTGGACTGAGTAGCTATGCAGATTTCAGCCTCGTCAGAGTATAGACTGCCATTGTTGGACTACCTCAACAGTACAGGAAGATCAAGATATGGTGCATGCTTACTGGACTTCATTTGGGGTATCATGGGAGGGAAAGACCCCAGTGTGGACCACAAGGGCAAGATTGATGGTTGTTCAGGCTTGCCAAGGAGGAACCTTCAAACACTTCCTTAAGGAAAACATAACACCTTTTAGAAAAAAAAAATCCTTCAATTCAGGTGATATGTGTATGTATTTATATATTTATGTACATATATATAACTATGTATATATATTACATATATATATATATATGTTGAAGCAATATAAGTTAGAGAGAAAAACAACAAAAAAGAACTAAAAAAAAACTCTGAAAGACTCAGAAAAAGATGCAAGACATGTGTGGCAGAGTGCAGGGACTTGGGCGGGGTAGGGGGCATGGAATGGGAAGTGACTCTAAATTCGACTGAGAAATGATGTATGATGTACAGAAAAAGCTTAATAACAATGAAAAAGAAAAACAAATTAAAGTAAAATAAAATAGAATAAAATGTGAAAAATATAAATAAAAGGAAATGTTCTTTTAAAGGAAAAAAATGATCACCTTTCACAAGGAATGAATTTATCCTAAAATTTAATGATAAGATTAGCATTAGAAAATACATGATGTTAATTTACCACATAAACAGATTTAAAAAGAAATATATGAGCCGGGCGTGGTGGCACATGACTATAATCCCAGCACTTGGGAGGCAGAGGCCAGTGGATCTTTGTGAGTTCAAGGCCAGCCTGGCCTACAGAGCGAGCTCCAGGACAGCTGGGACTGAAGGCAGACCCTGTCTCAAAAATTCTCAAAAATACCAATAAATAAATAAATAAATAAATAAATAAATAAATAAATAAATAAAGCACTGTATCATAAATTCAAGATATACAGAAACTATATTTGACAGTTTTCAATACATGTATATTGTGTATATATTCAACAGATATTATTGAATCTCCTAGCAAAGGAATCCATTTTAAGTATCTAGCAAAAAACATACTCCCAAACTTTTAATTGGAGAAAAAAAATCTCTAAATACAGTATCTGAAGTAAGAACAAATAATGCCTAATAAGCAGCTTTAAAATTTTTATAAGGTCCTATCTGGAGCAAGAAAAAATATTGGAGAAACCAATGAAATAAATGCAGATAAACTGCTCAAAAGATAAGAAAACAAAAGAAGATATGGTTATTTATACACATATCAAAAATCACGTACCATTAAAGTGTTAGAAAGAAGAGATTCCCTTCCATAATCCCACGAATGAGCCCAGTAAGCACGGGTCCTGTCTTGATCCCCCTGCACTGGCCTCCATGATACAGCCCAGGTAGTCCAACAATGGCAGTCCATATTCTGACGAAGCTGAAATGCCCTTAGCTGCTTAATCCACAAAGACCCCAATGTGGAACACAAGGGCAGGATTGATGATTGTTTGGGCTTGCCACGGCAGAGCCTTTGAGCACTTCCTCAAGGAAAACATGACATCTTTTGGAAAAAAAAAAAAAAGTCCTCCAATTCAAGTGATATGTGTATGTATGTATATATTTATGTATATATATATATATATATATATATAACTATGTATATATTAATGTGTATATATACTGAAGCAATACAAGTTAGAAAGAACAACAAGAACAACAACAACAGAACTGAAAAAAAAAAAACTCTGGAAAGACTCAGAAAAAGATGCAGAACATGTATGGCAGAGTGCAGTGACTCGGGCAGGGTGGGGCCATGGAAAGGGAAGTGACTTTAGATTCAATTGAGAAATGATGTAAGACTTATGGAAAAAGTTTAATAACAATAAAAAATATTGAAAACAAGAAAGAAGAGATTCTACATTTTACATATTCTACATCAAAATATGAAATATATAACTGAAAAATACATAATTGGAGAGATATATCAAGCTAATAGAATACAATATCTCAATATTATAAAGGTGTCGACTTTCCCAAACTGATATGTTTATTGATAGATAAGACAAATTATTGATAAATATTAAAGGCATTAAAATATAGTTAGCATATATAGGTGAACTTTTTGATCATTTCAGTATCTGGAAGAAACTCTAAACATGTCTAAATATATAATGATCACAAATGGAAAAATTGCTAGCTTTAACCTTGTCAAAATAAAAACTTTTGAAAGAATAAAGTAAAACATACAATAAATCTATAAACCATTTTATATCACATATAGTTGAAAATAATTAGTACCTACTATGCAAAGAGCACAGAAAATCAATATGAAAGATAATATATCTACTTTAATAATGGTAATAGTTATGAGTACATATTTCAAATAAGAAACACAAATCAAATGACCAATAAATATTAAAAAGATACATAATGTGCTTAACACTCAGGCAATTGATAATAAATACCATCATGAGATATGACAATAATCAACTATACTGGATAAATTATGAATTTATAAATATCGAATGTGAGTTAGGAAATGCCTAGGGTTTCCAGAAAATGAAGACTGACCTACAAATAATGTGTTGTATAATGTATAAAATGCAGCTGCAATCACTTGGAAGAAATTTGTCAATGTCATATTTTTTCATATTAAAGTGAGTAGAAATGATGTTCATATTGAAGAATTGGGTAAGTTAAGGAAGTCATGAGTTTCAAACTATTGTTGTATTGAAAATTTGAATGAGTGTGTGTAGATTCTGTGGGCACACCAGTACCACACTCAGAAGTACAGACCTAGATGTTCAAATGTTCTCAATAATTGCAGTATCCTGATGCTCTCTATATTATAGACCATTTTTCCCCCAAGGGTCCCTTTTTGGCAGATCATGTATGTTCTCGCCTATATGAGTTAATTTCTGGTTTTATCATTTTACTTTCTTTAAACCTATCGCCCCAGTGATAATGTGTGGACTTAGTTATATTCCCAGATCCTATCAGGGATGAGATTTTGATGAGATTAATAGATGCTGAATACTAATGTAGATATTCATCAAATTATTAAACAAATTATAATTCCAAGTGCTTTTGAAATGGAATGGCCCAGAGCTAGTCAAATTGGTGAAATAGTATGTGATGCTTGTTTTTCCTTAGATAATGAATTGCAACCATGTTTATAAGTAATTGATAGCAAATATAGGAAGGGTATTTCTCCCTTCCTAACAATAGTGAAGCTTTTCCAAATTTTTGAATAAATAGAATGAAGATGAATATTTCAGAATCCCCAAACCATTCACCACATTCTCATTTGTAAGAAACATGGCTACAACATGAATTCCCATGTGTTACAGAATTTTGCTAAAGCATCTATATCCATTAAGTATAGATTATTGTGCTGTAACATAAGATCCCATACTCGCTGGTATGCACTATAAAGACGTTTATATTGGGCGGTCTCATTGATTAACACAGACAGGGAGAAGGGGTATTCGGACTGGACAGATTCCATCTTTTGAAGCCATGTGTATTTGGCACAATTTTCAATGTCAAGTGTAGGTTGTAATTTAATAGTATTGGCTTTTGTTCTTTACCACCAACAACCTTAAAAAATATAGGGTAATATTAGGTATTCAAATTTAATAGCATTCATCAAAGAGTACTTTTGGCAAAACTGAATCACAAAGACTGACATTGGAACGTATAAAACAATACATGTGCAAGCCTGCAAAGAAAGGAAATTTGATGAGAATGTCCGTTATATAACTGAAACTGTGATTTTTTTTTTTTTTGTGGATCAAATAAAATTACAGAGGCGCCATGCATAGTACTGTTGCTGAAGGCCATCATAAACATTGGTTTTAATGGTGTTATATGGTCTTTTCACCAAGAAAAAAAATCCTTTGTATTTAACTTGCCAAAATACTGAAACACTTTGGGAAAGGAGATCTTTCTTTTTCAAATTAAGAAAAGAATACCTACAAACTCTGACTTTTAAACATAGATGAAATCAAAATGCGGATGTTATTACAACCTTACACTGAAACCATGTGTTTTCTTTCCTTATATTGTAAATGTGTATCATGTGAATGCCATTTACTCTCATAAGAGTATTTTAAAAACAGGGAGACATATCTGCCTGTTATAGCATTTTTTTCAAGTCTCTTTATAAATGCTAGTATGCAAATAAAATGAGGATGAGCCAAATTAGAAAGCATCTTGTCGCTTAATCCATTGCTCATTATTCAAAAATCATAAAATTTTGCCTATGTGAGGGTGAAAACTGATTTCAAATAAATTGTAATTCATTACATATTTGAGACCCTTTACAAAAATAAGAACCGAGTGCAATTGAAAATTTGAATCACACCTGCATTGATTTCCCACAGGGAACATCTGCATATTCAGAATATCTAAATGTTTTCCTAAGACTTTTAGTCAAGGAGTCAGACACTGAACTAGTAAAATGCACTTTTTTTTAAATTGTGAATTGAAAACAAAACAAGCATAATAATTTAAATCAGATAGTTGTTAGTTGTTATTTTCTGATAAATTTCTGTGCCTACTGAAATACAGTATGTTACAAAGTAGATTGGAATACTTCCCTTCCTTCTATTTGTTAATAGATGATATGTTCTTCTTAGTACCATTATCAGAGATTGTATGTTGTCAGTTTGTCCATAATTGGTGATGCTCAGGTAGCCCTTGACATCATTTATTAATTCTTTTCTCTTTGTGTTTTAATATATAATCTGTGAAAGAATTGCAATTGCCTGAGTATCCCACTTTACAAAAGTCACCATGGATTTTAGCATCCATTAGCAACTTTTACTTCCTGTAACTATATTTATATTTCTGGTAAGGTGATGAGATTCTACTCATATTTCACTTATTTCTTCTGGACTTATTAGTAGATAATCTAGGAGGTTACTACACAGCAGAACACATTTTGCTGGTTTTATTTTTAGTATTGGTAGCAACTCATTAATTGATTGCTTAATCATATTTTATAAATTATTTCCTTCAATTCTATCTCTAATGAATCCCAATTAAAGAAGGAGCTAGACAAAAAGCTGTTTAGACAAGTGAGGGAATTTAAATTTTAGCTGTATATTAGATGAACTGATGTTAATATTCTTCACTCTAAAAATTTTACCATGTTCTTACAGGTCAGTGTTAACATTCTGAGGATATTTAGGCTTAAATAATAAGATGTGGAAAATCCTACATCTCATGTTTTAACAGATGTTAAAAAATATTATGAATCAGTAAACCTACATAGACTATATTTTCTGGAAATGGAATTATTTTTAAATTAGTGATATATTGAGAAATATAAAAATTATGGGTAGATAATTTCTGAGGGCTGGGTGTGGTGGCGCATGCCTTTAATCCCAGCACTCCGGAGGCAGAGGCAGGCGGATCTCTGTGAGTTCAAGGCCAGACTGGTCTACAGAGTGAGCTCTAGCCCAGCTGTGACTAAAAGGGAGACCCTGTCTCAAAAATACCAAAAAAAAAAAAAAAGTAAAAACTAAAAAAGAAGCTATCTGCAATAGTGGATGCATTTTTTTAAAACAATGATCAAAAAAGGAATGAAAATTGAAGAATATGAAATAGAATATGCTATAGATAGTTAATTCTAAATTACTAGTTAATTCTAAAAACCAAAATGAACAAACAGAAAAAAAAACTACTAACAATATGGAATAGAAAAGATGGAATTAAACTGATTTTTTAGATGAAATAAATCAGTTTATTAGAAATCTCCATATACTTATTAAGCATAGCAATTCCAAATACTGTAATTTATGTATATTTCCTGTTTATGTCAAACCTAATAAAACCTTGTAATGTTCAGCGTAAAGCATGATGAAAGTACTGGTTATTTGAGTATGTGTATCTATTTTTTTTTTTTTTTTTTTTTTGGTCTTTTCAAGACAGGGTCTCCCTGTAGCCCTAGCTGTCCTGGAACTCGCTCTGTAGACCAGGCTGGCCTTGAACTCACAAAGATTAGCTTGCCTCTGCCTCCCGAGTGCTAGGATTAAAAGCGTGCGCCACCACGCCCAGCTATGTGTACCTATTTTAAAACAGGCTACAAAGCTCTGTACATTTTCATGTGTCTTTCTGTTAAAAAGTGGCAGCAAAGCTTATATTTTCCCTGTGTTTTGAGACAAGGTCTCCTGGTACCCCCAGGTGGCAAGAAAAGGCAGAGATTCCCTCCTCTGCCTTCTAAATGCTGGGATTAAAGACCTTTCCTACCAAGCCTGGAAGGAAATTTTTTGATGCCGATTTGGTTAATTTGTTTCTGTAAGTCAGTATATCACTAAAACAAAACAAAACAAAACAAAACAAAACAAGCCTCTCATATGTTAACAGACATTCAGGAAAAATGTTTCATGATAGAACTACAAGATAGTTGTATTTTGGAGAGAGGAAAAATGAAACAGCTAAATCAAGCTTTTCTTTATCTAACTGCTGAGTATAATATGTGAATGAAGATACTGCAGAGGAATGAAAATAAGTAAAAACTTCAAAATATTCACATGTGCCCACATATTTGTTTTGTCCTTACAAGACCATAATATGTATAGACTCATAAGTTAACTTGCACCGAAAATACATAAATTTTTGGGAATGTAGGTGAAGTGTAAGGTTTTAGGAAGGGGAATGAATCCATTCCCAATTCAACAATGAGTTTTTTTCTGGTAACACTTCTTAATTTCTCTGTCATGTACCCAGATACTGTTTGTTACATGATTCTGTAAACTCCCACTTGGTCATAGGCTTGTGGCATTAACACATTCACTGAACAAGAGCAAATAAAGTGGGATACCTTGATTAGGAGGATGTGAGGTGGGAAAGGGATGTATGAACACTCATTATTACTGTGCTGACAACGTTTTAAGAGTAGTTCAACATATTTCTGATTATCTAAGGCTTCTACCCCAGACAAATTGATTAAATCACATTTATTTAAATTAAACATTGTAGAGGTTGACTTTTTAATTACAAATGTTTGCAATTAAGGAAGTAAAGACAACAGGTTAGCAGTGCATATTGGATGCGCTAGAAATCAATGCATATGAAAATGAAAAATCTGACTAAACTGTGCATGCCAATAAGTGGCATATTATTAGCACTTTGAATGCCCACATTTTGTAAATCCAACTAACTACATTTGGACTTCAAAGAAGGGAAACCTAGCATAGTGCTGCTTTCATTGTTTGGTTCTCTTTTAATTCTCTGTTTTACTGGATGGTTCTCATTTCAAAAACAGAAATATGTTAACCATTTCTTAAGTTGTATTTTCTTTAGATTTCACAAAATAGTTAAGTTTTAACCTATGAATATTTTTAAATGTTGATCAGACACAATTCTGAAATGTATCATCTTGTAAATAATGAGGGTTACTGAAGATGCTTGAAGATGCTAATCATGAGAGATTTACATTTTAACTCACTAAAAATGGTTTTTAAGTAGAACATAAAAATGGATAGATTCTGTTGTATTTGAGATTTTTTTTTATTGAATTTTTGCAGTTCTCAGACAACAACATCTGGTGGTGGTATTTAGATCCTCTCCCCTTCACCTACCTGCCCCCCCCATGCCCCTGCCCAATTTTGTCTATGTATTTGATTTTTTGAACATCTCATTAGACTGAAGCGCTGGACAGGCTGGATAAGTGAGATTTATTAAGAATGTATGTACCGCGCCTTTGATTATGATATATATGCTGTGTGGATATAGTAAGTGATACAAACTGCAGAAAACTTCTAATTACTAATCAATATTTGGAAATATGAGATCTGAATTCTTTTAAAATACTTTATTTTTATTTCATATGTATGAATGTATTGCCTACAAATATGTAAGAGCACCCATGTCACATAATGCCCACAGAGGTCAGAAAACGGTGTCGGATCCTTGGTCCTGGAGTTAGGGAAAGTTGTTAGCTGTCATGTAGATACTGGGACATAAACCAGTGTTCTCTGCAAGACCAGCCAGTGCTCTTAACCACTGAGCAATCTTTTCAGCACCTGGAATTTTTATAATAGTACAAAATTAATATACTTTGTAAACATATTACAAAGACTATAATCATTTATCAGTTTTTTTAAATCCAAAGGAATATATATATATATATATATATATATATATATATAATTTTGCTAGGAATTGTATTTCTCTGTTTTACCGATTAGAGTTGTGCTTTTTCTTGATGTTGTTGCTGTTCTTTCTGACACAACCTCCCTCTCACTCTGTACTCCACATTGGCCTGTTGTTTACTATGTAGCCTTAACTGGCCTCAAATCTGGGGCAAACCTCCTGTCTAAATTCCTAAGTTGGAAATCACAGAGCAATCCATCATGCCTGACTAAATGTTCTTCAAGTTAGAAAAAAATTAAATTATGGTTTAACTTTTCCCAATTGTTTTTCTCTTAAGTCATTTTGCTAGTGATAACCAAAATGTACAGTCATAAATGTGTAGAAGCATAGTGCATACTTTTTAATTTGTAAATGATATATAACATATTAAAAAAGTTTGTTACATAACAAATCAATATTTGATATTATTAATTTATACTATTTTAATTATTTTTATTCTATGTGTATGAGTATATTGCCTGTATACATAAGTGCACCCGTGCTGTGCAATGCCCACAAAGGCCAGAAGAGTGTGTTGGAGCCCCTGGAATTGTAGTCATAGATGGTTTTTAGCCACTGTGTGGGTGCTGGGATTGGAACTAGGTCCTCTGCAAGAGCAGCCAGAGTTCTTTGTGGAGCCATCTTTCCTGCCCCAGAGGTGTCATACTTTTACAGAAGGTCCTCTGTTCTTAAATATAAGGATGTAAAATACTCTCAAGTGGTTGGGGAAATATTCCCCCAATTTTCTCATTGTCTGTTAACTGTGTTCCTTATTTCTGAATTTCTAGTTGTATAATACATCAAAAGAAAAATGAGTGGCTGCCTCCATGCTGTTGTGCTGATTCGTTCAAATAGTGTCCACTTCATAGTCAAATGTGCAAAGTGTAGAAATGACCCAGGGTAGATAGATTTTTGTGAAAAGTGGTAAAGCACTAGCAAATACCGCTGATATCATGTGAGTAATCCTTAGTCAGGGAAGTTGAAAGATGAGATGTTGCTCTTGGTGCTGGGACCTGGATATTTCAGCGTACTTGCTAATGATGAGGAAGACAACTCAAACAGGGAGGTGGTAAAATATTCTGACAACACTACACTATTTTGGTTAGTTAAAAACTAATGAGGTTTGGGAGATACTCCAGATGGCTCTAATCATACTGGAGAATTGTGCAGCCCAGTGGCAGATGAAATTCATTTTTGATAAATGTACAGGAAGGAATATAGAAAAATTATAATGGAAAATCTCCATGTACACCATGAGGTTTTGATCTTGTAAATTCTCTGAAGAGCAAGGCATTTACTACTACCATTGAGGGCTCAAAGAAGGTGTCCCCCAAGCACATCTCTTCAGAAATGGCTGAGTAAATACTTGGATGTGTTCAGACAGAGGTTTGCAAATGCAAATAATGGAGAAAGCTGTTTTCAAACAGATAAAGACTGTTTTGCCCATTGCAGCAGGATGGATTTCTTCTGGGTAACAAGTGAGAAGTGTCAGAAACAAGAAAAGTCACAGGAGCTTGAGGAAATAGTGACTTATTCCTGAAGTAAGATTGAAAGACAAGCTGGCAACAGAACACATTTACATATGCCCCAACCTGTTAGAACTATAAAGCATTGCAACTGTAAGCAAGATTTAAACCTCTGAGAATTTTATCTCATTAACAGGGCAGCAATTGTAGGACTCTGACAATTAATATATGAGTTTGAATATTTAACATTTGAAATTTAAAAATTCACAGCATCATTTGATTTGGGTACTGGATTGTGGGTGATAAATCCTGACTGTGTATAGTCATAGTCTCTTTGTCATGCCCATACCTAACAAACAGCTATTATATTAGCATATCAAAGGACTATAATCCCAATTCTCTACTGCTTCTCTAATAGATGGCATGGCAGGGGACCTACAAGGTCCATATAAAAACAGTGTCTTAAGTTGAAGAGCATCAATAGTAAATTGTTCAGAAGGAGTAATTGAAAAGATTGTTCAAATAGTTTGTTTTTAAATGACACTCAGCTAAAATGAGAAAAAATATTTAAAAAATTCAAGATCCATTGATAAATCCTCAGATTTAAAAGAACTGAATGCAACCTTTATTCAGTAAGAAAGAATATGTGGAGATGTCTATGCTGTGGTTTGGATGTTGAATGTATCCAAACCATGACACTGTTGTTTGCTGGAGGAACTTCAGAATGCAAGGCCACATAGAAGGAAGATGGATCATAGGGATTACATTTGAGGGGGATATTAGAACACCAGCTCTTCCTTTCCCTCACTCAAACCATGAGTAAATTTATCAAGACAAATATAAGTATAATTTAATATTTTGTGACAATCTATATTAAAATTGTCCTTATATAAAGAGGAAATACATAGGAGTGGAAAGATACTTCTGTGGTAAATAGCATTGGTTGCTCTTGTAGCAGACTGGGGTCTTGTCCCCAGAACCCACATGGTAGCTAACAACCATCCATAGCTCCAATTCCAGGGGATCCAACACCTTCTTCTGCTCTATGTAGGCATCGTACAACATAGGCACACATATATTCATGCCACAAAAGACCCATAGGCATAAAATGAAAATCAATCAAAAAAATAATTTTAAGTTGAAGTAAAGTTAGTCTTAAGAAATACATCTGCAGATGGCTAAAATTATGCCACACATTTAATAATCAATGAATATTTTCTAATAGAATACACTGAAAGATGCTAAATGCATCTAATAATATTATATCTAATTATAAAGCTGTATATATTTGTTTTGGTTCGCTTTTAGATTTGGTTTCATTGTTTTGAGTCCAGGTTTTGTTTTGATTTTTTTAAAGCCAATTTTTATTGAAGCTTTGTGCATTTCATACAAAATTTCCAAACATGTCTAGGCCCACTCCCCCTCCCTGCTCCCCACCCCACCAGAGCTCATGAGTTCTGCCAAACATGTTTTTCATCTTTTTCTCAGTCTCTCTCGAAATTCCAGATGCAGAAGTTTACTGTTTTGACCAGAAGTTCACTGTTTGAGTCAATTCTTTGATACAGTCTTTTTTGTTATTGTTGTTGTTCCTTCCAGTCTCCATCCAAAATATGCATATATGCAGGCCACATATCTTTTAGCTTCTTCAGCTTCTGATTTCTTTTTTTTTTTTTATTAGGCTGAAAGATGTCATATTTGAAAGCTTCTCCTTGGCAAGCCCAAACAATCATCAGTCTTGCCCTGTGTTCTACACTGGGGTTTTCCCTTCCCATGGTCACCAAATGAGGCCCAGTAAGCACCATGTCCTGTCTTGATCCTCCTGTACTGGTCTCTGTGATATAGTCTAGGTACTCCAACAATGGCAATCAATACTCTGAAGAGGCTGAAATGCCAGTAGTAGCTCAATCCACAAGCTGGATGTCTCAGTAGTCCTCCTCTGGCACTGAAGGTTTGGAGGATTCTTGGAGAGACGTGTGTCTTCAGTCCATACTGGAAGGTTGAAAAGCTGTGTCTCATGTCTTTGATGGATGACAAATGCAGTGGCAGCCTCTGGGTAGCTGCGATTGTCAGTAAGCCAGACAAAACAACCGTGCTCCTCCTCCTCCTCCTCCTCCTCCTCCTCCTCCTCCTCTTCTTCTTCTTCTTCTTCTTCTTCTTCTTCTTCTTTACTTTTTTTGTCTTTTTTACTAAGATCTCAAGTTTTATACCTGAAGTACAATTTTCAGGTCTTATTAATTATTTATTTCTGGTTTCCTTTTGGTTGCTTAAGGCCACACTGTTAGCCCAGAATAACCAAGGTTTTGTTTACTCGAGGTCAGTTGAGGATCTTGTCCTCAGGTTTTGGAAAGACTTTAAGGACCAGAGGTAGTAGATGACTACATCATTTTTCCAGAATTTTCCAGTCAGCAGAACTTTTGCACATTTGAACTCAGAATAATTGCCAACAGCAAGCATAAGACTGGCTCAAGTTCAAGCCAGAAGAAATCTCAGCAAGAAGGCAAGAAGTTAGTAGCAACTCCCACCCTTGGCTGGGGAGCTTTTCGCATTTGATTGCTGGGAAGAGTCAGTTCAAAGATGTGATGCCTGGTATATTGACCAGAGTACAGTGCTCGTTCCACACCTAAGATCATTTTCTCAACACATAATGGATTCCATGGGGTGGAAAAAGAACCTGATTTAGGTGGGTTTGGAGATGGTGGGTTTGGAAGGAGTTGAGGAAAGGAAGGGATTTGATCAAAATGCATTGTATAAAGTTCATGAAAAGTTAATACAAATATAAAAAACAGAATTAAAACCTAGACTCAAGACCTGGAAAACCTCATGGGTACACTTACACACATGTGGACAATATACTCATACACATAAAATAAAAAATAATAAAATTAAAAATGAGCTTTTCTGATGAGGGTTAAGAAATTCACTAATCTACAGAGAGAATAATAAATCATTAGGAGACAGTTCAACACTATGTTCACTTAATAGCAGGTTCTCCCATAGGACACATGGCCTATATCTAGCCACTGGTCCTTGGTCCTGATAACACTGACAGACATGATCTTCATCTTGGGAAACATACTGTAACTCCAATCAGAAATTCTGATTCCTCCAGTAACACTTGCACCATTGTACTTACAAACACACCTTGCCAAGCCATGGTGTTATTGTAACTACTAGAATTCACAGCTGGAAAGAAGGATGGTGATGTTTGTCCTCTAGTGGTGCCAGAAACCCTTCCAGCAGGAGAAAACCTAGCCAGTGGAGAAGAAGCTTCCAGGTCAGTATCTTCTTTATTTCTCTACTTTAAAAAATATTGTGATTATTATTTTTTATTTTATGTGTGTGAGTGTTTTGTCTGGATGCATCACATGTGCATAATGCCTGCAGAGGCCAGAAGAGAGTGTCAGCTCCCCTGGAACTGGAGTGATGGATGTTGGTTGTCAAATCTGGGACCTCTGGAAGAACAGCAACTGTTCTTTATTGCTGAGCCAACTCTCCAGCCCTCATTTCTTAATTTTTTAAAGACTCAACTATGTATCATTTCATCAGTAAGATTTTACTGTCAAGTTCTTGGGATAACCGAGAGCAATGGCCATAGCCTATAGTGTTTGGAGGTCTTTGGATCCCAATGCAAACAACCTAAAGAGTGATAACCCATTGCTGGGCCTGAGCTTTTGATTTGCTGGTTGTAGTGTCTAGCAGGGGATAGCTCCATTTATATTCTTTTATATTATGAATATGTTTATATTTTAGAGAGCTTCTGCAGAAAATGAGTTCCATATGGCTTTTCTATAGACTTTCATGGAGTTATTCCTCCCCATATTCCCTCCTCTACTGCACCCATCAATTCCCAAACCTGTTTAATCTTTCCTGTTCCAATATTTCCTTTTCATCCTTTACAGCACTATTGTATTTCACTTCCTTTAAAGATCCTCCTCCTGCCCCATGGCTACTTACTACTTTCCTACCTCTAGTAGTTTCCAAATTATAGACAGTATCTAAAGATTCAAAGGTAATAATATATATATATATATATATATATATATATGAGAAAATATTCTTTGTCTTTCTCTGTGCAGATCTTTAGCCCTTTTTTTGGAGACATAAAAAAGTATTATATAGGTTATATTTTAATATACAGACTAATATTCACATATTTATATGCAAGGTAAATTCAAGAAAAACAAAGAATTACAAAATGAGTGCTATGTATGTTGTCACATGCCTCTAATTTCCACACTTGGAATACAGAGTCAAGATTACCACAAGTTCAAGGGTGACCTGGTCTACATAGCGCATTTCAAACAAGCCAATACTACAAAGCAAGATGCTGTCTTCTTGCAGTCCTCTCACAATATAAAAGAAAGGAAAGAAAACATTATCATGTGATCCAGCAATCCCATCTCTGAATATTTATACAAAAGTATTGAAAATAGTTTAAGGAAATATCTGTAGTCCCATGTTCATTACAATATAAGAAAAATAGCCAAAGTAGAGAATCAACCTAAGAAATAATTAGGAGAGGAATGAGTGGATTAAGAAAATGTGGTGGTTATTCACAGTGGAATTACCACCCAACTTTTAAGAAAAATGAGATGTTGCCATTATTTGTTAATATCATTGGAGTCTGAATTAATTATTCTATATTATATTATATAAATATTCTATATTATATTAAAATTGTAACATCACTTTATACTTTATATATTCATAATTTCCAACTTATATTAACACCAAAAAGATGCTGTCTACTAACTGTATAGGAGAGTTATCTTTTAAAAAAATATTTTTTATTTTATGTGTGAATGTATTGCATACAAGTGTGTCTGTTCCTCAACGTTCTGCAGTGTCCATGGAGGTCAGAAGAGGGCATTAGATCCCTTAGAATTGGAGTTACTGATGATCGTTAGCCACCATGTGGGTGCTGGGAGTCAAACCCAGGACTTCTACAAGAGCAGCCAGTGCTCTTAACCACTTAGGCATCTCTGCAGTCCTAGATAGTTATCTTTTTTTAGTTTACTTTTTTTAATGAAGGAAATATCTATAATCTCTTAAAAAAGACCTTTTAACAGGATCATTTCCAATTTCCATCATAAAATGATACCTTTTTAGGTGATAACTAGAGAAACATAAATAACATAAAATATACAATTGAAATAAGCAAATTACTTTTGTTACAAAGGACAGTAAAATATATACATAGAATATTTTGATTTTTTTTTAAGATGTCATATTTTCCCTAAGGGAGTGCTCGAAGGCTCCTCCTTGGCAAGCCCAAACAGCCATCAGTCCTGCACTTGTGCTCCACATTGGGGTTTTTTCCCTCCCATAGTCCCCCAAATGAAGTCCAGTAAGCACGTGTCCTGTCTGGATCCCCCTGCACTGGCTTTCGTGTTACAGCCGAAGTAGTCCAACAATGGCAGTCCATTTTCTAACGAGGCTGAATTCCCATTAGCTGCTTAGTTCACAAGCTGGATATCTCAGCCGTCCTCGGTCCACATTAGAAGGTTAAAAAGTTGTATCTCATGTCCTTGAGGAGTGCCCAAAGCAGTGGCAGCCGCAGAGCAGATGCACCTGCCTGTAAGGTTTGAAGACAGGCCAAACAACAGTGCTCTCTTTTTTCTTTTTGTCTTTTTACTCAGATCTCAAGTTTTAGGTCTGCATTGCAGTTTCTCTGTAGGATTTGCTGAAGGAGGCAGAGGCAGGAGGATCTGGAGTTTGAAGCGAGCCTGGGCTAGCCCATTTTTAAGTAAGTCATTTGTTTTCCTGGTCTTTTGTTTTTTGTGTAATTTATATACTCTGGATGTTAAACTGGTGTCAGATGTGTAATTGGTGAAGATTTTCTCCCACTCTGTGGGTTTTCTCTTCACTTCTTTGATTGTCTCTTTTTTTGTAAGGAGGGTTTTTAGTTTAACAAAGCCTCACTTGTTTCCTATGAAACTATTGTCTTATTTAGAAAGTCCTTTCCTACACCTATATCTTTTAGCTGATGTTTTCCTCTAATATTTTCAGAGTTTCAGGTTTCACATTGAAATCTTTGATCCATTTAGAGTTGACCTTTGTGCAAAGTGAAAGATAAGGTTCTAGTTTCTTCTACAGGTGGAGATCCAGTTTGCCAGCACCATTTGCTGAAGATTCTGCATTTCCTTCATTGACTGTTCTTGGCCCCTTTGTCAAATATCAGGTCAATGCTAGGTGAATAGGTGGGCACATAAATTAGGTTTGATTTTTTTTTTTTTATTCTAGCAAGGAGGATGATTCCAATTCAGTGGTAACTAAGAAAGTATTCAAATTTAACTCCTGACTGGGTCTGCCTAGGTTGTTGTCTATGAGGCATCATCCATTCTTGACTGGGGCTCACAGGCTACAAGTCCCCAGTTATGCCTGAGAGTGGAGAATACTGCATGGGGGCATGAGGTTCTGAAAAACTACAAAGCCAGGTCTGTGAGAAGGCAGTGTGACCCAACCTATATCTGGTTGTATAGTTCAGTGGAGAGGAAATGCTGAGATTGGAAAATCTAGGGCCTGGGAAGGTGCATAGACAACATGACTAGAGCTAGGCCTGAGGGTATAGGAAGATGGTGAGCATATGGGGGAATCTGAGGAACTCACTGGACTGGGCAGGTATATGGCCTGGACAAGCCAAGCTAGAGGAGTATGAGATGGTGGAGAAGAAATGCTGAGATATGGAAACACACTGATCCATGCAGGTATGTGGAGTATGTGACCCGGCTAGGCCTAATAGCTGAATACAAATGTCAGCCTATTTGTATAGCAAAGTCACATAAGGATGTAGCTACACAATGAAATATTTATCATATTAAAGCATGCCACTAATTTTCATTCATGATTCACTAGTTTGGTAATACACAATTTCCAAATAAGAACCCATTGAAATATAGTTTTTACTGAAGCAATATTTAAAACATAATATTAGGGTGGTAAGATACTCCTCTTTGGGAAAGAGTGGTTCATTTTAAAAGCAGATTTATAAAAATCTGACTAATATATTTTATAGTACATGTACATGTGATGACCATGCAACCCTTAATATATTTATAATTCCTTTTTTGAACATAGTCTTATGTAGCTCTGGCCAGCCTGGTACTCACTATGTAGATCATGCTGGCCTAGAACTCACAGAGATTATTCTGTGTATACTGAATGAGTGCTTGGATGAAAGGCTTGTATCACCATGTCTGGCTTTATATTTATAAACTTTAATGAAAAAGTGTAGCAGTTCAAATTTCAACATTGGAAAACAAACATACTGCACATCTCTAAATGACTTTTTATATTTTTACAATATATTTTTATTGAATTTTAAGTGTTCAGGAAAATGATATAAAAACTCTTTTAGAAGGGCTGAGGAGATGGCTCAGTGTTTAAAAGTGCATAATGCTCCTCCAGAGGACCTGAGTTTGTTTCCTGCACTCATATCTAGTGGCTCAGAGCTGTCTGTAACTCCAGCTCCATGGGTTGTGACCTTCCTCTGATCTCTGTGGACAACATACATGTGGCACACACACACACACACACACACACACACATAATAATTAAAAGAAATCTTTAAACACCTGTTTAAATTGTGCATTAAATATACTACTATCTAAATGTGGTTTTAGACATAAATGAAAAAATATGCTTCAGATGCTAGGTGGACCTGCAGTTGCTGAAACTGTGGGAATGAGAAGTGTTGGAGAAGTACAGACAAAGGTGAGTTCTTTGTAGCCTTTCTTGTTGAAAGCACATCTTTGATGTCACATGATCTCATCTCTCATGAGATTAAGAAGATGATTTTAAAAGGAACCAGGGGCTCCTCCCAAAACACAAGTGATCCTTGAGGACCCGATCTTCAACTGACCTTGATAAAATAAAACTTGGTTAATCTGGGCTAACTGTATTGTCTTAAACACCCAAAAGGAAAATATAACCAAACATTAAAATAAGCACTTTCTTTTAAAGCCCAAGAGTTTGTGCTTCCCAGATATTAAGCTTAAAAAGTCATATGAGATATTGTTTATCAGGTATAGAACTTCAGATCTTGGCCTTGTTCAACAATGCAGTGCCACCTACAGCCAAAAAGGACAAGCTCACTATTGTCAAAATTAAATGATGAAGTTTCTTCTCTCTCTATCTAGAAGCTACTTAAAAGGGAACTCACACTGTGACTTTTAATACCTGAAAAGTAGATTTTGAGCCTAGCCATCATGGCCAAATAAGAAATAAAGAGAAATCCAATAAATGGATGCTTTGGAAGCACTCATCAAGCAATTCTAATGGACCTTTAAATTGGACATTTAAATTTACCCTTTTCTTACATTTTCTGGTTCCCTCCTTATAACATGTGCCTAACTATGCTTGCCTTTACTTCTCCTTCACAGGCACAGTCAATGAGTCTCTGTTCTCTATAGCTATAATTTTGGGGTCTTTTAGATAAACCCTCTGAAAGGGTAAACCAGGGGCCACAAACACATCATCCTGGGTCAGCATGGAAGAAATGGGCCCCAGTTCCTTATTGGTACTTAGGGTTACCACTTCAGAGGAAGGAGTAATAAAATAGGAGATACAAATTATCTAGGCAGTTTAGGGTCAAGACAACTCCTCAAAAATAACCAGTTTCTTTCTCATCTGAGAGCAGATTTCCTGGATCTGCTGGTAAAATTATCCCTGCCAGAAACTAGAGATATAAAAAAGGGAGGTGTCTGCTGATTTTATGCAAAGGGATCTGCCATAATTCGAAAAAAAATGGGAAGGAGCTATCAGTCCCACATATTAAAATGACAAGTCCTGCTAGGGAAAAAAGGCCAGAAGAAATGGTCATTCTAAAAGACTACTGGACTACTGGGACCTCTGACTAGACCCACTCACAGGACTAACAGGACCAGTAGTCATGGTTCTATTAGCTCCACTTAAGATCTTAGATAATAAACTCACTGAATTTATAAAAAAATCAGGTAGAGGTCATCAAGCTCCAGGTGATTCATTACAAGAAGACCTTGAACATTCATCCTTATAGCCTTAAAGATCTGTATGCTGTCTGTAAACAAGGATGAAACGTTTCTATAACCTTTGTTTACATGTTATCTGTAAACCTTGTTGTCTGTAAACTAAGATGCTGCATTCCTGTACCTTGCATTTGTTACAAGGACATGAAAAGACCCCAAAGACATAGTCAAGTTGTTGACTCCTTGACTCCTATATGGAATAATCCCTGGGTCAGCCCACGCTGGTGGACTAGCGACTAGCATGAATAAACTTGTTTTCCTCACATTAAAAAAAAAAAAAAAAGAAAAAGAAAAGAAGAACATGGTTTCTATGGGAATGGCTTGGCCATCAGCATTACCTGAAACCATGACTGAATCCTGAAGTATCTGCATGGTCCTCTGGCTTCAGCTGTCCCAGAACTTTTCTCTCAACACTCCACATTGAAGGGATGGCATTCAAAGATCCTGTTTTCTGCTTACTAAAGATTTTGTAGGAATGAAAATGAACAATATTAGTCAAAACAGCTACTAAGTAGTTCCATCCATGTTTGAAGAGGGAAGTGTTCACTTCTGTGGATAGCAGCAAAGCAGAGGAGCTTACTGCATTGCCAAATGGACCTTCTATTCTCTAAAAAAATGTATGTCTCCGAATTCTCAGGAAGGAGCTGATTACTGCGAAAGAGTTTTCAGTTTCTAATTTGTTAAGCACCAAACCCCTCATGAAACAATCATCTTTGAGAGATTGCAAGCCAATGAATATCAAAGGCACTTTAAGAGGTGAAGTGTCACTGGCATCTTTTGTAGCACATCTACCAATGGATACACAGGCCCAGTTTTAGAAGCACACAGGTATTTTAATATTTGATTCCTTTCCCATCTTAAAAGTAACTTTTATTTTTCCCAAGAGCTATGGGCTCAGGGAAATACATAAGAAAATTGCTGCATGATCCACTCAGTGGTTCCAATGGCTAGAGGAAAAGAGATATATATATATATCTATATATTATATATATTATACACTATCATATTTCCCACTGTAAAAGTGAGAGGAGAATCCTATTTCAAGGGCACTTTAGCAAATCATAGCATGTTTCATGTGACTGACTTTTTACGTAGAACATCTTTTGTCCCTGTTCAGCAAAAGAAATGGATTGTCAGAGCCAGAGCAAAAATAGAAGAGCCAATTGAGCTTGATTGAAGTCTTTAATAGTAAAAGAAAATGAGAAAAATAGAGACATTATTGAAACTGTTGGTTATTTGACTTGGGTGACCAGCAGCATTTGTACATTATTAGATTCTAAATTCCTATAGTGAGTGTTAATCTCTCTTCTACAAGTTTACTCTTTTTATGCTTCTTGACTTTATGGAGTGTTTAACATTTACTTAGGTAGGAAAATCTATCCTTAATTAAATAAATAAATGTATGAGAAAATGAATGAGTAAATGAATGGTTTTATTGAAGCATATGTAGAGGATTTGAATCTGTGATACAAGGAAAGAATACCATAGATCCAATATCCAGCAATTATCCACAGAACACAAAATCGAATGTGGAGGTTTCAAGCAATTTAGAAACATAAAAATAGATCTTAGAGAAATCCCCAAGGTTTTCATATCCCTAGGCTAGTTCAACTTCTTACTAAGTGCAAAATATGTATCCTTCTAGTTACAGTCATGTACCCTAGTCACCACCCATCAAAGAAGCTTCTTTGTCACCAGACAGAGGCTATTACAGAGTATGAGATCTGGTCACACACAGGCATTGTCTGTGAATTGCCCAAGTCTAAGTAGCACATCCACAATGCAACCTGTCCACCTAAGGCTCATGTAACATAGAACGACAGGTAAAGAAGGCACTGATGAATTTCTCCACTCTTATTAATGAAGCTCCCTCATGCAACAGAAGGATCAGAATCTAAAGGTCACAAATGGTTAAAGCATGAAGATTAGACAGGAGCCTGCAGTGTGTGGGTCCTTGAACAAGTCTCCCATATTAAACGTCACAGGGAGTTTATGCTCAGGGACCATTGGAGAAGAGGGGAAGAAAGATTGTGAGAATCAAGGAGGAGGTGAATCACCATATGGAGATAGAATCATACAAGCTCCTGGGACCCTGTTCAAATGAATCTACAGCAATGTGAACATGCACAAGACCCATGCAAACTCATCCAGACAAAAATCCAGCATGAAACTGGGGAAATGGGCAGCAGACTGTTAGAAATATTGGCAGCTGGGGCTGGAGGGATGGGCTAGCGGTTACGAGAGCCGACCGCTCTTGCAGAGGACCCGGGTTCGATCCCCAGCATCCACATGGCGGCTGAGAACCGTCTGTGACTCCGGTTCCAGGAGAACTCCAGTTCCAGGGGAATCCGAGACCCTCTTCTGACCTCCGCGGCATCGCACGACACGGGTGCGCAGACCTGCATGCAGACAATACATTCATACACATAAAAATAAATAAATAAAAATTAAAAAAAAAGAAAGAAATATTGGCAGCTGAAGAAATATTGGCAGCTGCTTACTGTTGGGTGAGGAGGAGCTGATCTTCTTAAAGCAAGAGACTCTGGAATGGCTGACCAGACCTCAGCGGATGAACTTGCACTGGGGAAATTTCAGAGACACTAAGCCTTACCTCAAATGGCAGAGTGAATGAACTCCATTGGGGGTTGGGGGACTGCTGGAGGGTGTGAATGGGAAAGAGGTTATAAAGGCGATTAAGACTGATTACAATGTTCTGTATAAAATATACAAATTTCAATTAAAAAAGAAAAATGTTTTAATATGCAGCAGCCAATAACTAATTCAATATGGAATACACAATGAATCTGGATTGTTTCTGGCATCATTCCCATTCCATCCACAACTACAGTGTAACTTTAGTTTTGAACACACAACATGTCACTTGGCACTGTGTGTGCTGACACACCATTCACACCAACACTGACTAAAACCCCTCAGCTCCAGTCAGACTGTTTTATAGTATGAATTACCACTTTCCTAGAGTACACACAAAGTCTTCAACTCTAATACAAATATGATGGTTTAATTATGGAAAATCATATTTTTCTGGTATAAATCATCAACATTTAACTATCAATTTAATATATATTGAATTGAATCATATTAGAACATTTGATTTAAAAACTTGCCTGAGCTTGTGACTTGACTTCCAAGTAAAATTGTTAGATGGATTTTGGCTTATGATTTGGACAGAATTTCCCAGTTTCTGAAGTATCCTAAGGATAATTCTTCATTTGCACTGTATATTTATTCAAAGCAGTGTTCTTAACAGTACTGATAAATTTAGAGAATGTTGAAGATGCTCTGCATCCTGAAGTATTAAATATCCAGCAATGACTTATTTTTGTAAAATAAACAGGCACATCTATCTCATTTGTTTTCAAATTAGATTTTTTTAAAAAATTGGTAACATTAAAGGTATGTTAACAATTTTTAAAATTTTCTACATTTATTTGTTTTGAATGTGAGCGTGTATGGAGCATAAATATGGAGGCCAGAAGACACTTTTGGAGTGTATACTCTCTCCTTTTACATGAGAGTCTCAGAGAACAAACTTGGGTTATTAGGTTTGGTGGCTGACCCCCTCTGAAACATCTTGCTAAGCCAGTGAAAGAAATTTTTAAGAATGAATTTCTTGCCTGGCATGGTGGTGCACGCCTTTAATCCTAGCACTTGGGAGGCAGAGGCAGGTGGATCTTTGTGAGTTCAAGGCCAGCCTGGTCTAAAGTGAGTTCCAGAACAGCTGGGGCTACAGGGTGACCCTGTCTCGAAAAGACCAAAAAAAAAAAAAAAAAAAAGAATGAATTTCTTTATGGTTTTTAACTAGTTAATGCTTGATTTAATGTTTATTGTAAATACCTTTTCATGAAGCATTGTACAAAAAGCTCTCATGTGTAAAGGATTGTAAGTAGGAAAAAAAATATAATAAACATTGTCACAGAAGTTGGAAGACATAAAAATGTAGATACTATCTGTCCTTCAAAGCCATAGAACTTCATCTTGGACATATCTTTGTTATAATACCTTATATTTATGCATATATAATGAACTTATGCTTATTTTCTGCATGATAAGACCTTAGTTCCCTATTAATTCTGGGTCCTAGAGACTCCAATAAAGGTTTGAATTTACTAGATCTTAATTGTTTGAAATTAAATTTCTTTTTTTTTTAGTTTTTTTCCTCATTCTTTTGATCTTATATTACTCTAAAATATGCATGAAATGAAATTTCTAATAATAATATTACTCAATCCATTTTACTACAACAGCCTACAGATAGGTTTTGCATGAAGGATGCTTGTACTCATGGATTATCACTTATAGCTAAAAATGAAAAAAAAAAAACTGAGAGAAAGATGCAGGACAGTTATGGCAGAATGCATGATCTGGGATGGGGTGGGGGTGGGGGGGAGGGAAAGGGAAATAAGCCTGAACTGAATTGGAAAAAATGTATGAAATGCACAAAGCATCAATAAAAAAAACTAATTAAAACAAATAAGTAATATGCTTCAACTTGCTTTTGTAACAATCAAATACAGATTAAAAACATAAAATTTTGTGAATAAAATTACTCAGAACAATCAATGAACATCCAAAGAATCATTCAGAAGCAGTTTCCAAACACAGTTACTCGAGTCTACAGCTATGAGAAGTAACCAAACACAGCATTTTATTTTAGCTCCTTAGTGGATAGTCGTAGTGGAGGGGATTACTGAATTATGCCATGCAATATTTTTCAAATAAGAGAAGAAAGATCATTATTCAGCATTTGTTTCTCCAATATTTAGTTTTTCACAGGTTAGCAAAAGAACTTGATTAGAGGTATTTAGTCTAGATTAGTAAATTTGCTTGTGCTGACTGCTTCCAGACAGTTTTGTGATATTTGGGACATAAAACTATCTAAACATGGTGTGAGATTAAAATGTAAGGCGTGTGGTGCTCTTTGCTCTCACTGCTTGAGCTGACTCCACCGTGCCATCGGTTCATTACTGCAGTTGAACTACAATAGATCCGTTTTCACCAACAGTTCGGTCTTTTAATTAAAAATGTGTGACAGGTACAAGAGTAAATGATGTCAAATATTTTTCTCAAATGTTCTAATTCCTCAGATGATTAATCAAAATCTTGTATTTGTTAGTTGGTGATAGAATATTTTTATTAAGATATTTGTTTTGGTATCTAAAAATGTGATGCTAAATCACTGCATTTTAGTTTTTAAGCACTTTATATGGTTTTATCAAAATAAAGCACTTATCCTTCACAGAAAGGAAGTAGATAACAAATTCCTGATGGGAATTTTATGATATTATTTTAAAAAATATTTTATTAATTATTTTTATTTTATGTGTATGAGTATATTGCCAGCATGTGTGTAAGCATACACCTGTAGTACAAAGCCTATGAAGGTCAGAAACATGTCACAACTCTTGGAACTGGAATTACAGACTAGCCATCTTATTATGGAGACATAATATGGGGGATAGGAACCAAGCCAGGGTCCTCTGTAAAAGCAACCAATGGTCTTAACCTCTGACCTATCTCTTTGGCCCCCTTTTTATGATATTTTGATGCTCATACTGGACAAGTAACAAATCAATGATGGTATGAATAGTGGAATCATGTAGAGTGTGGCAATTTCTATAGAAGACAAGAGAATGGTAATGCAAAGGACTGGGGGCACCATTCACAGTGTGTACCAAGGTCCATAATGTCCATGACTACCACAGAGTACTGCTGTATCGTACAGATGGAAGGCTGCTCTCTAATTGCCGTATACATACAAAAGCTGGCTTACCAAAAGAAATTACGGCTTTTTTTTTTTTTTTTTTTTTTGAGATGGGTTCTCCCTGTGGTTCCAGCTGGTGTGGAACTCACTATGTATACCAGGCTGGCCTTGAAGTCACAGGGAACCTCTTGCTTCTGGCTCCTCAGTGATGGGATCAAAGGTATATGCCACCATGTCCAGTGAGATTATAGCTTTTGAATCTGCATTTTCTGCAGCGTAAATAAATCCTTTAATGCCAGTAAATTCAATATCAATGGCTCTTCTACTTTGCTTCTCAATTGCTGTGACAAAACATTCTAACCAATACGAACCTAGGGAGGAAAGAGTTTATTTGGCTTATCTCCAAGGGCACAGTTCATCACTGAGGGAACCAAAAGTAGGAATTCAGGATAGGAACCCAGAGGCAGGAGCTGAAGCACAGGCGGTGGAGGAATGCTACAGGCTTGCTCCCCTAGCCCATGTTCAGCCTGCTTTTTTATACAATACACAGTAATTTACCCAGGCATGGTACCACCCGCAGTGGGCTGGGCCCTCCCACATCTCTCAACAATCAAGAAAATACACCACAGTGGCGGCCACAGGGCAGTCCAAAGGAGCCAGTTACTGAGTTGAAAATCCCTCACAATACAGGTGTGTTAAATCGACACGGAAGCTTTTCTGAAAACAGCAGATGCTGGGTTTTCATCACGATGTAACAAATTAGAGCCTTCTTTAAGCAGATAAGATTTTCTTTAATGACCACGTGTTTTAGGAGTTGATTATTTGTATACATCAGTGTTTTATGTTAAAAGTATCAAATGAGCCTAGAATTCAGGTACACAATTTTAGTATCAGCTACAATTAATGCTAAAGTTAGAGGATTTCTTAAATCCAGCAGCTCTAGACTAGCCTAGGAAATATAGAAGGAACCTGGAACAAAAAAAGATCCAGGCAAGAAATAAAATAAATCGAGATAGAAAACCAACCAAAAATAAAACATTATTTCTACTAACAAAGTGATGGAGTGATATTTTACACTGGTGAGATTTTATATGAATTGAGGAAAGAGAATTATCATATTATTTTTGACATGCTGCTGTACTCTCAGAATCAGCTTGTTTTTTTTTTTTTTTCTGATATTCCAAGAGAAAGGAAAATACTTTTTGTGAAAAATACTTTTAGAAGACAATTGTCAGAACTTATAAACTGAACATAAAAACTGGCTAATTCAGTCAGATGTTACTTATTTACTATTATTGCTTATTGGGTGAAAATTGCCCACTGGCTAAAATTATTAATACGTTCATATGTAAAAAATTCCAAGGGCCCAATTTTTATGTGTTTATTGCCCTCGTGGTCTAGTTTATCACAGTAGTTTGGAATGCTATGGTCAGTGTTAATAAACTAAAAATACTGATAAAGGATATTTCATATAGTATGCATTATTGAATTACTTTATATAAAATTGTTGATAACAGTATATTAACCATAAGAAATATTATTAAAGATAGGAATACAATAATACTTTCAAGAAAAAAATAAATACTCTTGAGGAAACAGTATTTTTATAAAGAGTACAATTGGAGAGTAATATGTGGAACCAAAGAAAAGGTGGTTGGATTTGGTAGAATCACAGACTCTAAGGAGATTACTTAATGACGTTATCAGTTCTCTTCCAACTCTTTAGTGATGTGGGACATTACAAATTGTGCCTCCTTGTCTAATGCATAAATGAATCCAAGGTAAAACTGTAAACAATTAATTAAATAAGATTGATGACAATACTTAATTAATTACACGTATCTATATTTTTATTAGCTGGATGGCTCTGCATCCCTTATTATTGAGCATTCTTCCAAAAATTTTTGGTGAGCACCTGAATCAGTGACATCTAGGCTGAAAATTGGATATTAGTATAGTGAATCCAATATTTGAATTAGAATGAGAATAGAAATTTCAAGCAGACCTGACAGAATGCAAAACATTGTGTGTGTGTGCGCGCGTGCGTGTGTGTGTGTGTGTGTGTGTGTGTGTTCTGCTAAAACCAGAAACAGCATGAAGTCCTCAGTTTCTAGTATGTTCAGTTAGCTTGAAGACATTTGGCCTTAGTGAGCAAAGATCGCCAAAATCTGTCCATAAAGAGGAACACTAGATAAGTTAGATCTCTTTTTTTGATACCTGTACATGCTTATTTATATTTTTAATTTATTTATTATTTTTTATGTGTATGACTGCACTGTCTGCATGTAGGTTGGTGCACCCGTGTCATGCAATGTTGCAGAGGTCAGAAGAGGGGAGGGCGTCAGATTACCCTGGAACTGGAGTTAAAAATGATTCTCAGCTGCCATGTGGGTGCTGGGAATCGAACCCGAGTCCTCTGCAAGAGCAGTTGGCTGAGCCATCTCTGCTGAGCCATCTCTCCAGCCCCAAGTTCTGTCTCTTATGCAATGATTCTGAAAATACTGAAATGATACTAAGAGCAAATATTAAAATTTTGAGGAAATAATGATCAGAGTTGGGTGTTGAGAAGAATCATTGAGATTAAAGTGTGGCAGAAAGGCTTGCATCATTTTCATTTATGAAGAACTGGAGCAGTGTGAGCACAAAGCAATGGTACCTGTGACTAGGAATGTGGAGACAGGGAAGAAGACAACTTGTCATGAAAAGTTAGGGAAATTTTGAGCAAGATTTGATATAAATAACATATAACAGTACTATATTAAAAAAGTTCAGGAAGAACGTGTTTGTTAATGACTATTTTCAAATGTTGAGCAGCATTAATGGAAAGAAAGCCCACTTAGACAAAGACTTCAGTTCCCCAGTCCCCAGGGGTTGAATAGACTTTATTTGTGAATTATTATGGTTTGCTCCAACACTTCTAACTGAGGGATAGACTCAAAACACTCATTCTATTTTCTATAACAAAAATTATTTCAAGCTACAGAATCATAGCAAAGATTTGTGAATCACGCATCTGATCATAATATGTTTTACAAATATATTAATACATTTTCCTTTTAATTAATTTTGTTCCTTTACATTTTCACCTAGGTGTATTATTAATCCTGAGCATTAATACCATACCCCCCATCTCTCCTTTCCTCCACACCCATGTTAAACCATCATCTTCCCTGCATATTCCTTTCCTACATTCGTGAACATGGGTTTGGAGCTATCCATTGGAGCCTGGTAGGCAAACAAGTAAGTACACAACTAAAGACAAGCCCCCCTATTGCAAGGTCTAGCAGCAAAATGGACCTCTCTCCTCTATACATGACTGACTACCCACAGTGCCAGTGTTATGCAGAACCACTGAAGGTAACCAATGTTTTTTGTTTGTTTGTTTTGTTTTTTTCATGTCCAGAAAATGGTCCTTCTCTGGCTTCCATATCTCCCAGCTATTCTAGTCTTTTTTTTTTTTTTTTCTTTTTCTATTCTAGTCTTTCCTCCCACCCTTACTTGATAATCCCAAACCTTACAGGATATGGTATAAATGTTTTGTTTAGGACTGAGCATTTGCTCATAATTTACTCTCAGCACCTTAAAAGGCTATAACTCTATACAGTCACCACTGTTCACTGTAAATATAAGGTTTCTGACTAAAATGAAGAGTAGCATATTTCTATGGTCATAAACATGGATATGTAGAAGGTAGTTTGATGCTATACCAATCTTTCAAAATGCCAATAGTATGTTCTCCCCACAAGGCCTACAACTTCCCCACTCATATTTTTTTTTTATTATGCCTATAGTAGCAGGTGTGGATTCCCTTCTAATAGTGTAGTATGCAAATCTAAGCACAAGTTTTTGGTTAGCCACATAAATATGCCACTATTGTACATTGGGCTCTTCTTGGTTGGCTTTTGTGCCTTTTTTTCCTCTTGAGACAAGGCCTTCCTGTAGCACCAGCCAGCCTGGAACTTGCTATGTAGACCTGCCTCAATCGCAAATAGATCTGCATGCTTCTGCCTCCCAATTGCCAGGATTAAAACATTCAGCACTACCCTGGCCGAGCTTTGCCAGTTAAGTTGGTATCATAGTTCATAGGGCTTACAGTTGGATAAGACTTTTGCTTTTCCCCTCCAGGTGGTCTGTGTAGCAGCATCTGTCACTGTGAAATATAGAGACCAGAAAAATTTGGTAGCTCAGTTCCAGCTTGATTTCTTTTTATCTTGCAACCAAGGTGTTGGCTTCTTCATCAAGAGGTACATAGTTCTCTAACAAATAATGTGACCAGGGCTGGAGAGATGGCCTAGCGGTTAAGAGCACCGACTGCTCTTGCAGAGGACCCAGGTTCAATCCCCAGCAACCACATGGCAACTGAGAACCGTCCATAACTCCAATTCAAGGAGAACTCCAGTTCCAGGGGAATCCGACGCCCTCTTCTGACATCCGAGGCATTGCACGACACGCGTGCACAAACCTACATGCAGACAGTACATTCATACACATAAAATAAATAAATAAATAATTAAAAAAAAATAAAAAAACAACAAATAATGTGACCAAGTGATAACAAAATGCAAACTGTGTTAAGACCACAATAATTGGAGGATGCCTACCACAAAAATAAAAGAAAACAGCAGTTACTGGTGAAGATGTGGAGAAATTAGTAACAAAGTTTGCTGGTGACAACAAAAAGTGGTTCAACTAATGTAGAAAATTGCTTGATGACTATACAATTCCATTTGTCAATGTTCCAGCAAAGTATTGTAGGAGATATTTACATTCACACATAGATGTTTATAGTAGTTCTATTCACAAGAGAAAAATGACAGTAGTCCAAATGTTCTTAAATGGTGTACAGATAAATTGAGGGACACATTGGAATGAATAGTATTCAGTACTAAATAAAAACTATTGAAGTATTAATACATGATAAAAATGGATAAATAAGGGAAAAGCACATATAAATGGCACACATTGTACTATTCTATGTGTTAAATATATAATAAACATAGACTGGAACATTTCTTTTTTTAATAGATAAAGGAAGGAAGGAAAAGGAATTTTTTTTCAATTAGTTAAGGGTTTTACTTTGGATCAATCAAAATGTTTGGAAGTACAGGTGGTGAGTGCACACAAATATAAGTGTAGCAAAAGCCATCGAATTGTTTGCTATAAAAAAAATAGCCGGAGGAGTCTCTGTCTCAAAAAGACCAAAAGAAAATAAAAATAGCCAAGCATGGTAGCACAGGCTTTTAATCCTAGCACTCAGGAGGCAGAAATTTGTGAGTTCAAGGCCAGCCTGGTCTACAGAGTGAGTTCCAGGACAGCTGGAGCAACAGGGAGACCCTGTCTTGAAAAGACCAAAAAGAAAAAAAAATAGTTAATTTTACTTTGTGAGGATTGTACCTCAATATTTAAATGAAAAGAACATCATCTGTGATGTTCTGACATGAACATGGGTGCTTTTCCTTTGATAATTTACCCAATGTAGTTTCTTGAAGATTTGCAACATTTCAAAAAATTAACAGGTAATTGTCTTGTAACAGATAATTTGTCTTGTAGCAATATTGTCTGAGATACCCAATATAAAAATATGAGCTCTTTTCCTTTATGTGCTGAAAAATCAGAAAAAAATCCAACTCCAAAACAAACTGCTAAAATACCATTTAAGTTTAATTTGTAATACACATTAAAAAACATTAATGCTTTGCAATGTCCATTATAACCTTCTGGTAATAAACAGATGGTAACTCAATTTGTTTTCTGAAAATGCAGTTCCTCATTTGACTAATATAAATAAATATCAAATTGATCGAAAAATCATATGGATTTATGCATTGGTTATCCCTGTTTAAAGTGGTATAGTTAATCAACGTCATAAATAAATTTGACTTGCTATATTTTTCCTTTTTCAAAATTTAGCTTAATTAAAGAACTTCACAACTAGGAATTATATCATTTTAAAATGTTTGTAAACCAGATGTTTTATATACTATGCATAGCAACAATACCCCACTACACATCTAAATAACACATATATCAATTCACATAGGCAAAACCTATTTTCTAAAATGTGGTTTGAGTGAACAGAGAAACCTATATAATTTATTGAAAATAAGTCAAAAAATTTTATGACTTTTTGTCACTATTTTGTGAATTTGTTATTGGTCCAATATTGACCTAACTGGCAATGAGAAACAAATTAATCAGTTCTCTAATAAAATCCAGGTTTTAGATGTTTATCAATTTAATTACTATTTGGTTTAATGATCCTCTTTTGATTTGCTAATCCATTTTAATGAATTGCTGATACAATGAAATTCAATAATGATAATCAAAATTTGAAACTTAAAACTATAGCATACAAATGGAATATTAAGTAGAGGGAATAGCTTTCTTATTGATTGAAGATAAATCTTTCAAATAAAATAATTTTGAAAAACCATACCAGGAGTTTCTTAAATAGAAGTTTCCTTGTAAATAAAAACTACAAGTGCATTTTAAATGCAACATGTGTAAACAAACCAATGTTTTGGTTCTGAAAATGCTAAGCCATCTGTGAACATCATGACCTCCATAACTTCTAAATCTCTAGTGATTCACGGACCATATTTTGAAAATCATGTTCTAGAGTGATTTATGGTTTTCATAGCAAGGTTTACTGTCCTTATCATAGTCCAAATCCCCTAGTTCTGTATGGGCTGCTGCTGGAGGAATTCTAGATTTCTTATTGCTTGAGAGTGTTTATGTTGGCATTCTGTGTAATTATTTTACTAAACAATAATCGTCCTGCTGATGAAAAGAGTGGAATTCTGAAATGCATACACTGCAACAGCATTTTTCTATGTCTAACTTACCACATTCTGGGTGACTTTCCACTCGACTAGTTCTGGAGTTTGAGACATTTGTCATCTATTTTAAATGAAGATATCATTGCAGGTACTAATCCTGTTTACTCTGTGGAAATGCTATGTGTACTTGTCTTCTAACATTACCTTTTTATTTAACATCTCTAGGTTTAAATTGTCTATAAATTTGCTGCACAATGTTATGAATATTTATCATAGCAAGTCTGAAACTTTTCAAAACCTTGCATGAACTATCAAAATTTCAATAATAATAATAATAATAATAATAACAATAATACGCTACCTCCTACAAAAATGTACCACTTCTCAGACAATTGAAACATAATATAATTACTTATTTATTTATTTAACAGCAGTAAGTGAGTTCTGGAATCCAAGCATAGCACTGATTTTCCTAAAATTAACATATGAATTTCTATTAGAATCCTATTCTGCAAAGTATGCATTAAACTTTTTATAGTAGACTCAGGGAGTAAGGGAGATTACATTTATATAGTCAAACTATTAACAACTCACCCTTAAAATCATTTAAATGAATAATTGTCTTATAAATTCTTCAATGTAATTAGTAAAAAAAAAAGTATATGTTACAAATATAAAGGAAAATGCATAATTTTGTTTCAACCTTCAAGAACTGATTGTTCTTTAATTTGATTTAATGTTCATTTCCTAGGGTGGAACCCATAGCTGGCACTGCTATCAAACTTTGGAACCCGAGGCTAGATAGGTCACAACATACAGAACTGAATACTAGTTTTTTACTGAATAGTTACTATATAAAACTGACTAATAATGACCTATATTATACCCATAGATAGATGCATCTTTTAACACTCATCAGAGAACTCTTCTTATGTATTAGATAGTGATTAACACAGAAACCCAAAACTGGTCAATGTGTAGAAGATAAGAGGATGCAGAGTCCTTCTCCCTGCATGGAAAGCCTATACAAAACTTCTGTCCCAGGAGGCTCAGGAATTATTACAGAAGAGGAGGCAGAAAGATTATAAGAGTCAACGGTGGTGGTTGACCAATAGCTGCTGGTCATATGAGCTCACAGCAATGGTGACAGCATGCGTATGTCCCATACAAGCTCAAACCACAAAAAATACATGAAAAACAAAATTAAAATAAAAAAAATCACAGAATGGATTCAAGAAAGCAGGTAAGAAACCCCAACCCCCCAAAAGGAAACTGTAAAGAAAGGACTGCTGGTAGTGGTAGAAAACTTCTCATTCATAGATTGGATTATTGCTAGGTGAACCTTTAACTTTGTGGTTAAGGTGTAGTCCTGTCACTTTGGAGGCTATGACTAGAGGACAGTTGAATGTTTGATGACAGTTTGGAAAACAAACAAACAAAAATAAACAAAAAACAAAAAACATTGGGATTAAGGCAAAATAATCCAAATGTAGTGTTCTTACATAATTTTTTAATTAATTATTTTTTTATGTGTGTGAGTGTACTGTCTGCCTGTAGGTTGGTGCACCCGTTTCATGCAATGCTGCGGAGGTCAGAAGAGGGCATCGGATCCCCTGGAACTGGAGTTAACGACGGTTCTTAGCCACCCTCTGGGTGTTGGGAATTGAACCTGGGTCCTCTGCAAGAGCAGCCGGTGCTCTTAACCACTAGGCCATCTCTCCAGCCCCGTATTCTTACACTTTTATTGAATGCTTCATAGCTGGTTCTATTCAGTGAAGTTTGGCAAAGGAAATAAGAGGTTATAATTAGAAAGAAAAACAATATAATCTATTTAAAAACATGATTGCTTTTAAGAATGTCTTATGGGGGGGTGGAGAGATGGATCAGTGATTAAGAGGACTGGTTGCTCTTGCAGAGGACCAGGGTTTGACTCCCATTACCCATATAGTGGCTAACAACTGTCTGTAACTCCTGTTCCAGGGATTCAATGCCCTCTTCTGACCTCTGCAGGCACTGCATGACATGGGTGCACTTAACCACTTACATGTGGGTATTATACTCATACACAAAATTAAAGTAATAAATAAAAATATGTTTAAAGTTATTGTTATATAAATAGTCATATCTTCTCTTGTATTTATATTCTGTATCCATGAAAAAATAAAAGATTTCTTCTTATAAAACCCCAAAACTTACTCAAGTATATGTTATTTTCAAATTACCGAGCATCTTATGAAATGATCTTATTTATGTCTTATGGGGGACCATAAAATGGGTGAACAGATAAGGGTGCTTAAAACCAATATTAAGGACCTGCATTCAGTACTCGTCTCACATGGTGGAAAGAGAGAGCAAATTCCTAAATGTGATTTTCTGACCTCCATAGGTGCTCTAGGACATGTATGTGAGCCCCCAAACACACACACACACACACACACACACACACACACACAAATATATATATAGTATCTTATTAGATATATTAGATATATTGTATATATAAATTATATTTAAAAATAAATGACTGAGAGGGTTTAAAATAGTTATTATCGTGCATGTGTGATAGGTGATTTGGGTTAGGTTACAAAATATGAGACAGTATACAAAAATTGATTTTGTTAAAATGTACTCATCACAAATATTTGAAAATTGAAATAAGAGAAATAAAAATTGAAATAAAATAAAATATATTCACAAAACATGTAATACTGGTGAATCTAATAGTTGTTCATTTGCATACTGAGAACCATAGGATTTCTGTTGATTGAATTAGATGAATAGGCCTGGCTGGAAAATTTGTGTGAGATAGTTCAACTTCCAGGCCACATAGTGCTAGAAGGAGACCTTCTCAACAAACAACCAACAACAAAAATAAAATTCTAGTCAAGAAGGAATGGTTTTCTTTGAAACAAAGTTTACCAAATATTTACATTGGAAACCATACCATACTCCTCAACTATTTCCAAAATCTAAGGATAAAAGAATATTTCAAATTATTCTGTAGTCAACTTCACATTATATCATATGTAGACAAAGATACTATCAGAAAAGACTATAGAAAATCCCTCAAAAAAAACTCCTATTCTAGTTTGACTTACTGTTGATCTGATAAAATATTCTGACCAAAATCATCTTAGAGAAGAAAGGGTTAATTTCAGCTTACAGGTTTCTGTCCATCACCAAGGAAAGCTAAGGCAGGTGATAGTCCCTCTTCCCATGTGACCTATAGGTTTGGGTCAAGTTGAAAGCTGAAGGAATCACAATATTGATGCAAAAAAAAAAAAAAAAAAAAAAAAAAAAAAAAAAAAAAAAAAAAAAAAAAAAAAAGAAAAGAAAAGAAAAAAGAAAACCCAAACATACTAGAAAAAATATGTAGCCAGGGAAGTTTATTTTTAGAGCCCAAAGATAGACTATTATTTGACAAATTGAAGCATTGCCATCTTAATGGAAGAAAAAGGAGCATATAATTGATGCTGAAAAACACACTGAAAATATTCAAAACATTTTTCCTCATAAAACCCTCTATACAAACCAGGTATAGAGGAAAATTACCTCCATATTTTCAAAGCAACATTTACAAATTCTTCATTTGACAATTCAGTAAAAAGGAAAGTTTTACACTAAGATGCCCACAAGAGCTGACTTTTATGCCTTCTATCCAACATAGTTTTATAAGTACTAGACTGCTATTGGATGAGAAAAAAACTTGCAAATGGGAGAAGTGAAAATATGTTGTTTTACAGCTTACATGATCTTGTATAAACAAAAACCTAAAGTCACACTCTGTATTCATTTTGGAAAAATTTAAAAAAAAACTAAAATTCATATGGAAACTGAATGGAAGTGAAAACAAAATTATGAAACTGAAGAAAAACTTAAAGCTCTTGAACTTGCGAATTTCCAAGCTGAAATACAAAACAACAGTGACAAATGCAGTTCCCTGGTGCCATTAAAGGAGACACAACCCTCATGATAAACAGATTGCTTCATAGAGACTCTCCACAGACCTGCTAAAGAATGGTGTTCAGGGGCTGGAGAGATGGCCTAGCGGTTAAGAGCGCTGACTGCTCTTGCAGAGGACCCAGGTTCGATCCCCAGCACCCACATGGCAGCTGAGAACCGTCTTTACTCCAGCTCTAGGGGAATCCGACATCCTCTTCTGACCTCCGTGGCATTGCACTACACGGGTGCACATACCTACATGCAGACGGTACATTCATACACATAAAAAATAAATTTAAATAATTTAAAAAAGAATGGTGTTCAGAAAACTGAACAGCACATTCAAAAATGAATGGAACTGTTTTCTGATTTTAATATATATCCAAAAATTACATATTAAAAATAACTCACATATGGAAAATGCTTACTAGCACTCGGGAGGCAGAGGCAGGTGGACCTTTGTGAGTTCAAGGCCAGCCTGGTCTACAGAGTGAGTTCCATGACAGTTTGGGCTACAGGGAGATCCTGTCTCGAAAAGACCAAAAAAAAAAAAAAAAAAAAAAAAAAAAAAAAGCTAAATCTTAAAACTGGAATTGCATATAAATATGACTAACCATTGAATACATAAAAAGATGTTCAAAATCACTAATCAATGTTAGTATTAGTTGAAAGTTGTTGGCAAGAATTTGGAGAAATTAGAACTGCTAAATACTGTTGATGGTAATACAAGTAAACTCTTTCATAGAAAATAGTATGGGATTTCTTTAAATAAAACTAAAATACAATTATTTATGTTCTAGCAGCTTCTCTTTGTATCTCAAATATCTGAAAGCAGAGATTTGAACAGTCATTTCCATGTTCATGTGAGTATTATACACTGGGGAAAATGACTTAACTCTATTGGCCATTGATTGACAACAGATGTATAAAATGCTGTGTATACATACAATGATATAGTATTTAGGCTTAACATAGATGAAATTTGGACACATTCTGCTATGTGGATAAGTCTTGGGGAATTTATTCTCAAGTACTTAGGCAGTCACAAATTAGAAAACATTTTTTTATATAAAATTTCTAGAATAATCAAATTCACAGAGACATAAAATAGAAAGATGGCTTGAAGGATATTAAAGAAAGAAGAAATAGAGTCATTTAAAGATTACAGTTTCAGTTTTTCAAGATGCAGAGTTATAGAATTAGACTGGCTTGATTTCTGTGTATCAGTTCAAATGAACTTAATTGATTTGAGCTGTAGAGTTACAGTGCTTAGTAGTGTACTGACCCCAGCTGTACACTTACAGTAGTTTGTAGGGTATGGACCTGAGCTGTACACTTACAATGGTTAGTAGGATATGGACCCCAGCTGTACACTTACAGTGGTTAATAGGGTATGGACCTGAGCTGTACACTTACAGTGGTTAATAAGATATGGATCCCAGCTCTACACTTACAATGGTTTATAGGATATGGACCCCAGCTATACATTTATAGTGGGTAGTAGGTTACAGACCCCAGATGTACATTTTATCGTGGGTAGTAGGGTACAGACCTCAGCTGTACATTTATAGTGGTTAGCAGGGTAAGGTATAACTTACAATGGATATTATGGTAGTCCTTATTTTATTTGTACTTTACAACTAAAAAGAATTTCAAAAAATCACAAAATTTTTTTAAAGATATGGAAGATGGTATCATTTGAAAAAGAGCACTTACTGCTCTTGCAGAAGGCCCAGCTTTAGTTCTCAGCACTCACAGCATGACTAACAACCTTCCTCAACTCCAGTTGCAGGGAATCCAATGCCCTTTTCTGAGATTAGTGGGCACTGCATGTAGGTGGTGCAGTTACATACATGCAGGCAGTACACTCATACACATAAAATAAAAATAAACAAGAAATCCTTAACCAAAAAGCCTCATAATTTATATTTGACCTCTAGTCTTGATTACATAAATAATTCTTATGATTCAATATTATTAAATTAACTGAATTTTAATCACTGAAAGATTATATCATTAGATAATTCAGTCAAAAAGTTTCAGATAGTAATTAAGAAAAAAAATCCATGCTAAACTTATTGGTAACTTAGGAAATATAAATTAAAATAACAATGAAATAAATATACCTACCTGCAAAATTATATAATTTATATTACATAACTTGATAATACAAAGCATTGACAGGATTGCAAAGAAATTATGCATTTTATATATTCTTGATTCAAGATAGTTAATATACTAAAACCATTTTGGAAAACAATTTGATAGCTTTGTACATAGTTAAAACAACATCATATAGTTCTACTGTTGAATGGTTTGAAATAAAAAAGTGAGTATATACATTTACAGCCTTGCTTCTAATTATTTAAAGTAACTTGACTGATAATTGCTCATACTAAGTACAACACAAATATCCTTCAAGAAGCAAATAGCTGAAGAAGCTGTAGGACATAACTGCAAGGAAAATTAACAGTAAAATGGACAAATGACTAACATATGTAATGTCATAAATATATTAAAAGCATTCTGAATTTTTGAGGAAATCAGATACAAAGAGATAGTGCTATATGGTTCTATTAATATGACTTTCTGGCAAAGGTAAACGATAGGGACAGAATTTAGTGGTTGCTAGAGGGTTAGGATCCAGTTGGGGATGCTGAGAAAGAGTTCTGGGGTAACTTTCTGGGGTTAATAGACATTTTTATCACAATTTTGTATTTACTTCATAATTGTGAATATTTATTGAAATTTGCTTAAGTAAATGTGAAGAAAGGCATATTATTTTTAATTGTGAATTATGATTTAGTAAATTATAGTTTCAAAAGACTCCTAAAAGGGAGTACTCCGGGAAAGGATTTTTTCAAATGACCTGAAGAACCACAGAATGTTATACACTGCTGTTCACACAGAGCTTAGTACTGCTTTTCATATGTAGTTAGTTTTTTGTTACAAAAGCCCTTATTAATTTCACTATATAGCACTGGCATGAACTGATACTAATAATTTTTCTACTGTTTTCCTCATGATGTGATCCTCATCCATTATTCAATACCACAAAAACATGTGTATTCTAGCTCTATCTATCATCTTTCTATCTATCTATCTATCTATCTATCTATCTATCTATCTTCTATCTTTCTAGCCTCCTCACAATTCATTACATGTTTATTTTCAATTAAGCTGTATTAATTATGATCCACATATCCATCTTCTAGTTCTTTATATTTTAAATCTGTAGGTTTGGTTATATTAAAATATTTCTGTAAGAAATAGTAAGAAAAAAATTGCAAATTATCCTTGAGCCATATACTTGAGACTTCATATAAAATCTCATTTTTAACTTACAAATAAATAGAGAAGTCAAAATGCTTTGCTACTGATTTATTGCATCTTATTTCCCTTTTTAAATGACACTGTTATTTGTTATTTTAATAAAACAACCAAACTCAGTGAATAATGAGAAAAAAAAAAGAGACAAGTGTTTTTCAATACTACCTCTTAGATACCTGCCAGAGACAAATGAGTTCATACATGAGTGAGCAGCAGGAGGGAGACTTGCTGAAATATGACATGAGACTGCATCTTGTAGTCTATTAAAATTTATAAGACACATATCTGAAGGGTTGTAGACACTCTTCATAACAATTCACTGATTTCATCAGGTTGGTTAAGTTAATCAAACTGAATTTGGTCAATTTTTCTGAATACCTCATGGTACAGTTACTAGCCACTAAAAGTGGACTTTAGATTTCATATTTGTATTCATATATAAACACTGAAGAAATTCAGAGAACCACACAGGGAAACTGAGCAATGTTTAAACAGGAAAACAATGGTGGCCTTGACACCGAAACCTCTCAGATGAGGGATACGATGAAGGGATCCTCAAATTTGAAAGCCAGATATTTTTTTTTTAATTTTTATTTATTTCTGTATGTGTATCAATGTACTGTCTGCATGCAGGTCTGTGCACCCGTGTCGTGCAAGCCAGATATTTTATACTCAGAAAAATATTTGTTGTGAGTAGAAAATGAGCTCATGTGTGTTAATCAATCATTCAATTATTTTCCTGCTGGTTTAACAGTACATGATCTATTATTGCTGTGAATATCTTACCTGTGAAATTGGGGAGATGAGATAGTTAAACACAGATTAACCAAACCTAGGGGCTTGAGTATAGAAAGCTATTCATCAATACTGAGTGGATATTACAGTAGACATCAGGAGGAGTTGGATTCTAGATTTTCCTTGAAATATGAAGATGAAGATTATGCTAAGAAGATCACCAAGAGAGCAGATAGAAAAGGAACATTCCCGGGAGAGGAACTCCACTCCTTCCTCAAACACAGTCCAAAACTGCAGGTTTCTTCATCGCTTTCAAAGTAGAAAAGCAGAATAAACATGCTCTTTTGTCATTATACCTAATGTTTATAAATATGATGCATGCTAATCTTTGGAGATTTGAATCACTGGTGAAAAGCACTTACTGTTACAGAGGACCTGAATTTGGTTTCAAGCATCTACATTGGCAGGACAAGACTGCCTGTAACTCCAGCTCCAGAGGATCTGCTCCATCTGCAGCCACCTATTCTCATGTGTACTCTACAACACACATAATTTAAAAATAATAAAATAAACCATTAAAATATAAATATGAGACATTTTAATATTTAAATTGCATCAAACAGACTTTATTTAGGCATATAGTCATTTGAAATTTTTCACTTCCAATGTCAGCCGATGCATTCATTCATTCATTCATTCATTCATTCAACCAATAAGCAGCTCTGTCCCTATTCTGTACCTGACACTGTACTGTAAATTTAAGGTTGAGTGAAGCCTGATGATTCTTAAATAACTGTATTTTTCCATTCGGTCTAATGCTAGTAAGTGGTATGTGATATCTGAGTTGAGGGAGAGTTGGCCTGGCCAGGGAAGCTGGAAAGACTTCTTTGGAAAGGGACATTTGGTTACAAATCTGAAAGAAAAGTAGAGGTTAACTGGAACAGGAAGATAACCAAATTTGAGGACAAAAATGTGTAGCATTTTGAGAAGGCATTTGGCAAGAAGTTGTTAAAAATGGCAATGTGGCCAGGTACCAGACAGTATTAAAGTCTTTGTATCAGATTAGCTGTGCAATTTTTCCATAGCATAGTACTGGGATCTTGTTTTACTAAACTAAAACACTGTTCTTCACATATCTTCACAATTTCTTCCCACACAGCTGTTAGAGACACATTGCACTCAGCCATCTCATTACCACCCAAACGCAGTCTGTATTTAAGTAATCTTTAATTTGGTCACATTCTCCTGACTCTATACATAAAATTTAAACTGATTAATTTTAAAGGCAGTTTGATGTTCTATTATTAATTACTATAATTAATTGTTAATACTTTCAGTGTGAACTGTGATAGAACCCTAGGTTCCTGTATTTAATTCCTTTACTTAAATGTTAGATTAAAATACTGTTATTTCCATTAAAATGTGACTATAAACAACTTAAGTTATGTAATGCAATTCTGTAATCCAATTTTCTTAATGTCTTTGGTTATTACTGCCAAACATCTCTCCTAAATGCCAAAGGAAAGTGTTCTTCTACATGCCTTGCTCATAACCCCATGGAAGTGGACTCAAATCCAGAGCAGTAAAGAGAAAAACTTGCTGTTTAGTATGGGCATTATTTGTCCATATGTTGTGACCACTGTGTGTGACATCTTCGACAGGAGGGTCTTACCATGAAGTTCTAGGAGGTAAGCAAGAGCAGTGGCAACAACCTGCATTTGGGGGGAGTCTCCGGACTTTGAGCTGTTGATCAGATATGGCCCTGAGATAACATTTTTTTAAATTGCTCTTCCTAGTCTCCACTCTTGAAACAAACAAACAAACAAAAATAATTTATGGTAATAGTGGGTCCTCATTGAATTCTCAAAACTTTTATGGAATCCATCAACAAATCCTGCCACCAAATTCCACTTTATCTTCTCTAACATTGCTTTCTTCTAATCTTGCAATATCTACTAGTTGTACATTGCCTGTCACCCTCACCCACTTTACTCCCAACAGAAGAGACAGATACATAATTCTGCAGTTTAAACTAGAGTGAGTATACATACCATGGCTCCAAATATTCTTTTCTAATTTATTTATTTATTTATTTATTTATTTATTTATTATTTTATGTGTATGAATGTACTCTCTGCATGTAGGTTGGTACACTTGTGTCATACAATGCTGCAGAGATCAGAAGAGGGTGTCGGATTCCCCTGGAACTGAAGTTAAAGAAGGTTTTATCCCCCATGTGGGTGCTGGAAATCGAACCTGGGTCTTCTGCAAGAGCAGTAGGCACTCTTAACCGCTGAGCCATCTCTCTAGCCCACAAATCTTCTGTCTTATATATGGCAAAAATGAAAAGTCTAGCAGAACAAAACACTGTTTTTCTTTCCTTTATGTCTTTATGTCTTAGAGACTCCAAATACCTCTCATATCTTAACTTTTAAATGCGTTTCTTATTTGTGAATGGCTGAAAGGGTTCGTACTGAAATTTCCTTCACTATTATTTGATTATATATTTTTTATTTTATTACTTCCTCTTTCACTGTATTTCATATCATGAAACCAAGGATATAGTCTTAGTCTACAGCTGTATCATTATGCAATGAATAAACCTCCCGAATAATAATAAAATTCATTTGTTAATAGGAATATGAAGGAGATCAGCCGAGACCAGCTGAAGCAAGCACAGGCAAGGAGAAGCCCATAAGACAGGAACACGAAGAAGAGACAACACGAGAAAGTGGCAGGATAATCCCTCACCAAGCTCTAAGAACCCCATGGAAGATTCCTACAGTGGGATCCCTCTGGGGATGGCCCAGGACACAGATATCAGAATCACAATTGGGAACATATCTAAAGAACTACAAGACTATAAAGAGCAAATCAAAGAACTAAGAAAAGAGAATGAAGAACTCAAGAAGGACCTAGAGAGAGAGAATGACAAACTCCAGAAGGAAGTAGAAACACTGAAAAGATCCCATGCTGAAAAAGATAAGGAAACCAACCAGTAAAGCAAAGAGCTACAGGAAGAGATTGAGAAGCTCCAAAAGATAGTAGACAATTACTAAAGAAATCAGAAAGAACTGAAATGAAAAAGGAAATCAAACACTCATCCAACAGAAGAAAGAATGGAAAAAAGCCTCAAAGCAGAATGAGAGAAGCAGAACAAGAATATCAGACCTGGGAAAGGTAAAACAGAACAACTAAAACCTCCATAAAGATTATTGAAAAATTTAAAAAACACAAAAGTGGAAAAACCGGGAACTCTGGGACACTATAAAACGATCAAAACCTCCACATCATTAAAAGAGGGAGGAGAAGAATCCCAACGAGAATGGTATTGATCAGATCTCAACCATAAAAATAGATGAAAAACCCCCCAAACTAAAAAAAGCAAATCCAATACAAATACAAGAAGCACATAGAACTCCAAACAGACAAGATTCAGAAAAGAAATTCACCCCACATCATACTTAAAACACTAGACACCCAAACCAGACAAAAATCCTTAAAGCCACATGAGAAAAACAACAAGTGACCTATAAGGGAACCTATCAGAATTACAACTGACTTTCTCAGTGCAAACTATGTGAAGGCAAGAAGAACCCAGAGCAAAGCATCCCAGTGTTAAAGGACAAAGATGTCAACCCAGGTTTACTATACCAAGCAAAAATGTCGGATTTATAATTGAAAGAGAGAGAAAAACCTTCCATTGACATAAACAAGTTGACAATAAGAAATACATGTCCGGAAAACCAACCCTTCAGAGAATACTTGAAGCAATTCAAAGAACAGAAGAAAGGAGCAACCAACCCCAGGCAACTAGAAGGAGAAATCAATAAAAGCATAACTGCAGAAGTAGAAACCTAAATCAAAACCGCAGATGGATAATAAGGCAAAAGGAAGCAACACAAACCTATCAGTCATAACCTTAAATGTTAATGGACTAAATTCCCCAATCAAAAGACATAGACTGGGAGATTGGATTAGGAAACAGAATCCATCAATATGCTGTCTATAAGAAACACCTCTTACCTTCAAGGACAGGCACCACCTTAAAGTGAAAGGATGGAAAAAAATATTCCAAGCAAATGGTACCAAAAAGAAAGCAGGTGTTGCTATTTTAATATCAGACAATATATATTTCAAAGTAAAAGAAATCAGAAGAGACAAAGAAGGTCATTACATTTTTATCAAAGGAACAATTCACCAAGAGGATTTCACAAATATGAATATATGTCCCAAACTCCGGTGCACCAAACTTTATAAAGACAATTCTCCAGGACCAGAAGTCACACACTAACCCCAGTACACTCATAGTAGGGGACTTCAATACCCCACTGAGTCCTTTGGATAGGTCAACAGGACAAAGAATAAACAGAGAGATATCTGAACTGAATGATATGATACAACAAATGGACCTCATAGACCTCTACCGAATATTCCACCCTAATACCAGAGAATACACTTTCTACTCAGCACTCCACAGAACATTCTCCAAAATCAACCACATACTGGGACACAGAGGAAACCTCCACAAATACAAAAAATATTGAAATAACTTCATGCATTCTATCAGACCACAGTGCAATAAAGCTCAACATCAACACAAGGATAAGCCCTACTGCCTATAAGAACACATGGAGACTAAACAACACACTCTTGAATAATGAATGGGTCAAGGAGGAGATAAAGAAAGAAATAAAGGGGCTGGAGAGATGGCCTAGCGGTTAAGAGTGCCGACTACTCTTGCAGAGGACCCGGGTTCGATCCCCAGCATCCACATGGTGGCTGAGAACCGTCTGTAACTCCAATTCCAGGAGAACTCCAGGTCCAGGGTAATCCGACACCCTCTTCTGACCTCCGGGGCATTGCACGACACAGGTGCACAAACCTAGATGCAGACAGTACATTCATACACATAAAATAATAAATAAATAAAATTTAAAAATTTTTTAAAAAATAAATAAATAAAAGCATTCCTGGAACTGAATGACAATGACAATACAACACAACAAAGCCTATGGGATACCTTAAAAGCAATCCTAAGAGGGAAGTTTATAGCCTTGGGTGTTTACATTAGAAAAACAGAAAGAGCACAAGTGAATGATCTAACACTACAGCTAAAAGCACTTGAGAGGCAACAGCAGATGAACCCTAAATGCAACAGACAGGAAGAAAGAACAAAAATCAGAGCAGAAATCAATGATATAGAAAAAAGAAAACAATACAAAAAAAATCAATGAATCCAAAAGCTGGTTCTTTGAAAGAATAAACAAGATAGACCTCTAGCCCAGTTAACCAAAAGAAAGAAGGAACAACACCAAATCAATACAATCCGTGATGAAAAGGGAAATATCACAACAGACAATGAAAAGATCCAGAAAACATATGGGAATACTTCAAAAACTATTCTCTACCAAGTTTGAAAACCTAGAAGAAATGGATGAATATCTGAAATCCTGGGAATCACCAAAGGTCAACCAAGAAGAGATCGACAGCTTAAACAGACCCATAATACATGAAGAAATTGAAGATGTAATAAGAAACCTCCCAACTAAAAAAAGCCCAGGCCCAGACAGTTTTCACGGCAGAATTCTATAAAATATTTCAAAAAGACCTACAACCATTATTACTGAAACTGTTTAGAAGGATACAATCAGAGAGATTTCTCCCAAATTCCTTCTACGAAGCCAGTGTCACTCTATTACCAAAACCAGAAAAAGATACAACTAAAAAGGAGAATTATAGACCCATCTCCCTAATGAACACAGATGCCAAAATTCTAAACAAGATACTGGCAAATCGCATACAGACCCACATCAAGAAGATCATCCATCATGACCAAGTTGGATTCATACCAGAGATGCAGGGATGGTTCAACATACGAAAATCAATAAACATCATCAAACACATAAACGGAATCAAAGACAAAAACCACACCATCATCTCAATTGATGCTGAAAAAGCCTTTGACAAAATCCAGCATCCCTTCATGCTTAAAGTCCTAGAAGGAATTGGATTGGAGGGATCATTCCTCAATGTAATCAAAGCCATATACAGGAAACCCACAGCCAATATCATCCTAAATGGGGAAATGACGGAAACATTCCCTTTAAAGGTAGGAACTCGGCAAGGCTGCCCCCTATCACCACTCCTCTTCAATATAGTGCTTGAAACACTTGCTAGAGCAATAAGGCAAGAAAAGGATATTAAAGGAGTACTAATTGGAAAAGAGGAAGTCAAACTATCCCTATTTGCTGATGATATGATTGTTTACTTAAGGGATGCAAAAAACTCCACCAGAAAACTCCTAGAAACGATTAACAGCTTCAGCAAAGTGGCAGGATACAAAATTAACCTTAAAAAATCAATGGCCTTTCTTTACACCAAGAACAAGCAACTGGAGAAAGAATTCAAAGAGACCTTCCCACTCACAATAGCCTCAAAAACAATAAGATACCTAGGAACAAACCTAACCAAAGATACCAAAGACCTCTACAACAAAAATTTTAAACCCTTAAAGAAAGAAATTGAAGAAGACCTCAGAAGATGGAAAAACCTCCCATGCTCATGGATTGGGAAAATTAACATTGTAAAAATGTCCATTTTACCAAAACTCTTGTATAGATTTAATGCAATCCCAATCAAAATCCCCAAGAGTTTCTTCACAGGCTTGGAAACAAAAGTTCTTAAATTCATTTGGAAAAACAAAAGACCCCGAATAGCCAAAACAACCCTGAGTGAAAAGAGCTACACAGGGGGGATCTCTATACCAGACTTCAAACTATACTACAGGGCTATAGTCATAAAAACAGCCTGGTACTGGCACAAAAACAGACCTGTTGACCAATGGAACAAAACTGAAGATCCAAATCTGAGCACATACAATTTCAGCCATCTCATATTTGACAAGGGGGCCAAGAAGACACAATGGAGAAAAGACAGCATCTTCAGCAAGTGGTGTTGGCAAAACTGGATCACCACTTGTAGAAGAATGAAATTAAACCCCTACCTCTCGCCCTGTACAAAAGTCAACTCCATATGGATCAAAGATCTCAACATGAAACCCCAAACTCTGAAGGCAATAGAAGAAAAAGTTGGCAGCAGACTACAAAACATAGGCATAGGAAAAGACTTCCTAATTCAGACAGCAGCTGCACAAGAATTAAGGTTGACAACTGACAAATGGGACCTCATTAAACTCAAAAGCTTCTGTACATCAAAAGAAAGAATCAAGGAAGTGAAGAGAAATCCCACAAAGTGGGAGGAAACCTTCACCCTTCACCACAGAAACATCTGACAAAGCATTGATTTCCAGAATATATAAACTACTCAAAAAACAAAGAAGAAAGAAAACAAATTACCCACTCAATAGATGGGGCAAAGATCTGAACAGAGACTTCACAAGTGAGGAATTAGAGATGGCTGAGAAACACCTTAAGAAGTGTTCAACATCACTATCATTAAGGAAACGCAAATCAAAAACACTTTAAGATATGATCTTACTCCAATAAGATTGGCTAAGATCAAGAAAACAAATGATACCAAATGCTGGAGATGCTGTGGGGAAAGGTGACCACTCATCCACTGCTGATGGGAATGTAAACTCATGCAGCCACTATGGAAAGCAGTGTGGAGAACCCTTGGAAGACTTGGAATGAACTTGCCACCTGACCCAGCCATACCACTCCTAGGCATGTACCCTCAAGACTCACCCCACCGCAGAGATACATGCATGGCCATGTTTATTTCAGCTCTCTTCACAATAGCAAGGAGTTCAAACTAACCCAAATGCCCCTCAACTGATGAGTGGATAGAGAAAATGTGGTACATCTACACAATGGAGTTCTATGCAGCAGTAAAGAAAGATGACATCATGAGCTTTGCAGAAAAATGGCTGGAGCTAGAGGATATCATGCTGAATGAAGTAACACAGTCCCAGAAAAACAAACGACAAATGGTATCCCTCATCTGTGGATGCTAGTGCCAATTACCTAGTTGTAAGAATTTCTTGTGCATGGCCCCTAGAGCTTTTGTCCAAAGCAGTTTGGAGTGATGCATATTGGAAACAACAACAACAACAACAACAACAACAACAACAGAATGGACTGCATCAAAGAAATGACTGAAACAGTGAAGTTTTGCTCAAAACAGTTAACTTCCACATGGAGAATATTGAGAAAGACTGAGAAAGAGATGAAAAGTATGTTTGGCAGAATGCATGAGATCTGGTGGAGTGCGGGGATTGGGAGGGAGATACGGATCTAGATTTGATTAAAATATATATATAAATAAATTTAAAAAATAGGAATATGAATTACTGTCATTTTGAATGCTATGGTTATATAGTCAATAGATTTGTAATATCTATTTTACTGGCATAGTGTTTGCAAAATCCTTAGGTAATCTTCCTTTCATAATTTTCAAAGCACAAATGATATGAAAATCACTTAGGCATTCTGATTCCTCAGCAAACCTAGGATGCTGTGAGAGTTAATACTTGACAGTAGATACATAGATATATAGATATATGGATCTATCAATAGGTATACAAATATTGATATAGATGCATATAAAATTCATAAACAATTTTATAAAATAACATACATTTTCATGTTTTAAAATGAGCATGAAGTTTAGAATAATTCAATAGAGCTAATTAACCTACGTCTTGTCTCACAATCATTTTTGTAGTGAGAAAACATAATTTTCTCCCAGTGATTTTCATGAAGTAGTAGGTGTTAACTAGAGTTAAGTTGTACCACAGTTCTCTTGTATTCCTCTTGAAACTTGGTGTCATTTCACCAACTTTTACTCAGTTGTCCTCTCTAATCACCACCCTCCATTTTCTGTGAAGCTTATAAATTGGTACTTCAAATATTCTCAGCATAATCAAATGCAGAGCTTCTTCAGTGTCACTTCCTTGACTATACAATCCCACAGTATTCCTCTGAATCCCTTTCAAAACAAAATTCTTGTTTTCATGTCTCTTGAGTCCTATTTTTCTGAAGATAACATACACCCCCACTTTTCCTAACAAAGTTATGTAATATTATTGTAAAGGAGGTACTGCATAAATATTTGTTAAACAAAAGAACTGGAGAGCCCATCATAATGGTAAGACCTATTATTAGACATTTTAGAGAGGTCTAAAGAGATCAGATTTGTTTTCATGGCATCTCCTTCTTTATAATTGTATCAAATTCCAACTATACAATGCCTCAGAAGTCAATAATCTTTTAAATCCACCTTAATTGACTAAATGTACTACAGAATGTTTATATTCAGAATTTTAGTGTAATCTCTTATTTAATCAGGGAAACCAATAAATCAGAGTATGAAAACTTCCATCAGTACCTTGCACTGAAATCTATTCAATGGAAGATTAATAATATATGCAATTTACCTCTAAAACTCAAGAAACTTTTAATTTGAACATTAAGTTTTTTTTTTTACTTCAGAACATTGTTTACAATAATTAAACTTCTATAATCTACTCAATGGGTAAAAGTCAACCCAAATATTAGCAATGAGAAATAAATGACTTCATATTTCTTGGCAAAGGTAAGGTATGAGCCATAGTAAAAATGGGCTATAGTGCCTCTTATTCCACATTTATATTATTTTCTCTGCAGTTAAATTGAAAAATCATTATTTTCCAAAGCACTTCTGACATGTGAATCAAAGTGTCCTTATTCTAGTTTGATAGACTAGGTGCATTCTATTAATTTTTAAGTTTATGCAAAATAAATTTATTCACAGTAAATGACCTTTAATACAGCATGATTTCAAAACCCCTTCCTTTCAATTCCATCTCTTTGTCCATGATATATTCTAAGTTTCTAAGAATGGGGCTGGAGAGATAGCCTAGCGGTTAAGAGTATCGACTGCTCTTGCAGAGAACCTGGGTTCGATCCTCAGCACCCACATGGCAGCTAAGAACCGTCTGTAACTCCAATTCCAGGAGAATCCAGTTCCAGGGGAATCTGAGACCCTCTTCTGACCTCTGCAACATTGTATGACACGGGTGCACAGACCTACATGCAGACAGTACATTCATACACAATCAAAAAATAAATAAAATTAAAAAATATTATAAAAAGAATGATGCATGAAGTGACCACTGATTCATTTGGGTTTATCTTTCTAGTGTGATTTGTCATAGTTAAAGTTGTATTTCTGCTTATTGAGAGTGTTTAAGAATTGAAGAGAGAAAAAATGTTACATATAGTGCATATAGGATATGTAGTCTGTGGATGCTAGTGCCAATTACCTAGTTGTAAGTATTTCTTGTGTAGGGCCCCCTGAGCTTTTGTCCAAAGCAGTTGTTCGTAATGCGTATTGGAAACAACAACAACAACAACAGAAAGGACTGCATCAAAGAGCTGACTGAAACAGTGAACTTCTGCTCAAAACAGTCAACTTTCTCATGGAGAATATTGAGAAAGACTGAGAATGAGATGAAAAGCATGTTGGGCAGAATGCAAAAAAAAAAAAAAAAGGATATTTAGTCTAATCAAAAAAAACAAAGTTAAATTCCAACATAAAAATACCTTTGAAAATTTTCAGCTTGGTTTGTTTTTTATTTTTAATTTTTAGAACTAGCTGACCAAGAGTGAAGAAATCCAGCTTTCCATTCGAAAGGTTTCCCAACAGGAATATTGAATATAAATGTCTTGGTGTTATATCTTTTCATATCAAATGCTCAATACACATTAAAATAACATGAAATGTAGTCTTAGGTTATTATATGGCCGATCTTACAGACCTACTGTAGCCAGATAAACATTCAGTCACAGACAAGTATTCATTGGGCCCTGCCTGTCCAGGAAAGCTATTTTCTTCAGTAGTATAGCTATTGGTGAGTAGCCCAGGCATGCTCACACAGGACCCTGCTTAATCCAGTGGGCCAATAAGCAAAAACAAACAAAACCAAAAAAGAAGCACATGAAAGTGGGTGCAGACTCGGCTTGTTATGAGGAGTGGTGGTAGTGGGGCTGGGATGGGTGTAGTAGAAGGTAGGAGAGCCAATGAGATAAAGCGTATTATATATTATACATACTTGAAACTGCCAGGTTAAGGTAAAAGGTTACATAGTTGTACGTTAATGGGGTGAATGACATATAGTGGATTTGGTGGGTGGAGGTAGGGACTACTCTAGGAGGAGGAGTTTTGCAGACAATGGCAGGTGGATTTAGGGCGAGGGGCAGGTGTCCTGGCTCCCGGTGGCCGAGGGGCAAACGGCAGGTCCACTAGACAGGCATGGGGGTCACAACGGTAATCCCAACACTCTGGAGGAAAACAGGGGATCTCCGGTGAAAGATTGAGGGGACCGGTCTACAAGCAGTTCTAGGCAAGTATGGTTACAGGGACCCTTCGCAAAAAGAAAGAAAGAAAGAAAGAAAGAAAGAAGAAAGAAAGAAAAAAGAAAGAAAGAAAGAAAGAGAGAGAGAGGAAGAGAGAGAAAAGGAAGGAAAGAAAGAAAAGAAAGAAAGAAAAGAAAAGAAAAGAAAAGAAAAGAAAAGAAAAGAAAAGAAAAGAAAAGAAAACCAAATAGAAATTTCAGAAGTGTCAGGGAAATTATACATAACATAAAAGACTGCTGACCAAGGTAGGTTACTATGGTATGACACAGCTTACTTAATACTACAAATCTCAAATGAGATATATGATACTTTCTAAAGTATCTTAAAGAGAAGTTTCCGGTGGTTTGCATTTCTTTGCTACTATGAACTGATCCATTGTTTTGGTTGGAGAATTAATTACTAATTCAACCACTCCACCAATCATTAGACTATGTGACTGGTATAATCATTGTCAGGTTAGGTGAGAAACAGAGAAGTCCAAATTATACGAGTAGTTTTGTAGAGGAGATCTTGTTCAGACGTTTTATGTCTTTATTTAGCTGTATGCTTGCAGTTCATTCATTCATTCATTCATCATTTGTCTTTTGAGAGAGGGACCCCTGTCACCCTAACAGAGCTGTGTAGATCAGGCTGGCCTCAATCTTCAGAGATCCCTTTACCTCATTACCTCTCCCTCTGAGTGCTGAGTGCTGGCATTAAAAGCCTGTGCTACTATACCCATCTACTTGCACACTTTTCAAAATACATGCTTTATGCTTTTATGACACTTTTAATTTCATTTTTAAAGATTGGAACATGTGAGTGAGAGTCCTTAGTTGTACTTTATGAATGAATTATAAAATGAAAGAAATTTTCAAAATCACATTTAACAAGTTGAGTCATAATAAGTGTTTTTAGAACTAGAAAAAAATAGATAATAGTCAGATTGTGAAGTAGAACAAAAAACTGGAAAATAAAGATAAGTGAAATAAATAGCTTAGAAACAAAGAAAAGAAAGGAAAAGAAGGAAGAAAAGAAGTAACGGAAGAGGTAGAGAGGAGGGAGGGGGGAGGGAGGGAGGGAGGGAGGGAGGTAAGGAGTGTGGCGGGAAGAATTAATAAGGATGGTAAGGGGAGGACTGGGCGCTGTGAACCGAACAAAAATATATTTTTATGCACAAAAATACTACCTTTGTGATAGCTCATTTTCACCCTCAAATTAATTTTAAAAAGAAAAAATGTGTTTTTTTAAGACATCAATTAAAGAAGTACTCTCTACTTGAATTTTCTTGTGAGTGGTTAACAGATGTGTCCACCAGTTAGTGAGTTTACCTAAGTGTCAGAGCCTGGACATTTGTATATAAAATCCCTCTTTAGTCAAAGAAAAGCAAATTAGAGAAATCTCTTACCAGTGTAAATATTTCAGACTGTAATAAACTCTATAATGCAGTGGCATAAAGTGCTTCCCAGAACACATTAACTTGTTCCTTCCAATTTTTCCAGCAGGAAAAAAAAAAAGTAATTTCTCTTTTTGAGTTTTAAAAAAACAAATCAACCAAATAGCCAAGAAAAAAAAAAAAAAAAAAAAAAAAAAAAAAAAAAAAAAAAACCTCTTAATATAGGAATCTTTTAAAACTCTGACTCTAGCATGTGAACCTCATTCCTAAGTAGCTAAATGGTAGACTATTAACTTTGTTTTCCACTTCCTTTGAGTCATGACTTGACTTTCAAAACATGTTGGTCAACTAGACTCTAAGTCTCCTTGCAGAAACAGCAGTGTAGAATCAACTGAACTCCTTTCACGTTCCCCTTCAGGGCAGGGCACATACAAGTGACCCTGGCTTTTGACAAACCTTGGCTGAGCAAAATGTAACAAGCCCTGTTTGTTTTGAGCAGGGTTTTCTGTTCTGACAGATACAGCTCAGGAGTATTTGATGTCTGCTTGCTGGTCATAGATAATGGTGCATCTTGGGACTATTGTCATTCTTGTCAATAAAAAGGCCTGGGGGGACACATAGCAAAGCTACCTTTTGATTCACCACTTTTCTCTCCTTCCCAGGACATTTGTAAGCCTGTGGTCAGCTAGGTCATTTTATTTTATCCTGATGTGCCTTGATAATAGCATCATGTCTACAAAAAATTTGACAGGCCATCGATGTCTGTTTCTGACTCTTAAGTTGTTTCACAGTCCTTCTCAATGTCAAACACTCTTTGAAAGCTACTGATTATGTTGGTTGGGACTGCATTTGACAAGACATATCTTTCTTTTTTGATAAAATTAAACTCGTGGGAGTTGATCTCTGTATTTAAGGTAATTTTTTGAGAAATGTAAGTTATTCTGTCACTCCATTTCTGACACTCAGGGAATGTTTGAAAAACTGAATTGATTTAATTTAATTAAACAATGCGTTTTATTGTGTTTTGAAGATTTGAACAATGAATGAAATTTGGTAAGTGAAAAATGAAAACCAAATTATATTTGTATCACTTCAAAGAACAGCCTGTTCTAAAATTTTTAATTCTAATATAATTATGGATAATATTTTATATATGAATGTCTGTACATAAAAAGAGTAGTTTAATGATAGGTAAAATGAGAGAAGCAGCTGACTTTTGTTTCACTTCTTTTGTAATTTTTTTTCTTTTCTTTATTTTTATTTCATGTGTATGAGTGTTATGTCTGCGTATGTTTAAGTGCACCCATGTTGTGCAATGGCTGAGGAGGACAGAAGAGGGTGTTAGATCTCCTGGAAATAGAGTTACAGACAGTTGTAAGCTGCCATGTGGGTCCTGGGATTTGAACCCAGGTCTTCTGTTAAAACAACCAGTGCTCTTAACAACTGAGCCATCTCTCCAGCCCCTTGTTTCACTTCTTAAAACACATTTGAAAACATCTGTTAAGAAATTACACACATGCCAGGCATTTTGGCTCACACCTTTAGTCCTGGCACTCAGGAGGCAGAGGCAGGTGGATCTTTGTGAGTTCAAGCCCAGCATGGTCTACAGAGTGAGTTCCAGGACAGCTGGGGCTACAGGGAGACCCTGTCTCGAAAAGTCCAAAAAAAAAAAAAAAAAGAAATTACACACATATATACACATGCATCATACATAAGCATGCATTTGTACATACACTTTGTCACACACAAGGACTAAAAATGCTATGGAGAATGTATTATAGTAAGGGCTGAGGGGATGGTTCAGTTGGTAAATAATCTGATGCACAAGCATGGAAGCCCAAGTATGGATACCCAGCAGCCACCTAAAGAAGTTGGGTAAGTTCATGCATATTTGTCACCCCCACACAGTGGAGGTTCAATGCGAAGACAGACCCTCAGAGCTCACTAGTCAGCCAGTTGAATTGGTGCACCCCAAGATCAGTGAGTGACACTGCCTAGAAAATTAACTAGAGAGCAGGTGGGAAAGACCTCCGGTGTTAAGCATAACTTGCATGGGTTTACCCCCCTCTTCACACACACACATGGAAATGTCTTATAATGAAAATATTCTCTCCATATGTTGGTGACATCAAAGAGCTATCAAAAGTTATAATGGCTTGTCATAAAACATGCTATGACTTCATAAGGTTTTCAGAGATTTTGACATTCAGTTTTAGGTCAGGTTCTCTGAGGTGTCATTCTTTTTTTCAGGGATCAGCAAACAAAGGATTAGAAATCATGTGTGAAGTTTTTTTTTTTTTAATTGACACAGAAATTGACAGAGCTGAACAGTAAAATCAAGTATTCCCTTACTGAGTCCAAGATTCTTTCTGTCTCAACAAAATAATGTGTTAAATGTTTTTGGCACTACTAAGAGCTCATGAAATGTCAGCTGTCATTAGCAGAATTAAATAAATTAAGTTGAAAAATTCCTATGTCTAAATTATTTCATATCTCCTCAGAAAGAAGGTACTTTCTCTGATTTAACATATGATGAGAAAATTTATTTATCTATGCTTCAATAGTAGTTTGCAGCACAATCATATTATTATATTCCATTATACAACCTAAAAAAAATCAAACATGATAACTTATTATTAGAATGGAATAGTGTTGTTTAGTGACTTACACAGGATCAAAGCCTTACTGACAATACTTTCGAATACTTGAATATTAATCTTTGACCAGTTTGTGGCTTTTGGATGAGAATCATGAACTTACACCTGGAACTTAAGACATGTTAAAGTAGAATATATAACCTTTCTTTATAGACAAGATATTTTTGTCCTATTTCTTACACTGCTTTATTATGATTAAAGCTATATTCCTCTCAAAGAACTATAATCTACATGATTATAGTTTGGCTGAGTGACTTCCCATATAGTTATGAGAAGATTCTGAAGGAAAAACCATTAAAAGGAGTAGGCAGATATTAGTTGGAAAATAAGTCATAATTCCTCAATATAGACTGGAACATTCTTTTTCTTTTCTGCAGGGTCTCCCTGCAGCTCCAGCTGTCCTGGAACCAGGAACAGGCTGGCCTTGAATTTATGGAGGCTTGCCTTCCTCTGCCTCCTGGGTGCTGGGATTCAAGGCACCATGCCTGGCAGAACTGAATATTATTTTAAGGAATGTAACAAACAGGAAGTTCAGAACATCACTTTCAAATTATTTATAGTTTAACTGTTTCTCTGGGCTTAACATAAGGACTCAAAGGCAAGCCTCAGAGTGGGTGGCAAAACTCAGCACTAATCTAAGAATTATATTGACGGGGCTGGAGAGATAGCCTAGCGGTTAAGAGCACCGACGCTCTTGCAGAGGACCCGGGTTCGATCCCCAGCACCCACATGGCGGCTGAGAACCGTCTGTAACTCCAATTCCAGGAGAACTCCAGTTCCAGGGGAATCCGAGACCTTCTTCTGACCTCCGCGGCATTGCACGACACGGGTGCACAGACCTGCATGCAGACA